>BLBF01000017.1:5264801-5318679 GCA_015471245.1 Laticauda colubrina | reverse complement strand
ATAGAATAGAATAGAATAGAATAGAATAGAATAGAATAGAATAGAATTCGTTATTGGCCAAGTATGTTTGGACACACAAGTAATTTCTCTTTGGTGCACAAGCTCTCAGTGTATATAAAAAGAAAAGATACAATCATCAAGAATTATAAGGTACAATACCTAATAATAATCTTAAGGTACAAATAAGCAATCAAATCATACTAGGAAACAATATAAATTCCAAGGGTACAAGCAACAAAGTTACAGTTATTCAGTCACAAGTGGGAGGAGATGGGTGATAGGAACAATGAGAAGATTAATAGTAATAGTAATGCAGACTTAGTAAATAGTTTGACAGTGTTGAGGGAATTATTTGTTTAGCAGAGTGATGGCTTTTGGGAAAAAACTGTTCTTGTGTCTAGTTGTTCTGGTGTGCAGTGCTCTATGGTGTTGTTTTGAGGGTAGGAGTTGAAACAGTTTATGTCCAGGATGTGAGGGGTCTGTAAATATTTTCACAGCCCTCTTTTTGACTCATGCAGTATACAAGTCCTCAATGGAAGGCAGGTTGGTAGTAATTATTTTTTCTGCAGTTCTAATTATCCTCTGAAATCTGTGTCTGTTTTTTTGGGTTGCAGAACCAAACCAGACAGTTATAGAGATGCAGATGGCAGACTCAATAATTTCTCTGTAGAACTTTATTATTAAACTGTATGATTTTACAGGGGGTTGGTATTAGCTATAAAAATGTTTCAGCACTGAGATTCTGCTGACCCTGGTTGATCCCACAAAGGCTAAGCAGAATCCAATATAGTTAATATTGGATAGGAGAAACCAGAAAATCCCAAGGCAGTGGGCCAGTATGGAAGTCAAAGAAACACCTCAGAAGAAAGCAGTGACAAATCTTTTGCCTAACTGCCAAGAAATGACTATGTAGTCACCACGATTCAGTCCTGACTTCTGGAGAGAACCTTCACTGTTTATTTTATTAAAAAATGAGGTTGTAATGTTTATTTATTTAACAGACCCAAAGAAAAACATGAATAAAGGAAATCACCAGAATAAGCAGAACTAACATTTTCAACTACATTTTTCAGGATTTGCATGAACAAATTGATAAAACAGATCCCTTGGAGAATTTTTTTCCCCTTCAAAATTCCTCCCAAAGGGGAAAAAAAATCTTATTTTGGGGGGACTTTTTAAGGACATGCATTCAATTTCCTAATCTCACTAATCCTAAAATAGGCTAGAAAATTTTGGATCTAATAATTCTGGCCTTAGAGAGATTTTGAAAATGTAAGTAGATTGTGCTTTTTGGGCTTCTGCTGCAGTTTCTTAGTTGTATGATTCTGAAGTGGAAAAGGCTGCTAGATTAATAATTACACAATAGCTATAGGTCCATGAGTTTTTTTAAAAAAAAGTCTGCTTGCAAAAACATGGTTCTTCTTGAAATGCTGGGTAGTAGTGAATGATTTTATTATAAGCTGTATTCTCCCATAAGGTACTAAGGAATTTGCTATTTGATAGCAAATTCAGGTCAGTGCAGTGTAGCTAAGACATCTGGTACTATAACTCTGTTGGACTAAAAATGCAGCTACAGAGCCATTGACTGGAGAAAGCTATCCGAAATAATCAATTGCTTCAGTGTAATTGGGAATATGGATTTTGATAATAATTTCAGGTTATAAATTCCATCTTTAAAAGATATGAAAGAAAGCTTTTGACTCAGCAGAAAACCTCATAATACTTTTTTGAAGCCAAAAAGTTGGCTTGTTGTCCCAATTTACTCTAAATTAATGCACTCTTGATATTCTGGACTGCAACCACCATAAACATGTGGGTTGCAGGTGATATGGAGTTGTAGCCAATAACATATGGGCCGATCATGTTGAAAAACACTTTTCAAATCAATCTATAAAATGTGATTCACAACTTTCATGTTATGGAGTGTTAGCAATTTCTGGATTTTACTGATTTCCAAGCGATAGTTCATTTCCTTTTCTTTTGGAATATTTGGCAGCTCTATGTTTGTGTCGTAAACCTTTTAAGGTAAGGGTCTACATCAGCAACTGCTAACTGGTGGGCCGTGACCCACTGGTGGGCTGTGAGAAAATTTTGGTGGGCCGCAGAGAAATCTCACCCACAAAGCACCCCCACAAAGCACCCTCACAAAGCACCCCCACAAAGCAATTAATCCAGGCTGCACAGAAACACAAGCCTGCACCGCCCACATGGCCTATGGGAACCCTTCCCGCCCACTCACTCCCTACCCAGTAAACTTGCCTGCTAAGTTGCTATTTTTCCCTTTTCCAATCATCATCTGTTCTGCTGTGCCAGGAGATTTAGATTAGCTAGGAAGCAGGAAATTGTTAGATTTCTTGCTTTCTAGCTAGTCTTTAGATCTTCGGCTCAGCACAGCCGAATCTCCCTTAGGACTGAAGGTTTGCTTGCAAGCAAATTCAGTACAGACTCAAGGCAAGAAAATTTGAGAGACTGAACAAGCTGATGGCAGATAGATAGATCACTGAATGATTCTGTGAGCAACTCAATCTGCCTGCTTTGCCTGATTTTGGGTAAAAGTTGCTCTCTTTTAAAATAAAAAATCCAATATTTACATGCATGGTTTGTTGTGAATTAATTTTGTGAGTTTTAGCAAATTTTATGAGTTTGCTTGAAAGCAAATTTTATGTGACAGACTGAGCTAGCCAATGGCAGATGGATAGATCTCTGAATGAATCTGTGGTTCTGTGAGCAACTCAATCTGCCTGCTTTGCCTGATTTTGGGTAAAAGTTGCTCTTTTTTATGAAAAAAAATCAATATTTATATAAATATTTATAATATTTACATACAAGCCATGCCCAGCCAATCATATGACCACCAAGCCACACACACAAAATAGGCCATACCCACAGAACCAGTTAGTGGTCCCTGGGATCTAAAATTATAAGTTTGGTGGTCCCTGAGGTCCAAAAGGTTGGCAACCCCTTGTCTACATAACTATTTTATCTTTCCACACAGAAGCTGAATTGCAAATTACGAATTACAGTTTTCTTTCCTAGCAAAATAACTTCAAACAGCTTGGATGATTACCAGTTCAGTCATTGATCTCCAGTATCTCCTCCAAAAACCCAAATAATATGCAACATCATAAGTGACCTTTTTGCCCCAAAAGATAAAGTGAGACACCATTCCTATGAGTTGGTAGGATAGGATTATTTTTTCGTGTACTGATTTTATATCTCTCTTGAAAAGTTTACGTTTCAGACAAAACGTGGATTTTCAAAACCTAACCTAATTTTCAAGAATTAACTTGAAGTCTTTAGAAATATGTATGCAAAAGAATGCTACATGTTACATTCACCAGGGACAACAAACTTAAAAGTCTACCCCATACACGAAAGGCCAAACAGAATACTGTAGATATCTTTACATTATTAAGACTGATGGGAAGAAGGCCTGTGCTCTCTCAGCAATCTAATCAAGACAGCTGTCTCAGCACTGTTGATAGCTGGCCAGGTGATGAATGATCAGTGGGCTAAAGGCAAGAGCTCTCTAGAGGGATGGAAATAGCTTTTGCAATTCCTATTGTTTTCTCAGTCCTGATCCATGTCTAGCCAGTATGTTAAAATGAACACAGAGCTAGCTTTGAACTCTCCTTAAAGCTTTGAGGTGCCTAACACATGCATTACTCATTGCAGCAAAATGTTTGCACAACTTTTAATACCACAATAATAATTAATGGGAGTAAACTTTTTTCATTAAATTACAATATGGAAGCACTTTAGGAGAGAGCTATGCTGTTACAAATCTCATCTGAGAAACCCTCCAAGCCCAGAGCTACAGACCCACCCATAGAAACTTTTTTTGTATCTAATATTTACCCTGAAGCTTTAAATAACACCAGTACTTTCAGATTTTTGTTAAAACCATCTGCCCTTTACAGTCTCAATTTGTCCACAAAGAAAATCTTTCCAATCTCAGAAGCTTCTAAGAAGTGTAGACTTCAACTTCCAAGTTTCCTGCCAGCCTGACCATTGCTTAAACTGAGAGCCACACATCCAGAAATTGTCTAAATTAAAGGCCCTGTCACACTGCCCAACAGATGCAAAACGTTTGCAAAAAGGACACAGCGGACGAGAAAAATGTTCCATCTGTTGTTAACCGCTCTCAAAAGGGGCGAAAATTTGCATAACCAGAGCGGATAACACGGAAAGGAACGGACGGGGGGAGGACGCAGAGCGGATGGAAAGTGGATGTGGAACGGAAGCCTAGCGGATGGAAGCGGATGGAAGCGGATGGCATATCCGCAAGGCTTCCGGGGGACCTCAGCAAAGCAGATGCGGAACGGATACAGCGGATGCAGAATGGATGCCGAGCGGATGAAGCGGATGCACAGCGGATGCACAGCGGATGCAGCGGATGCAGAGCGGAAGCCTAGCGGATGCACAGCGGAAGTCTAGCGGATGCCTGGTGTTAATTGCGCATGCGGGGGGGATTTGTTGCGTCAGCCCCGCAGATATAAAGGGAAGCAGCTCGGAAGCAGGTCACCATTCTGAGGAAAGACCTGCTGCCAGACGCATTCAGTGCCTTGCCTGCCTGCCTTGCTGCCTGTCATCCTGCCAGCCTTGCTGCCTGCCTTGCTGCCTGCCTCCCTGCCTGCCTCCCTGCCTGCCTCCCTGCCTGCCTCCCTGCCAGCCTTGCTGCCTGCCTCCCTGCCAGCCTAGCTGTCTGCCTTGGTGCCTGCCTCCCTGCCAGCCTTGCTGCCTGCCTCCCTGCCAGCCTTGCTGCCTGCCAGCCTGCCAGCCTTGCTGCCTGCCAGCCTTGGTGTCTGCCTGCCTGCAAGCCTTCCTGCCAGCCAGCAACCCCACAAACATGGGGAAAAAGAGGAAGCCTCAGCCATCTGCTGCCAGCCCTGGCAAGAGGGACAGGGCCACCCTCCCGCCCCCTGGCCCTCACTCTGCTTCTGCTGGGACTTCTGTAGCACGGGCTCGCTCTTCTTTGGCTGGGGCTTCTGCTGCTTCTGCTTCTGGAGGAGTTGATGATGATGCTTATGGCGGTGGTGCTTACTCTGCTGAGGCTCGTGCTTACTCTGCTGAGGCTGCTTCTGGCAGTGGTGCTTCTGCTGGTGCTTACTCTGCTGAGGCTGCTCCTCGTCCTGCTGGTCCTGCTCATCCTGCTCGTGCTCCTGGACTTGCTTGTCCTGCTCGTCCTGCTCGTGCTCCTGGTCCTACTCGTGCTGCTGCTGCTGCTGCTGCTGCTGATGATGATGATGATGATGATCCTGCTGGTGCTGCTGCTGCTGGTGCTGCTGCTGCTGATTATGATCCTGCTGGTGATGCTGCTCCTGCTGCTGCTGCTGCTGCTGATGATGATGATGATCCTGCTGCTGCTGCTGCTGCTGGTGTGGAGAAGCAGCCCCTACAAACTGGAAGCCCCTCTGATGAGGGCCCATCTGGTCCTGGCAAAGGGAGGAAGAGGCATATGCGGGAATGGGAGAGGAGGCAATACTCCATCGAGGAGGAACACGAGGATGAGGTGCTGGAGTGGCTGAGAGAGAATGACTATCTGTGGCGGAAGGGACACCAGCTGTACAGGGACACAAAAAGGAAGCAGGCTGCTTGGAGAGAGAAGTCAGAGAGTCTGGGCTACACATCGGAGGTGCTCCTCAGCATATGCACACCTGGTATGGGAAGCTGCACCTCAAGAAATATGGCCAGGCCACGGTTAAGCTGACAGACAGAGAGACCTATGTCATGGCCAGGTACAGCTTCCTGGAGGGTGAGATCCGCCACCGAGGAACAGCAGCAGCAGCAGCCCCTCTCACAACCCTCTCTCCGGCAGCCTGCTGAGAGCCAGTCCTCTTCCGGCCGAGAGTCAGTTCCTGTCTCCAGGCAGGTTTCTGTGGAGCGTGTCACGGTGGAGAACCCGCGGACAGGTGTTTTAACCATGATGGAGCATGTGGAGGACTCCATTGCAGTGGGAGAAAGGAGACGGCACTTCCACCACAGCCCTACCCGCATCCACCCCCAGCTCCACCTCCACAGAAAGGCAGAGAGCCAGACAGGAGGGGCAGAGCCACACTGTCCTGCTGGAGATCAGGGACACCATCCGGAACAGCATAGATCTCCTCTCTCAGCTGGTCCACACCAACTCCTCATCCTCCAACCGCAAGCCCTTCCTCACCTGTGTCAACCAGACCCTCACGGACATGGCGGAACCCCAGTACCAGTTGGTGAAGGACCGGATCACTGAGCTGCTTCACAACCCTCCAGACCCAGAGGCACCTACTCCCACCCAGTCCAGGTCTGCTCCTCCACCCCAGGTGATGTCCCTCCCATTCCAAGGCTTCCCACAGGCCCTCACCTACCAGGGCTACGGCTACCAGGAGGTCCAGCAGCACAGGCAGCAGCCCTTCCCAGTCCAGGCACAGAGTCATCGGGCGACACCGTTGCCACCAGTTCCACCGATACCACCGATGTCACCCACGCCAATGATGCCACCAATGACAGCAATGCCACCCATGCCACTGATGCCACCCACGCCAGTCCTCATCCAGCTGCAGACCAGACATCCCCACTACACTGCTCCTTCCTCCACCCCACAGCCAAGCCCGGCCTCAGTACATCTGTCCTCGGTACTGGGGCTGACACCACATGGCATGGAGGAAGGAGCTCTCAACATCACAGGGCTGAGCCAGCTGTCCGAGAGCTTCCTCAACACACCGTCACCTGTTGTCCTTTCAGGGCCAGGCACCCCAGTGGTGCTTCAGACCAGCACTCCAGCACCAGCCACCTCCACAGCACCTGGACCCTTCATCCCTGAGACTGGGCGCACCTCTGAGTGACCAAGAGGAGTGCCAGAGACTGGGTGGCTACCTGCAGACTTTATTTGAACACTTGACTTGGGTCATTTTGCTTTTACAGCTTGTGATTAATAAAGTTTATCTTTGCTTCACACACTTGCCTCATTTATTTTATTAAATAAAGTCTTGGTGGAAACTTTTAGAAATGGCTTAAGCCTTTGCATGTTTGTGGGATGGGTAAGGATAGCAGTGGGATGGGCAGGGATACCTTTGGGATGGGTAATAGCTGTGGGATGGGTTGAGATAGCTGTGGGATGGGTTGAGATAGCTGTGGGGATAGATAAACCTCCAGTGCAAGCATAGTGGGACTGTACGGTCCACCCTCCCAGGTGCCACACCTTTGGCCTTTTATTATCAATAACAATGTAATCATTGATCCACACATTTCAACATAAACACAACTCTTTATTAAATGCCCTGTTCATTGTAGGCCCACCCAACATACATGGCCCAATCTCATCAGTGTGATGAGACAGGCTGAAGGAAGCATCCATTAATCATCTATCATCCTGTCTTGCCACTCCACTGCTCCAGCTGGGGAATTGCACCAGTGTCTCAGGAGGTTGCGCTGCTTCTTCCCTTCACATGAGTCTTTGTTGGGGCCTTGCACATCCTCAGTGTCTATCAGGTTTCACCCTTGCCTCCATTCCCCAGGCTCCATGTCCCCATTGCCTTGTTGGAGGTCCACGAGCCTGTTCTGCAAGACTGGATAGCGGGTGCGCATGAGATTGTGCAGGAGGCAGCAAGCTTCCACGATCCTCCACACAGTCTCTGGGCGATGCTGCATGGTGGTGAGAAGTACCTGGAACCTGTTGGCCAAGATGCCAAAAGCGTTCTCCACCACCCGTCTTGCCCTGAAGAGCCTATAGTTGAAGATCCTCTCTTCACAGGTGAGGTATTTGGAGGTGTAGGGCTTCATGAGGTAGGTTGTGAGGGAGAAGGCGTCATCCCCCACGATGAAGTAGGGCACATCTTGCGTGTCGTTGGGCAGGGGGTCTGGATCTGGGAAGCCCATGATGAGGTTGCATTCCAGCCCCTCCTTGAGGTCACTGGCGTTGTATACCTGGGCATCTGAAGCTGACCCGTTGCCTGAAGCATCGATGTACATGAACTTGTAGTCAGCATCAACCATGGCTAAGAGGACGATGCTGAAGAAGCCCTTGTAGTTGCGATAAGTGGACCCCGACTTGGCTGGCGCTTTGCAGGCCACATGCTTACCATCTATGGCTCCAACGGTGTGGGGGAAGTTCCACTTCTGATACCACTGCTCTGCAACTTTCTTCCATCCTTCTTCAGTGGAGGGGCACTGGAGGAGCTCCTCCAGGTATTCTTCGATGATGGCCTGCACCACTTCTCTGACCACAATGCTGATGGTGTTGTGTGGTACCCTCCAGCCGTACTGCATGCTCTTGTAGGTGGTCCCTGAGGCCAGGTGGCGCAGAGTCAGTGCCACCTTGAGCCCAGGGTCCAGGCTGGGCTGGAAGTTGGTGCTCTGCTTGGTCAACCTGGGTGTCAGCCGCTGCACAACTTCATCAAATATGGCTGGAGGCATCCTCACGAAGTTCTGGAATGCACGAGTGTCTTCGTTCCTGAGCTCCACCATCAGCTTGTTGTACAGTCCGTACTCTGCTCTTCTCCCGATCCATCTTCGGACCCAGACGCTTCTTGGCCGCCTCCTTTTCTTCCCGTAGTAGAGTTCAGAGCCTGTAGATGGCTTCACACTGTTGCAGAAGGATGGTGGCTACCAAAAGGAGTTTGTTACGATCCATGGTGGACATGACTAGATGCTGTGGAAGAGGAAGAGGCAGATGAAGGCTGCAGAGGTCTGCACAGCAAGGCTGCTGGTCCTCTAGGCATCCTCTAGACATCCTTATTATCCGAGATAGGTCCCCTCTGCGAACATTTTTTCCGCTTTAAATGCTTTCTTTGCCTGCTGCATCCGCTTTCATCCTTTCTCTATCCGTGCTACTAACACTGCGTGTCAGTTCCATGTCCGTTCCGCTTCCTCCCTGTGTCTGAGCGGATGCGAGTTGCGCGGATGCGGAACGGATGCCTAGCGGATATAGCGTGTGCGTAACGGATGCAGAACGGGTGTCCCCCGTATGCCTAGCAGATGCAGAACGGACGCATTGGATACATTTTCCACTCAAAAGTTTTGAGCAGCTCAAAACCCTCTGAGTGGATGAAATGTCAATAGACAGATGCTGGACGGATAGAGAGGAAGCAAAACGGAGGCAGTGAGTACAGAACAGAAGCATCACGTTTACCAACGGATGGCAAGTGTTTTTCTCCGTTTTGCATCCTCTTTCCATCCGTTGGTGCAGTGTGACAGGGGCTTAAGAAACATTGTATGATAGCTTTTGCAAATATGAGGACTCTAAGTCCAATTCTCCACCCAGAGAGTTCAGATCATCCCAGATAAATTGCTGTCCAACCGTCCTATATTTCTTCTTTTGCCCACCAATGAGTTTTGGGTTGATTATATTAATTTATTTTGGCTGGCTTGTGTTGTTTTTTCCTGCCAAATGGGTTAGGATTGGATTATCAATCAACAGCTGACAGTTATCTAGGCAGAGATATGCACTTATAATTGCAAAAATACTGCACCCATTGATTAGATCTGTGTCAAGCAGAAACTTTTTGGATGAGATTTTTAATAGTAGGCCAGCAAAAAGAGAACAGCAGCCATGCCGCCTTTGTTTGAAAATCTCCTATATGACTTCAGCAAGAAAGCAGTTCCACTGCTTAATAGGTCTCATGGTCACAATATTAATCCTTATTTTGAATTTTGATCTCTTGGAAAAGCTTTTACCAACTGGTTTTTGTCCTACCTTTGGGCACTATGGAGAATAAATCCAGTTTTCCCTATCACAGCCTTTCCAAGTATTGATCCTAACTCTGCTTATCATTCCTTATCTGATGTTTTTATATTGGCTGTTTTATCCATTGTGGTGTATCACTTCACTGAGATGGAGTGATCGTGAGAGAGTGATATAATTTGGTAAATAAATATTTGAGGCTACTATCATATATTTCCCTTTCTCTTCTTTAAGCTAAACATACCCAGATATTTTAACCATTCTTTGTAAGATTTAGTCTCTAAGGCTCTCTCCATTGTTGTTGCTTTTCTCTGAGCTTTCTCCAGTTCCCCAGCATCCTTTTTTTATTGTGGCAAACAAAACTGGATATAATATTCCAGGTGTGGTCTGATGTCAGGTGTGAAAGATGACCACATGTGAAAGTCTCATTAAACTGATGTACTGCTAATTATGCATAGTAAATATTCAATTCTTACACAATTAGGAATCTTCTCAACTAATGGTTAGCACCTGCTAAGAGTTAAATAAGGATCAATAGAATTCAAGAAGGGTTGGACTCAGGACTTCTGTTTCTGTAGAAGTTCTAGGTTGGTCCCTCTTAACTTCATCCCTGCCTTTTGTTACGCCTTCCCTACACCTGACCAGTGCAGCAAATTGCAATGTTATACCTTTGTCAGTGCAGTCTAAGACTCTTGGCTCTTTGGCAGTTGAAGAGCATTGCTACTCAGATACTCAGTCTTCTCACAAATATGTCTGATGAACCAGGTATATCCTACATTATATCTCCATATCTGCTTTTTCCTACCTAAGTGCAAATCTATAGAGATTTTGAATCCTGATCCTGTTTTATGAGGTGGCAGCACTACTGTCCCCTAACATTGGTGTGCTCTGCATCCCTTCTACCCATCTCAATGATTTATAAAAATGTTGAACAACTTCATATCTCTTTCTACCTTGGCATAAATCCATTAAGCACCACATGCTGGTTATTCAACCAATTGCAGATTCATTGGGTACTAGACTCATCTATCACACTTTGCCCCAGTTTAGCAAGAAAGAGACAGTGGTCTACTTTATCAATTACCTTACCGAAGATCAGGCACATTACATCCATTGATCTATTACTCAAATCAGTTTGTAAAAAAAATAAATTACTAAACTTTTTTAAGAAACTCATGCTGGCTTTCAGTATTCACTTTGGCCCTTTCTTAGTACCTGGAAGCCCACTATTTTGTTATCTTTTCTAGGCTCTAACCAGATATTGAAATCAAGCCCTGCATGATATGCATTTTCCTGAGTCTACTTTTTCTCCTTTTTTAAAGATTGGAAAATGTTAGCTCTTCTTTAATCTTCTAGCATATCCCCCATATACCAGCAGTTCTCTAAGATTACAGTTAGTGGTTCTGAGATCATATGTGCCAATTTCTTTACCATGGGATGTAATCCACCTGGTTCCGGCAAATTGAATCCATTCAAAGCAGGTAGTGTTCTCTCTCCACATTCTTGCCAATTTTTGACCTGCAGGTCTCTCCTGCAGCTGCTGACAAGATGGACCATTTTTTTAAATCTTCCAAAAAAGTCATAGGCAAAATAGGAATTAAGCAGTTCAGCTTTCTCCCAGATTTCTCTAACCACTTTGGTATCTTCTCCAAAACATAGCTCAACTTTTCTCTTGTTTTGCACATATTTAAATGACTGCTATTGTTTTGGATATTCACCCTGTAAGCCTCAGCTCCTTCTGGGCCTTTGTCTTCCTGAATCCATGCGTATAAATTCAGGCTATTTCCTGATATTTTGTTTTTGCTATATGTACATTTTCATATTTTTTTAAAATTTACTCTTTCAATTTATCAGAGAGCTCTTCATGAAAACATGCTGTTCTCATCAGTTGTCTCTCCCACTTTTCCTTCTCTTTGTGTAATGGCTTACAAAAGTGAGTTAACGTAAATGTAAGTTAACTATTTAAAAAACATAGGAGGAGGAAGTCTTACATAAAATGTTTATTGAAATGATTATAGAAAAGGTGTTGGGCATATCCAATAAGTTCTTAATCCTAGAAGTGCTCTCAATAGCTCTTCCTCATACTTTCCTCACAGAAAAACAGGCATATAAAAGGACTGAAGAAATGCCAACTGCATATAAGTCAATCTCCCTCAATTTGGCATCTGCTAGATATGTGGTCTTCAACTCTCAATATTTGCAGCCAACATGCTGAATTTTTTGGGAGCTGAAGTTCACATATAAATAAGGCTTCCAGCTTGGAAAAGGCTAGTGTACCACACAGTTTTTTCCATATGTTGCGAATGAACATCTGCTATGAGGAATCTGTTTATAGCCTTAGCCTCCCTACATCATCTTGTTGCTCTTGTTAATTACTGTTATTATTTTCCCCTTATTTGTACTAGTATATTTGATAAAATAGATGAACTGCCATTGTCCAGTGTCCCATATTGACCTATTCCTTTCCTAATTGACTTCTGAAGGACTTCCTAAGAATCATCTTGTCTTGATAAGAGAAGAAGCTGACAAAGTGAGAACTCAAGACCAGAAACGCAAAAGAAAAAAAAAAACATTAAAAGCAAAAAAAAAAATTATAGGTGAGCAGAATAAAGGCCAGCTGAAAGGATACATAGGTTCAGTTTGAGAATAATCAGAACTTAACATTTGTATTACCTTCCTCTTAGAAAATATCCTTGTTTTTTTCCCTGTTACCAAATGCCTATCCTTTTGTTTAAGCTTTTAAATAGTAAGCTTCAGGGTGAAAGGCCTTACAAGCCTCTCATTTAACTATTTTTGGCCTAAAAACAAGATAAAATGGCTTAAATAAATATGTTTTGGGGATTAGGTCCTCAAAAGTCCAAGTTTTTATTTGTTTGTTTCAACTTGGCCACTGCCTAAATCTAGTCAAATCCACCCAACAGAAATATTGTTTAAAAATACACTTTAAAAAAAAACTCACTAAGAAACAAAAAGACAAACCGTTCCATCAGATTCCACAGCCCTCCACAAAAATCTCACTAATGTAAGACATTGCCTAGTCAGCTTCATAGATTCTTCCTACAAAGAAACAAGATCTCAGTAAATCTAAGTGACTTTATCAGCAAACTGCTAGTAACTAGACAGAATATCTTTCTGTTCTTGTCTGCCCCTAAACCAGGTGAACAGCTAAGCAATGAAGTACCAGAAAAGGAAGAACAGTGCCAGCATGGTATAAGCTTCAGTCTGAGATCATACTTGTGCTGACTCGCATTCAGTTCTATTCCTCATCTATCAGCTCCAGACTTCATTTCCATTTATTTATCACCTGAATCTTCTGAGAAAATTCAAGGACAACAGATAGAAAAAATACTGCTTCTTCAGAATCCAAGTCACCTTTTAGTGCCATGTATACAATATATAACAAAGTAGCACAGCAACAGCCCACAGTGCTGAAGGAGCCACAAATATTATTCCTTTCAGATTTCTGGGTTCTCTAGTTTGGACACAGTCTATAAGTTAGCCCATTTGAACAAGCATCTTGTTTCAAAAATTGTTGTCCTCTAATGCACCATTTCACCAAGTTAAAGGTCATGACAATTGGCTTATGGAATGTCTTGTTTAACATATGAATATTCCATTTATGTACTCCTTTTTCTTTTCCCTACCTCTTGTCTTAATTTATCTGTCTAATTTTATCTTCCTTTTCTACATTTGCCTAATCTTACCAATTCTGAAAGGGAAAAGCTTGGTGGGTATGTACATAAGAAAAAAGTGTTTAATGTGCATCTAAGCTTTGGCCTATTGGCAGACACCATATTGAAAGCCTGCCAAGCAGACGTCTGTTCTAAAAAGTGAAAGATGACTGCTTAACTGTATTTAAACAAAATCCGTGCACAGGAAGAGAAGCATAAAATAGTGAAAGACATTTTCTCCATAATTACCAATAATTTTCTTTCGAAGTAGTAGGGAAGAAGTGCCAAGTATATTACAGACTGGAATGCTTTTTCTCATAGGACTGTTTCAGGAAACTCAGAAATTTTTCACACAAACTGAGCCTTAGGCTACTCTGTAACATACAGGAGGAAAATGTACGGCTCTCCCAATGTGGATGAACTACATCTTCCAACATCCATAATTATTGTTTCCATGGTAGATGATGGAGAAATACTGACACAAGGAAGTGACAATGACATTTACTACATTAAATTCTGTGCCTATCTGAGATTTTCTGGGTAGCGGAGACTGACAATAATTTTGAGTATCACTTTTTCAGCTCTCAATTCTTTTAATATAGCCAGATATGAATCCTAAATTTCTGTCTCAAGGAAATAGGCACTTACACTTTTATGTAGATCCTGCCAACATAACTAGAAGTTTGGCTCACCTTTCAGCTTTCTAAATATGGACCCAAGAATGTCCTTACTTTTAAATTCTGTATTACTAAGCTTAAAGTCTTCTGGCAATGATTGAATGACTACTACTTGAGTAAGACAAAATAAATAGTTAATTTCCCATTGGCAATATGAAGGTGTTATTGGCTCTTCTGATCCTAGCAACTCAAATGAATAGCATCTTTCCACTTTTCCCATAAATTAATGGATATTTTCTGCAGTCCATTGTGGCCTGAAGTAGTCTGAATTAGCCATGCTTAGAAAATCCATATTTTTTCAATGGTGGAAGAGTAATTATATTAGCATGTTGGAAAACTACTTGCTTTTGGCCATCCCCTCACTGATAAAATGCTTGAAAATCTTCAACTGAAACTTGAAAAAATTAAGGTCAGCCAAAAAGTCTACCTTCCTTGCTACTTTCATTTCATTTTGCCAAACAGTGATCAGATTTCAAATGTTTTGAAGTTTCTGTATCAAGGGCTACAATCAAAACTTTTTCAGTGGAATTTTTAATCAGTTTGAACTGAATTGGGTTACTGATGAATCTCAAATTGAATCATACCCAATGGAATCCTGAATCTTTAAGCCAAATAAAATCAAGGCTATTAACTGGAGGTGTTCCAGGTTATTGTTCAGCAATTCCTTGGATTGAATATTACATACTCCTGGGAATTCTGGACCAACATTGAATTTCTCATCAAACAAATGGATGCAGGATGAATGTACTAAGATAAAATGTAATAAAATGACTGTAATAAAACCAATGTTAATACTTCATTATGTTCTGATTTGTATTTCAAAAGAGATATTGTAACTTCTATTGAATAATACAATAAATTTTACTTGACTTTTCTTCATCAAAATACTTCATTTACAATAATCTATATTTTCTTTCCAACATCTCTGCAGAGCACTCTTCTCTACCTTGAGGCTGTCCAAGTTGACTTGGACAATTCTTCACTGAAATTTTGAGACTTGAAAGTCTCACCATCTGGAAATTTTAATACTATAAACTAGTTAGTATAATTATTTTCCCATACTGAAAAAGTGTGGGTTTCCTAAGTATGGCCAAGATTGGTTGAATAAAGTTGTTGTAATGTTACTTGTGATTCAAATTGTGTTTCTGATCAACAGTATTATTTATAATACTAATTATATAAATTAGTATTATTTCCAAACCAGTTATTTGTTTACATCTAGATGCAGATTTTATTTTGCAATGGGCCATTGCTTTTACACACACACACACACCAGTTGCTGGAAAGAAAACATGAAAGGAAAAAAAAATATGGAGTGAACCAAGAATGGCAACATCAAGGATGAAATTGCTATAAGGAGATATGCAAATTAGAAATAGCCTTCCTGTTGTAAACTTATAACTTTAGCTTGAGATCCTATTATAATCACTATATGATACCAAACCTCTGTAGCACATGAACTGGAGAATGGGGCAGAAAATGCTTGGGTCCAAGCACTCTCCCTACACTCTACACTGCCTATTTAATCTAACTAAGAGTGAAGATGTATGGAAGGCAAATGAAACAGTTTGACTAGAATAAAGGGATTCTGTGCCAAAAAAAAAAAAAAAGATAAAATCTGGTTTGTTCTTTTTTCTCTCACACACAGGTGTTAAATCATCAGTAGTTCACTAGAAAGCAGTACATGGCACAATTATGGCAAAATGCCACAACTAAAGTCAATATAATTAGAAAGCTGAGCATTTAAGGCAAAAATCAGTATCAAGACTCATTGCTTTCTCAAACCATTTCAAATATAAATACAATTTTATCCCCAAGATCCATCTAAATGATTGGTAAGAGTAAATACCAACACTTTTTATTTGTAATAATCATATATAAAATAATGGCAATAAACATACATATGCTTCCTAATTATTCAATTAGTGCATAGTGAAATATTCTTAGAAGAACCTAAATTCGCCAATAAATCATGTCAAAAAACCCTTGATTTTTGACATTCAGCCCAGAAAATCAAAGAATAATATATTCCTCAATCCCTACAAAAGCCTTATTTTTTTTTAATTGTTTTTGAACTGTCCTTTTTTTAAAAAAAATCATTTTTTGCACTTTGCACTTATTCAAAAACACTAAATAATAATGTATTGAAACCATAAAAATATTTCACTGCATGATATTTGCTGTATTACGTCTTGTAATAGAGGACATATGTGAAAGAGATTCAAATCCAGTTTGCATGAGACATGAACAGAAAAAAGTCAGATGATGATATCCAAGGCAGACATTGAAATGCAAATGCAGAAAAATTATGCTGTGCTATTTTTCCATCAATTTTCATTTTATTTCATCTGATGAAAGATAATTTTCTCTTTAAATGTATATTAAAACATCACAATTGGAGAGGAGTCTCATGCACTTATTTAGGCTTACAGCCAAGGGTAGGTGTAAATTCCCTTGCATATTACTGCCTAATTATATTTCCAGTTCCCAGGCTTCTCATACTTCAATTTAATTCCAAGGAAAGGTATCACAAGAGTGATAACCATTGCTATTCATGATGCTATCAAAGTATGCATTGTGATGTCACAACACAGGCTACACCCTTTCATACGTACATCAACAGTGGAAAGAAGTACATTAAAGTTGCAGATTGCATTATGATACTGCAATGCATGTCTTATCACTTGTTCCTCCTATCATAAGGAGGCCAGTGAAATTCACCTTGTTCATGTAAAGAAATCTTCAACACTTGCAGCAAAGAAAACAGTAAAGCAGATTTTTAATACAGCATAATTACATATAATAAATATATTTGATAGCAGGTAAATAAACAAAATTCTCAAAGCTTTACTATAGCCTTTTTTCCCTTCCCCCCTCCCCACCCAATATATACATACATATATTATACCATATATGCTAAATTAATAAGGAAGAAATATTTATTTCATTGTGGCCTTCCAAATAGGAAAACAGGTAAAATTAAAATTCTAAGCAGACTACAGAACTAGACAATAAACAAGACAGATGGTAGAACTTTAATTATTTATTCAGAGTAGGTTTTTCCACTTGCATGTCAGTGTCCAAGATCAAATTTAGAAATGCTTGACAATAATTACAGTATGTAGAAATAATCTTACCCAGCAAGTTTGTCAGCCATAGCGCCAAATCTTCCTTCATTGGTAACAAATTAGCCTCATGTCTGCTGGCCAACCACTGGCTATACTGGTGCATATCAGAGAGGCTAGGGCCTCGGACTTTAGGGCTCAGAGAAGTGCACATCCTTCAGCCACTGATGGTACCTAAACTCTAGAAAATGTAAAAAAAAAAAAAAATCTCATATAATCATTTGCTTCCAGATGTTAAAGTATCCAGATTCAATAGTGTTAAAAGATGATAGATGATGCCTCTTTCACAAGAACACAGAAAGACAATTGCATATTAGCATTGTTTTTTCAAATGCAGCCTTTTAGTGTTGATAATTCAAAGGCAAGAAAAAGTTCTGTCTGTACATATTTATGTATATACATGTATCTGTGTATGCTATATACACAGATATGTGTATATTACCATGATGGTTAACCTATGCCACATATTCCGGTAGTGACAGACCCATCTGTCTGGGCACGCCAGCCATCACCTGTTGCTCTTCTGGGTTCCAGCACACGCCTGTGCACCAGCCAGCTGGTCTCCCACATGTGTGGGAGCAGCGGAAACTGGAAGAGCAGCTCCCCAGTGCATATGTGTGTGCCAGCCAACTGGTTTTTGTGCATAGAAACCAGAATACCAGGTGGCCGGCAGCTTATGTGCTTACAGAAAAACATGGGAAAAATAAGTCATATCAATTCTTCCTTCTCCTTTCAGAGAAACTGCAGGCTTATGATGGATGCCTGCCTGCCTGCCTGGAGTCAAGTTATAACTTGTAAATCTGATGCAAGCTGACATATCAGGCTGTCTTTTGGATCATGTCCATTGACTGGGAACTATCTACACTCTTGGCTTACGTGGTTCCTTTAATTCATAATGACATGTGGTCTTCCTTTGTGCTGTATTAAAACCCGCTGAGGGCTCAAAAGTGAGGCTACCTTTCCTATCTTTGATGGGATACCAACATTAATCAACACTGACACTGAGTTTAGAATAAAGGTGTATAAAATATTGCAAATATAAAATATTACCCAAGGGGGAAAAAGTATAGGCAATGAATTACAGAGGTAGACCCTGGGTCTCTCCTAATCAGTACGTGCATGTGTATGTGTGCATGTGTTCATGTATACCAGTATATATATACATGAAAACCTCTGAAATAAATTCACAAATAAAAGAAAAGTAGACATGTTAAGAGGTATGGTGTAGTCCAAGGTGCTTTTTGAGATTGGTTGTTTATTGCAGACCTAGATAATATCACCAGTGCTAATGACTGTGCAGCTTGCTTCCTGTTTATATATAGTTATGTGCCATGCTAGTGCTGATAGAATTGTGATTTTCTTTTTAGTAATTCCTAGAAGTTCACAAATTTAGAAGTTCACAAAGCTCAGTAAATATTTCATATCTGTTGAAAAAGACCTACTACTTTTTTTAAAAGAAAGATTACCAAGGTTTGCCTATGATTTTTACTTACTAATTAGATCAGAATAAAATAATTATTCTTTTATCTCTGTGAATATCGCCCCTACTTGTTCTTTATTTCTTGAACAAAGAAATAACAAATAACTGGTTCTTTAACAAAGTTTATAAAGGCTATTTACAGTATTATTACTGTATAAGTTTCTAAACTTTCTGAGAATGTTTTCCAGCATCCAGTTTTGAATCTGCCAATTTCTATGTACAAAATAATATACTAATAATATGTGGGCACATTAGATTCTGTTTTGTATATAAAATAGTAGACTCCTAAATGCAAGGTTCTGATTGGTCAAATATTTTGAATGGGGATTGGTTTAAAAAGAGCCAATCCACATAGCTGCTCAAAGGCGGCAAATATCAAATGTCTGTCATTGGTTACAAGCCGGCAGAGAAAATACTATAAAAGGCTGCCACAGCTTGAGCCAATGTTCCGTTTTGCAACTGTACTTGAAATAAAGACTTTGTTGTTGGAACCCGGTCTACCTCGCGTTTTTCCGGACAGAACACTGGCGACGAAGGTGGGATCGTCCTAAACGCGAGACCGTGCACGCGGTGACAGACAAGCCAGACAAAGAGAAATGGCCGGAAACAATGCACCACCCGCACCCTTCAACCCCAATGAAGAAGATTGGGAATCTTACGTAGACCGTTTCCAGATGTACCTAGAGAGCAATGAGATGGAGGAAAGCTCAGATCAGCGAAAAAGAGCTGTTTTCTTGACACACTGTGGGCCCGCGATTTTTAAAATGGCCAAGGCTTTGACAAAGCCCCGAGATGTCAAACAATTGACGTGGACTGAGCTCCAAAGAACATTAAAGGCCCATTATGCACCGGTGGTGTCAAATCTAATAAAGCGGCACGAGTTTTATCGGAGAGACCAGAAAGAAGGCGAAACCATCGCTGATTTTGTAGCCACCCTACGCCAAATAGGGGGAGCGTGCGAGTTTCTCAACTTAGATGAAGCGATGCGGGATCGAGTGATATTGGGGTTAAGAGACTCAACTATACAGAGCAAGCTACTGAACAAACCCAACATATCAGTAGCCAAAGCTATTGCAGAAGCCTCGGCTGCTGAAGCCGCCAAAAAATCGGCAGATAAGATGAAACAAGCAACGATGAAATAAGCCCGGCCAGAGGAAAAAAACAATCTCCCACAACCACTCATTACGAAGAACTCGAGGAAACATCAGAATCCGGAGAGGAAGACGACGAAATCCACCGCCTATACGCTAACAAGAAAGGGCATGAAAATAGAAATCGGCAGGAATGTGTTGGCTGCGGGGGAAACCATCCCCGAGGCGATTGCAGATTCCTTGATGCCATTTGCAGAGCATGCAAGAAAAGGGGGCATATCGAGAAAGTCTGCAGAAACAAAAAGAATTACAGCCCAAAGAGACGAAATGACTCCCCAGCAAAGCCTGAGCCAAGATTCTCCGAGAGAAAGTGGCAGCGAAACAGGCAAGCCACTAACCGGGAGAAAGCATACCAAACTTTCACTATTGGAAGCGCTCAGACGGAAAACGGGAAGAAAGTAAAAATAGTTGTAAAAATCGAAGACAGCCCCTGCGAAATGGAAGTTGATTCTGGATCATTCCTATCCATGGTGTCATGGGACACCCTCAAAAAACTAATTCCAGACATCAAAATTTAGGAACTCCAGAGACAAAAACTATCCCTCAAAGATTATCAGGGAAACCGAATTCCTGTAATCGGCCTAGGAGATTTTCAAGTCGCTTACAGGCAACATGTCGCAGTACTACCATTAACGATAGTCGACCGAGATTGACCAAGCCTCCTGGGTATCAAATGGTTCGCACCATTGGGCATCGGGATGACCGGAGTAGACCAGGTGGCCGCAACTGACTGGGAAGAAGACCTGATCCAAGAATTCCAGGACGTCTGCGATGGCTCCCTAGGCAGGTATCGGGGGACCCCCATTTCTTTTAGTCTAGACCCACAGATAACCCCTAAAAGGCTAAAGGCCAGACGGGTTCCTTTTGCTTTAAAAGAAAAAATAGAGGAACAACTAAATAAATTAATAGATCAAGGGGTTTTAGAACCGGTCGATCACGCTAGATGGGAAACACCAATTGTGACACCAATTAAGCCAGACGGGTCGGTTCGAATCTGTGGCGACAATGATACCCTGAACCACGCGTTGCAACAGAGCGCGTACCCGGTGCAAGTTGTGCAACACCTACTGCACTCTCTTGGGGGAGGAAAGGCTTTCGTCAAACTAGACCTGGCACAGGCGTACCAACAGCTCCCAGTAGACCCCTTAGCGGCGGAAGCACAAACAATTGTGACTCACAAAGGGGCATTCAAATGTAACAGACTCCAATTTGGAGTAAGCGTAGCCCCAGGCGTTTTCCAGAGCCTCATGGAATGCCTGTTAAATGGCATAAGAGGGGTCGTGCCATACTTTGACGATGTCCTTATTTCAGCCAAAGATGCAACACAACTTAAAAAAAGACTCAAAGAGGTCCTAAATAAATTCAGAGAATCTGGCCTTAAAGTAAAGAAAGAAAAGTGCTGCCTAATGACTGATCGCGTCGAGTTTTTAGGATATTTAATTGATGGAGAGGGCATACACCCCACCGAAAAAAAAGTCAGAGCTATAAAAGACGCACCAGAACCAAGGAATAAAACTGAGCTGCAGGCATTTTTGGGACTGATAAACTTTTATAATGTGTTCCTACCCCAAAAAGCCACAATAGCGGAACCATTGCATCGATTACTGGACAAGAAAACAATTTGGACATGGGGGCTTAGAGAAAAAAAAGCTTTCCAAGGAATAAAAAACGTATTAACATCAAACACCGTTCTTATCCAGTTTAGCAACACACTGCCATTGACGGTAACCTGCGACGCCTCACCATTTGGAGTCGGTGCCATCCTGAGCCACCAATTGCCAGTCAGAAGAGAGGCACCCATCGCATACTATTCAAAGACTTTATCTAAAGCCGAGCGAAATTATAGTCAATTGGACAGGGAAGCCCTGGCAATCGTCGCTGGAGTAAAACATTTCCACGAATACTTATATGGAAGAACATTTGTAATAATAACGGACCATAAACCGTTACTTGGAATTTTGGCGGGAAACAAACCAACACTGAACATTTTATCCCCGCGAATGACAAGATGGTCAGAATTCTTAGCAGCCTACTCGTATACTCTCACACATCGCCCAGGGAAACAGATCTCACATGCTGACGCTTTGAGCAGAACTCTGTTACCAATTACAGAGGAAGACCCGGCACCAACAGTGACCACCTTGCAGATAGAGACATGCCCAAATCTGCCCATATCTGCCAATGATGTCGCTAGAGCCACCGCAAAGGACCCATTGACTGCCCGCGTACTAAATTGGGTAGGTAAAGGCTGGCCGGAAAACGAAAAAACTGAGAACTTTAAACCTTTCCGGTCCAGACAAACTGAACTCTCAACTCAGAAAGGTTGTTTGTTGTGGGGGGATCGGGTGGTCATTCCCTCCAAATTACAAATGAGGGTCCTCAATATGCTTCATGAAGGCCACCCTGGAATTGTCAAAATGAACAGCCTTGCTAGAAGCTATGTCTGGTGGCCGGGTATAGATAGGGATATCGAATACTGGGTAAATTCGTGTAACAAATGCCAGAGAAATAGGCCTTCCCCACCACAGGCACCCATCAATTTTGCGGTCCAACTAAGGGACATATTTTTGGACGCATACTCGAATTGGCTAGAAGTTAAAATTATGCCATCTACAACAACAGAAACCCTTATCAAAAAATTAGACAAACTTTTTGCAACACATGGCCTGCCGGACATCTTAGTGTCCGACAACGGGCCACAGCTAACAAGCATTCAATTTGAGCAATACCTAGCCTCCCTAGGTATAAGACATGCCCTAACCGCGCCAGCCTATCCGGCTGCGAACGGCAGGGCAGAGAGAATGGTTAGATTTACAAAAGAAGGGTTAGGAAGAATGGACACTGGGGATGTCCAAGAGAAAATAAACCGACTACTCACCCTCCAGCATATCACACCTAGTACAGTAACAAACAAAAGTCCAGCAGAACTACTAATGGGAAGGAAACTAAGGTCGCAACTACACAGATTGCACCCAAACTACACACCAGAAAACCTCCCCGATTCCTCCACCCGTGTTAGAACATTTGAAATAGGTGACCTAGTCTATGCAAAAAACTTTACCAGGGACCCCTTATGGTTTCCGGGAACAATTACTCAAATTACAGGCCCCCGGTCCTACTGACTAACCATAGATGATGGCAGGGAATGGAAGCGGCACATAGACCAGCTCCGGTCCCGTAACATTGAGAGAAACACAAACTCAAAACCACTAATATTAAAAAATGATGAAAATCAAACCAAAGGGGGGGGGGGAAATACGAGAAAATAATAAAGAATCGTTTAAATTAATCACT
Organism: Laticauda colubrina; assembly: GCA_015471245.1. Taxonomy (NCBI): domain Eukaryota; kingdom Metazoa; phylum Chordata; class Lepidosauria; order Squamata; family Elapidae; genus Laticauda; species Laticauda colubrina. Next base: position 5,295,623 of record BLBF01000017.1, on the reverse strand, counting down.
GAATACAATAAATACCAAAAAGAGCAAACAAGAGACTTACAGTTAGAAGAAACGAGCGATAGGAGTCCAATCAAAGGGGCCAGCCAGGCCAACTCGACCTGCCCGGAGAAACCAGGAGGGAGCGGCAAGACCACCGGCCTAAGAAACTCAGGCGGCAGTAAAATGGCTGACTCACCCTTCCAGGCGGTTCCATGGAGAAAGACCGAAGAGACGACAACACCATCCGAACCGGTCGAAGTCTTCAACAGGAATGAACCGCACAAGTCCAGTCGGGTCAAAAGAAGCCCCACCTACCTGCGCGACTACGTCGCCACGTAGGACTAAACCAGAAGGGGAGGGGTGTTCTGTATATAAAATAGTAGACTCCTAAATGCAAGGTTCTGATTGGTCAAATATTTTGAATGGGGATTGGTTTAAAAAGAACCAATCCACATAGCTGCTCAAAGGCGGCAAATATCAAATGTCTGTCATTGGTTACAAGCCGGCAGAGAAAATACTATAAAAGGCTGCCACAGCTTGAGCCAATGTTCCGTTTTGCAACTGTACTTGAAATAAAGACTTTGTTGTTGGAACCCGGTCTACCTCGCGTTTTTCCGGACAGAACAGATTCAATGAAATCAAGTCATTTTTTTAACCTAGGTTATAATTCGTGAAACAGGAAATGGGTTCCAATATTTAGAACAAAAGAAATACAAAGTGAATAAGAGCTCTGTCTCTTCTAGACTCCCTCACTTTTGGTATTCGAATTTAAGTGAGGAAAATTGGAGAATATAAAAATAAGTTTGATGTGAAGTGAAGCTCCTGATGATTATAGGTACAATTGGGTGATATTGTTGGCCCGAACACATAAGTAGTTTCCCACTGCCGCCTTCTGGGTTAGGTTATATTTTTTTCTCCCATATTTCCACTCAAATATTAACCAGGCTTAACTCTGCATAGTTTCTAAATCCAGATAAGGCGAACCAGATGCAAAGCTTTGAACTAAAGTATTGTATCTAAACCTTGAGATTCTACCTCCTGAAGCAGATAAACTGTTTTTTCATATTTGATTCATTTAACATTTGTTCTTTTTCCTCCTCCCAGATGGTGTCTAAATCATCTGGAAGCAGCATAATGACACAAGTACAGTTGTGTCAAAACTGACTAGGCCCCAAGGTGTTTATATCATCTTTCAAATTATTTTCTAAATAGAAGCTCATTAGAAAATACATCGATTTCAGATTAAGATACTGAATTACCTAAATTAATGCACAGTTAAACACTACATATATGGAAGGATGAATAGTATCCGTATGAAACTAGGAAAAGAAAAACATATCAGCAAGTGGAACCAAAAGTGGGTTCATCTGGGGCCAAAACCTCTCTCCTCAAAATTCCCAGAATAACATCTTCTGTAGTATTTGGTGAAATAATGTATGATTCAGTTCATTGTGGGTGTTTATTTCATCAAAATCTGCTTTCTTTGAAATAGAAAAAAAAAAAAAAAGAATAGGTGTTTTCAGAACATCTGAAAAGACATTTTAAAACAGCAAGGGCATCATGGAAGTATCATAATTCCAACTGAAAGGGGCAGAGAAAGATTGATTCTACCACCATTGTCATTTTGTAATTCTTTTCATTTGCTTTCTTTTTCTCCTTAACAAGGGTGGGATTCTACCTGGTCATACCAGTTCTATAGAACCAGGTTACGATTCTGCACAGTTCAGAGAACTGGCAAATTGCACCATTGGCTGGTCCCTCCCCTCCCTACCCAGTTACTCCTTACCTAGCATGCGTGCCATCCAACTTGCTGGGTAAATTGCTGTTTTTCCTTTTTTTCCTGACCATCAGCTGTTCTGATTAGATTAGCTAGAAAGCAGGAAATCATTGGATTTCTTGCTTACTAGCTAATCTAAAAGCAGAACTGAACCTTCCTAGCTTCTATTTTTCAGTGCAGACTCAGGCAATTGATTGCAGAATGGTAGATCTCTGAATGAATCTGTGATTCTGTGAGCAACTCAATCTGCCTGCCCGCTTTGCCTGATTTTGGGTAAAAGTTGCTTTTTTAAAATAAAAAAAATCAATATTTACATACATGGTGTATTGTGAGTAAATTTTGTGAGTTTGCTTGCAAGCAAATTTTATGTGACAGATTCAGGCAATAGATTGCAGAATGGTAGATCTTCTCAGTGAATCTGTGATTCTGTGAGCAAATCAATCTGCCAGCCTGCTTTGCCTGATTTTGGATAAAAGTTGCTCTTTTTTTATAAAAAATTCAATATTTACATAAATAATTATAATATTTACATATAAGCAACGCCCAGCCAGTCATGTGGCCATTAAGCCATGCCCAGTCAGCAAGTCATGCCCATCCATTCACCACCAAGCCACACCCACAAATTAAGCCACACCCTCAAACTGATTAAGAAATTTGAATCCCAGCCCTGCTCCTTAAGTTAATTCTCTTGTTTGTCGTACATCAGTGCAGTATTTCATGCACACATTTCAAACATTCGTCTCAATTCAGCATCAGTGTTGATTCATGTTGATGTTTCTATAAAAAGATGGGAATGATAGCCTTACTTTTAAGCTCTAAGTGGTTTTTAATGTAGCACAAAGGAAGAGACCGCATGCCGTTATGAATTAAACGAACCACCTAAACCAGAACTGTAGAGGGTTCCCAGTCAATGAACAAGTTCCAAAAGACAGCCCTGATCTGTCAGCTTATATCAAGATTACAAGTTACCATATCCCGACCTCAAGCAGGAAGACATTCTTCATAAGCCTGCAGTTTCTCTGGCAAGGATAAGGAAGATTTGACACAACTTTTTTTTTTTCATGTTTCTTTGTAAGTATCAACATGATTTGGGGAAGAGGCAAATTATTGTACGCTCCAAGTTCTATCACTCAACCAACCATAAAAGTTTTTTTGTGTCCTGTAAGAAGTTTCAAAATATGAATAGCAGCAACAACAGTCATATTGTTCTGTTACATCAATTTTGTCAGAAGACTTGAAAGTCTTCATTATTGTAGATTTGGAAATGTAAAGTAGAAATGTTATAGGTTTGAAAAGGCAATTTGAAATCTGTCATTTCAAATACAGTAATAAGTGCAATATAACAATCTCCATGGACTGCATACTTAGAAATACGCCCCTCTCAAAAAAAAAAGAAAAAAGAATGCTTTCTGACTAAAGTATGCACAATTAATTCACTGCCAACTCTTGAGGACTCAATGAAAAGATTCAATAGAACAAAGCACAGATTACGAATGTTTGAATTAAATGGCAATTTTAGTATATTCTGTGGATATGTTATGAATAAAAATTTTCTATTCTTACAAAAAAGTTTTGAGGGATTTTTTAAAAAAAGTTCACAATAAATTTTACTTTTGCAACATAGCAGTTGTAACTTTAGTTACTGATTGAGATGGCAATAGCAATAGCACTTAGACTTATATACCACTTTATAGTGCTTTACAGCCCTCTCTAAGCAGTTTACAAGTCAGCATATTGCCCCCAACAATTTGGGTCATCATTTCACCCACTTCAGAAGGATGGAAGGTTGAGTCAACCTTGAGCCTGGTGGGATTTGAACTGCCAAATTGTGGGCAGCTGGCTGCAGCAGAAGCTTGTAGTACTGCACTCTAACCATTGTGCCAAAGAGGCACAATGAACAGTTCAGTGGAATTTTCTGTCAAATTAATGCAAACTAAATTATACCAATATTAGCATAAGTCCACTTTTCATAAGGCCAATTGTGGTCCACAGCACATTACTTTTCTTTCGTTCAGTTTCTGAAAATACTCAGTCCCTGCTGTAATCTAATATATACATTTTTAAAACTAAAACTGGATTAATTAAAAAAGTATTAGCTGAACTTAATATGATCAGCCTTAATCCAAAGCAAAATCACATCTTATAAAACAAATGTAATAGCATTATCAGAACTTTGGAATCAATCTGGTACTACGGTATACTAAACTAAATTTAAATATAGCATCTGTTTCGATGAAGTTACTCAAAGCTCCCAAAGTTCACTACTTCATAACCATAATCATTGTATACCACTTTTCCATCACTGTGTTCAAATTATCAAGACATGGTAACTGAATAAAATATCATCTTCATGGTTATGTGAAGATTTGAAATGAAAACATTCAACTCAAGATATCAGATAAACACATGAATAGTCTTTAACTGATCAAGCTAAAAATTTTATGGATCAAGTCTTTGCACATCTCAATTATTCAAGGAAATTTACTTCCAGGAAAGTGAATATAGACTGCAATTTTCATTAATATTACCGCACAGGAAAAATGTAGTTTACAAGGCTATTGTCAAAGTTTGCAAGACAAATCAACATTAAACACCCAGACAACATGTAATTTCTTGCCAAAAAAACCTCCAAACCATTATTAAAAAAAAAAATGGGACATCACATCAAACCATTTTTGAAATGAATATGATATATTTATTTTGAGATGTGCTGTTTGCTCTTGCTGAATTATAATCAGATGTTTGCTATACTTTTAAATAAAACTCAGCATTTACTTCCTGACAATTTTCTTACTAATTTAATTTGAAAATGTACCCATGTACTACAAACAATTTCATATGCCTTTGGGCAAAAGTAAGCAAATTATTTTCTTCAGCATTGCTAAAGGTCATGTGTCCAAATATGCAACCACGTTTTTCAAAAGAACATAAGATAAAAAAACATGAGTTTTCTGCCTATGCACTTTTAATTAAGCCAAGTAATATAGTTATATTGCTTGATTAATGAACAATGTTCACAAGTCCAGTAATGAAAAGTCTGTCCATCTTGACTCTCAATAACCCTGCAGGATCCATGCAGATAGCTCAAAAATGACAAAACTCAGTCATTCAATCTACTTCATACGTTATCAAGGGTTTTAAATTCACAATTTTGCTGTTCCACATCTAATATTTTGTCCACATTTTTTTTCTTCATTCAATCAGTGAAACAGTAGTGAACACTGAAAAGTTTGTGTTCAGACTTGATGACAATAAAATTCAGCTTTTAGTAGGAATACGACAAAATGAAATAAGCACTTAGGAATAATCACTTAGTTTCTAAAGAAATTGTGACATGATATATCCTCCCAATAGATTCTATCAGTGAAAAACACATGCTTGCAATACTCACTTCTTTAGTTCAGTAATAAACTTTCTTTCACATTACTTCAAATAGGGACTTTTCAACCAAGAACAAAAATTTATTTACACTCAGTGAACCTGCCTTTCTTATTTATATAGTGTTTTCTTACAGGCTTTTAAAAAAAATCTAATTGTAACAAAGTATCTCTAATTCTTAGCCTGATTATCCATGCAAACAATTTTAGCACAGATAGTTTACAGTTCACCTGAAAGCATCTAAGTTTCATCAAGTTGGAAGATTACATTTCTCCCTATTCACTTGTACCAAACAGTGAAGTTTTTATTTTATAGACAGAAGGTGCACTTAGTTTTCTCTGTGTTGTAGCTCTTTGCCAACTCTGCAATTTAAACTGTTTGTTGAAGTTTGCCAGAAATCTCAGGGGCGATTAGGTGACTATGTGGTATAATTCAACTGATTATCCCAGTATTGGCACTAATTAGCAAAAACAAACGCAGTTATGGATTAAAGCCGTAATTGTATGGTAAAAATTGGTTTATGTGGGAGACACTGGATTATTTAAATTAGGCAAGGAGGAAAGACAATAATAGTTAAATTGTTAAAGATTACCTAATAGAGTGTACCAATATATAAGCAGTAATTAAGGATATGTGGTAATCCTGACACCTTTGGTAAGCATCAGATATGTGCACCCAGCTGGAATTAAGTCTTGCTGAAATAAATTAAACACATGTCTGACGGACATGCTTAAGCTGCTGTATTCATCAACACAAATATTATCAAACATGCACAAAGATCAAGTAACATGTCTTTGGTTCTTTGGTTATTAAAAGAACAGTTCACAAAGTCAATAACAAAACTCATACTAAATTAAGGAAACAGTTGTGCCACAACAAGAACTTCTGTCTTCTCATCGACTAATGTGATCTCAAATCCAAGTCAACAGCAACATCTTTTATGTAGCATTCCTGACTTCTCAAATTCAGATATCTCAGGCAAAGCAAGAAGAAGCTAGTCTATGGTCATAATTCAGATACTGCCAGCCCTTACAAGCCATTATGATTGACTATACTGAGCTGAGCTGAGCTGATAGTTCAGCAACATTGGACATCACAAATTCATCAGAAGAAATGAAATTGAACTGGCTCATCTAATACTTTCTCTATTTTTCACAGCTCAGGGAAAGATCTTAGCTTAGCCACTATTGATACCACTTTCATCATCTTCCCATGCTAAGAACCAAATTAGTTGTTCCGTTTTTATAGTCTTCATATTTTTCTTTCCAGTTTGATATCAGTTTCTAAAATGTTGTATATAACTTTCCGGTAAAGAAACATTTTTCTGATTTTCTAAAGGTTTGCAGTTTATAAGAACTTTTCTTAGTGTAATGTAATTGATTGACTGAAGATTTAGTCAAGTCATTGTTCACTACTAATGGCCAAATATTTTCTACCTATCTGTCTTTAACCTGGTCTTTCAGATCTAATAATAAACACCATCAATCAATTATAGAAGGCAGATTTACTTGGAACAGATTATATCTATACCCTTAACACTATCAAACAACATCTGCCTATCCCGAGTCATTAGGAAGGACTCAAAGGAAGATAAAAGGGCCAATCTAAACATCTGACTGTACAACAAACCATGATAATAGCAAAAATGTGCAGAAACATCTGCAAAAAATAGCATTTACCTACAAGCAGAATCTGGTGGGACCATAAAATAGACAAAGAAATAGAAAATGAAAGTGCTTTAGGGCTTTAAAATTCAAACAGGCAAGCACCTGCCACATAACATCCCAGACTTAAGAACTGTCAATAAGAAAGACAAAAAAAAGTCTGGACAGTGGATGCAGAAGCATTTGGAGACAAAAATGGGGGGAAAGAACTGGAGAAAAATATAAAAACATGCAAACAGAAGTAGAACAACTTTGGCAAAAGAAAGCAGTATTTATCAATAGTAATAAGAACCTTGGGTGTAATTCCAGACAAGTGGAATACCACTTAATCATCCTCAGCATTGACAAAATCACCATCAGTCAATTGCAAAAGGAAGCTTTACTTGGAACAACTTATATCCTGTGAAGACACCTTGAACATAATCAAACAACATCTGCCTCATCAAACAACATCTGCCTATCCTAGATCCTTGGGAATTACTCGAGGTGGATTAAAATGTTAAATCCAGTCTAAACACATCTGCTGCCTATGCAATCAACCATAACAATAATTTAGTAAATTATATGCTGCCTGATTCCCAGCAACTCTGGACAATTTTTACAAATTATTAAAACATTTAAAAGCATGGAATAATAAATAACACAAAGACAATATGAAGCAATAGCACATTTTCATTAATATGCACATATTGGAGACCAAGTGCTATATATATGTGATCATTAGCTTCTCACTGCAAAAATGGCTATGTCATAACAAAGAAATTTATTGTGATGGCCACCATTTATTAATAATTTTGAATCAATAATTTTGAAAAGCTTCTATATTTTACTTTCTATTTCTGTTGACATGGACTTATAAAGCTTATAAAACGTATGCTAGTATATAATTTGTCCAAAGATTCTTGGATCTGTTTATATGTTCCTGTAACATATGCATTTTAACTATTGTTTTAAATATAAGTTTAATGGGAAATGGAATTTTAAATGTGAAAGGATTACCATGTTTTTATTCATGCTGCTTTATGAAACACACAATAGATGGCAACTCAAGGCATTTCTCCCTATCCTGACAACACACATAAGGGATCCAATATAGGATAACTGATTTCTGTATCCATGTCAAAATAACAATATTATATAGAAATACTTTGCATGTATGGTGGCTTATTGCTTGGAAAGACAATTTTGAGTCTGTTGAAGAGGCATGTTCCTCCTAATATGATTGAACAGTAATAGATGCATTCCAGAATCAAACTTTGATGTATTTGATTGTTTTAAGAAAATGGTAGGAAAAACCAGCAGAAAAATATAAACAACTACTGTCAAGTATGGAAATCAATGGCAGAGTTCTTAGTTGAATGCTGAATTTGATTGATTGTTTTTCAGATGTCCAACAAGGTGACATCATTAGTGCAAGAAATCAATACTTGGGTAGTTGATAAAAAGCCTGATCTGGAATATGCAACTCCTATTACTATGTAGCACCAAGAGATGAATCAACATCTGGGAAAATACTATTTCTTCTACAAAGAATTCCATACTCCTTAACTGAATTTGTTATTACAATATACAACAAAGTTGCATTTGCTGAAATTCTCTTCAGTCTAGCACCTGGTCACTGGATAAGTAATAGGTCACTGCCTTGTACCACAAATTCACTTTTTCTTGGATTGGCAAGTTCATTCCTGTGCTTGCTTGCTTGCAATCTGCCTACTGTTTTCACTGAGTTTCTCAACAAGCCTCATTCCCTCAATTATCCTGAATTTCAGTTGAATCATTTCATGAAGAGACTATCTTGAGCAAGAGCAATTTCCATTTTAAATCCTTATCTCCTACAAAAGATCCCATTGCTTGATGGAGCAGGTTTGCAATGTTCAGAAAAGGGTAAAGAATAAGGGAGTATGTAAATAAGATTTTAAGCCAGACCTAATTTTGCATCTCTATCAACTCTAAGCTAAATTATAAATGTAGTAATTTAGTAACTATATTTCTCTGTAGATAATGTACATTTCATCTCTATTATAAACTAGATCAGGGGTGTCAAATTCAAGGGCCGCAGGCCAGATCCTGCCTGCAAGGTGCTTAGATCTGGCCTGAAGGGACTGCCCTTTAGGAAAGGACTGAGTCACAGTGCCTCTGTCTGCAAAAATGGAGCTTGAGAGGGCTGCATGCTGTGACAGCCTCCTGCAACCCTCTACCAACAAAAACAGAGCTCGGGAAGCCACATGTGGCCACCCTGAACTCTATTTTCACTGGTAGAGCACTCAGGCCATCACAGGCACTCCTGACCTAAATGACATGGAGCTGGCCATACCCTCCCCTCTGAGTCAAACACAACCCCGATATGGCCCACAATGAAATTGAGTTTGACACCCCTGTACTAGATGCTCTCCTGGCTATTGTGGCTGTTTTGTTCAGAAAACACACGAGGCAGACCGGGTTCCAACAACAAATACTTTATTCTTTAACTAGTCAGTAAATAGGAACGCTTGGCTGAAGCCGAGGCCAGCCTTTTATGCAGGCTGGCTTGCCTGCTTGTAGCCAATGGCAGTTGCTTAAATTTGCCGCCTTTCAGCAGCTCTTTGGATTGGTTCCTAGTGAACCAATCCAATGCTTAGTTTATTTGACCAATCAGGTTTGCAGATTTGGAGTCACCCACTTTACATATAGAACACCCCTCCCCTCTTAGTTCAGTCCTACGTGGTGACGTAGTCTCACAGATAGGTGGGGCTTTTCCGGACTCGACTTGACTTGCACGGTTCATTCTTAGTGAAGACTTCGACCGGTTCGGATGGGGCTGCTGTGTCGTCCGTTCTTCTCCCTGGAACCGTCTGGAAGGGTGAGTCAGCCATTTTACCGCCGCCTGAGTTTCTTAGGCTGGCAGTTTTGCCGCTCCCTCCCGTTTCTCCGGGCAGGTCGAGCTGGCCTGGCTGGCCCTTTCCGATGGGCTCTTCACGCAAGTCTCTCCAAACAGTGAGTCTTTTATTTGCTCTTTTTGTTCATATGTTTCATTGGTTTTATTTTTTAACGGTTCTTTATTTAATTCTTGCGTTTCCCCCCCCCACCTTAGTTGGCAATGCGTCGGTTTTTTCGACAAATGGTTGTATGTCTGTGGTTCTTTCTATATTTCAGGATCGAAGCTGCTCTATGTGCCGCTTCCATTCCCTGCCATCATCTATTGTTAACCGGTAGGATTTGGGGCCTGTTATTTGGGTAATTTGTCCTGGTAGCCAGTGAAGCCTGGGTCCCCAGTGAAGTTTTTGGTGTAGACTAAATCGCCAATTCCAAATTTTCTAAACCGTGTAGAGGAGTCGGGGGGGTTTCTGGCGTGAATTCTGGGTGCAATCTATCAAGGTGTGACCTTAGTTTTCTCCCCATGAGTAGGTCTGCTGGGAACTTGTTGGTTGTGGTACTGGGTGTTATGTGTTGGAGTGTGAGCAATTGGTTAATTTTTTGCTGTACATCTCCAGTGTCCATTTTTTCTAACCCTTCCTTTGTAAATCGGACCATTCTCTCTGCCCTACCGTTTGCAGCCGGATGGGCCGGCGCGGTTAGGGCATGTCTAATACCTAGGGAGGCTAGGTATTGTTCAAAGTGTAGGCTGGTTAGTTGTGGTCCATTATCGGACACGAGGACGTCCGGAATGCCATGGGTGGCAAAAAGGCTGTCCAGTTGTTTTATTACTAATTCAGTTGTTGTTGATGGCATAATTTTTACTTCTAACCAGTTAGAATAGGCGTCCACAACAATCAGAAAGGTATGTCCTTTAGTTGGACCAGCGAAATCGATGTGGATTCGTGACCAGGGGCCCCGTGGGATTTCCCAATCTCTAATGGGTGCTTTGGGTGGGGATGATCTAATTGCTTGACATTTGTTACACGAGGTTACCCAGTATTCTATATCCCTATCAATACCCGGCCACCAGACATAACTTCTAGCAAGGCTTTTCATTTTTATAATCCCCAGGTGACCTTCATGTAGCATACTAAGTACCCTAGGTTGTAGTTTGTTAGGAATAACCACCCGATCACCCCACAGTAAACAACCTTTTTGAATAGAAAGTTCAGTTTGTCTGGTCCGGAACGGTTTAAAGTTTTCAGTTTTTTGATTTTCCGGCCAGCCTTTACCTACCCAGTTAATAACACGGGCAGTCAAAGAGTCTTTTGCGGTGGCTCTGGCGACATCATATGCTGATATGGGTAGATCGGGGCAAGTCTCTATTTGTAGTGCTGTCATCGCTGGTGCCAGGTCTTCTTCAGTCGCTGGCAAGGGTGCTCTACTTAAAGCGTCCGCATGTGAAATCTGTTTCCCTGGTTGGTGTGTCAGAGTGTATGAGTAGGCTGCTAGGAACTCTGACCATCTAGTCATTCTTGGGGAGAGGATATTTGGTGTAGGTTTGTTTCTCGCCAAAATTCCTATTAGTGGTTTGTGGTCTGTTATAATTTGAAAAGTCCGCCTGTATAGGTACTCGTGGAAACGTTTCACTCCTGCGACAATTGCTAGTGCCTCTCTGTCCAATTGGCTGTAATTTCGCTCGGTTTTAGATAAAGTCCTTGAATAATATGCGACGGGCGCTTCTCTGCCATCAGGTAGTTGGTGGCTTAGGATGGCACCTACTCCGAATGGGGAGGCGTCGCAGGTCACTCTTAAGGGCAGTGTGTTGCTAAATTGAATGAGAACGTTTGAGGATGTTAGCAAGCTTTTAATTTTTTGGAAGGCTTGCTTTTCTCTGTAACCCCAAGTCCAAATTGCTTTTTTGTCTAAAAGACGGTGCAATGGTTCTGCTATAGTGGCCTTATTTGGCAGGAATACATTATAGAAGTTAATTAGTCCTAAAAAGGCTTGTAATTCGGTCTTGCTTTTTGGTTCTGGTGTGTTTTTAATCACTTTAATCTTTTTGTCTGTAGGGTGTATACCCTCTCCGTCTATTAAATAGCCCAGGAATTCGACGCTATTCTTAATTAGGCAACACTTTTCTCTTTTCACTTTGAGGCCAGATTCTCTGAACTTAGTTAGTACTTCTTTAAGTCTGTTTTTTAATTGGGTTTCATTTTTGGCTGAGATCAGGACATCATCGAAATATGGTACGACTCCTTGTATGCCATTTAGGAGGTGTTCCATTAGACTCTGGAAAATGCCTGGGGCCACACTCATTCCAAATTGGAGTCGGTGACATTTGAATGCGCCCTTATGTGTGACTATAGTCTGTGCTTCAGCAGTTTCTGGGTCCACTGGGAGCTGTTGATAGGCTTGTGCTAAGTCAAGTTTAGCAAAAACTTTTCCTTTTCTCAGGGAGTGAAGCAAATGCTGGACTACAGGCACCGGGTATGCGCTTGGTTGTAATGCGTGGTTCAGGGTAGCCTTATAGTCACCACAGATTCTAATGGACCCATCGGGTTTGACCGGTGACTATAGGTGTTTCCCACTTGGCATGGTCCACAGGTTCTAACACCCCTTGGGCTATTAATTTGTCCAGCTGTTCCTCTATTTTTGCCTTTAGTGCAAAAGGAACTCGCCTGGCTTTTATTCTTTGTGGAGCTATTTGGCGGTTTAGACTGAAAGAAATGGGATTTCCCTGATACTTGCCAAGTGAGCCGTCAAAGACGTCCTGGAATTCTCGGATGAGGTCATCTTCCCAGCCAGTTGTAGTCACTCGATCGATCCCGATCATCCCGATGCCCAATGGCGCGAACCATTCGATGCCCAGGAGGCTTGGTCTGTCTCGGTCGACTATGGTCAGCGGTAGCACCTTGACGTGTTGTTTGTAGGTGACTCGGAAATGTCCCATGCCGACTACAGGGATTTGGTTTCCCTGGTAGTCCTTGAGAGTTAGGTGCTGCTTCTGTAATTCTTTGGGTTTGATACCTGGGACTAGCTGTTTTATTGTGTCCCACGATACCATGGAGAGGAAGGACCCCGAGTCCACTTCCATCTTGCAGTGTTTTCCTTCGATTTTTACAATGACTTTAACTTTCTTCCCGCTTCCCGTCTGAGCGCTCTTTATAGTGACAGTTTGGTGTGTATTGGCTCGCTTCTCTTGTTGCCACTTTCTCTCAGCTCGTTTAGGCTCAGCTCGTGTTGGGGAATTTCTGCGTCTCGTTGGGTTGTAGCTTTTTTTGTTCCTGCAGACTTTCTCGATGTGCCCTAGTTTCTTGCAATGCCTGCAGATGGCATCGAGAAATCTGCATTCGGCTCAGGAATGGTTTCCTCCGCAGCCAGCGCACTCCCACCAATTCCTTCTTTCACGCTCTTTTCTGTTCTTGAGCAAACGGTGGATCTCGTCGTCTTCTTCACTCGATTCGAATGTTTCGCCAGACTCTTCGTAGTGGGTTGCGGTGGCAGGCTGCTTTCTGTCTTTGGTTGGGTTTGTTTCTTCGCTGTGTGTGTTCATCTTTTTCACTGCGACGGCCGTTTTTTTCGCGGCTTCAGCGGTTGTGGCTTCCGCGATGGCTTCGGTCACGGTGATGTTGGGCTTGAGTAATTTACTCTGTGCGGTCGAGTCTCTCAGACCCAACACCACGCGATCCCTCATCGCTTCGTCAATGTTCAGGAAATTACACTCACCCCAATTGTCTAAGGGCAGCAATGAAATCGGCGACGGTCTCTCCCTCTCTCTGGTCTCTGCGGTAAAATTCGTGTCGCTTTATTAAGTTTGACACCATCGGAGCGTAGTTTGCTTTGAGGATTCTTTGCAATTCTGGCCACGTTAGTTGTTTAACATCTCGGGGCTTCGCAAGGGCCTTTGCCATCTTGAAAACCGTTGGCCCGCAGTGAGTCAGGAACACAGCTCTCTTGCGTTGCTCTGAAATGTCTTCCATTTCATTGGTCTCCAAATACATTTGGAAGCGATCAGCATAGGAATCCCAATCCTCTTCGTTGGGATTGAAGGGTGCGGGCGGTGCATTGTTTCCAGACATCTTGGTTGTCATCTGGACTTCTTATCACCGCGTGCAGGTTTTTCCGTTCAGGACAATCCCATCCTCGTCGCCAGTGTTTTGTTCAGAAAACAAACAAGGTAGACCGGGTTCCAACAACAAATACTTTATTCTTTAACTAGTCAGTAAATAGGAATGCTTGGCTGAAGCCGAGGCCTGCCTTTTATACAGGCTGGCTTGCCTGCTTGTAGCCAATGGCAGTTGCTTAAATTTGCCGCCTTTCAGCAGCTCTTTGGATTGGTTCCTAGTGAACCAATCCAATGCTTAGTTTATTTGACCAATCAGGTTTGCAGATTTGGAGTCACCCAATTTACATATAGAACAGTGGCTATACATTGATAGAAATGGAAATATATGAAGCAAGGAGAGGCAGCTTTCATCATATAATTAAAAGTTGCCAATCAGCAACATGGCTAGTTAATAAAAAGTAGACCAGCTGTGGCCGCAGAAAATTTTTCGTTTTCAAGGATGGAAGACAATGGTCCTGGAGAGCAGCCATTTTGGATAGAAATAAGCTGCAAGAGCTGAGAAGCCAAACTGAGTTCAACAGAGTCAAATTCAAGTTTTTGCCATCCCTGCTATTTCTATTTAGTATGTGCACGCCTCCCTCCCACAAGTGTCCCACACAAACTTGCACATAAGCCTAACCCAGAGAAAGCATTTTAAAAGAATAAGAGCCTTCTGGCTCTTTGTATCACTTCTGGTTTTGCTCATAATGTTGATCATCATTCCTGTTGATCAGCTTAAACAGGAATGAAGAAAAAATAAACTTTTTTTTTTCAGATAACACTAAAACCTGCCAAGGGAACTGCTTACAGAAAAGCATGGTCTTCTCCCCTGATTGTTAATATTTGAAGCAGAAATTAATATCTAATAAAATGTATCTAATAAACAGTGAACCAATCCTTCATTTTTACAAGCAAATTTTGTGTTTTGCATCTTCTCCTTTTTTTAAAGTGCACACCGGATCAAAACTGTAATCTTGAAAAACAACTTTCATTATTGCTAAATTCCTATCATTGCAGGTATACGTTTGATTCTTTGCTAAGGCGTAGATTGGAAAATCGGGGAGAATGAATCTACTTTTCTTATTTTTTGCTCATTTGCTTCTCTATTTAAAGTAATATCAGTATGATGAAAAAAGTTAAAAAAAATCTTGTTATGGTTATCTCTTTGGAATCCCATGGCAACTGGGCTGTGAAACACAACCCTGGGCAGAAAGCATTACAGGACAAAAGACACTCGAGATATCTGCAGGTACTCTACGTTTAACATTCAGCAAACTTGCAAACAGCATTCAAACTTGCAACAGCACTGAACAAATGGTACATGAGGTTCAGGCTAACACAGTGCCCTTATGGTGATATGATTATGGCGTAGATCAGGGTTGTCAAACTCAAGGTCCAGGGGCCAGATCCAGCCCATGGGTACTTAGATCTGGCCCACAGGGCTGTCCTGAAAATAGCAAAGGACCAGTCCGTGGTGCCTCTGCCAGTGAAACTGAGCTTGGGAGTGCTGCGCATGTCCCTTGTAAGTTGTTTTTGCTGGAAGAGCAAGTTATTTTTGCTAGCAGAGCACTAGGCCCCCACAGGTGCCCCAACATGAGTGACGTTGAGTTGGTCATGTCCATCCTGGCCATGCCTGATTCAGCCCTAAATGAAATCGAATTTGACGCCCCTGGCCTAGATGCTTGGCAATTGGCTTGGTTTTCTGGCCAGAGCAATGTCCGATAGTCACTAGCCAACTGGTACAGTCATGTAATATGACTGCATCACTTAGCGACATAAATTCCAGTCCCAATTATCATCATTAACCAAGGGCTACCCACAAACAGTAAGCCAGAATCCACTAGAGACCATTGTATGAGCCAAGTCCTGCTGAAGAAACTAGAATGAAGCAGTGAAGTATTAGGCAGTGAAGGAAATTGGCAAGCTAAGAACTGGCTGGTAAGCTGATATTTATTCAAAAAGATGTAAAGATGCAAAGGCAAAGCCAGAATTGAACCATTGCTGAGACTCGTAGGCAGCAGGAGTTATTAATTTCTTGTAAGAAAATATTTTCCCCCCTTCTCCCTTGTAGTTAGATTCATATCCATATACATTATATCTTAAAACAATTTAACACAGAATTCTGGAACCCTCCCAGGTTAGCTTGGAACATATTGTAGATGTTAAAAAAAAAGAGGAGAGAAAGAGGGGAACCATCATCTGAAACTTGTTAATCAATTAGAATGTTTAAGGTTTACATTAAAATATGACACAGTCTGATAAAATAAACTCTAATTCACAAGCAGACTTTTGTCTTCTGACACATATTTTATAGAAAGTATATAAAGACAGAAACATGGCATGGCATCTTAGATATTTCTGTCAAACCGCTATGTAGGATATTTGGGTTGAAAGCCAGCATAAAATGTATTTTTCCAGTGGGGAAAACGGCAAATTGAGTGACTCCTTGAAATGGGACAAGATGCCACAGTTCATGTTGTACTAGCACAAGAACCTTGGAGCTTGAAGAATTCTCCATAGTTATGGAAAATTGACTCATTTGTTTCCTGGACAGCCATTTTTTTGCCTGAAAAATGGAGACTTTTGCAAACCGTTGGTGAGTCCAGTAGCTGTGAGGTGGGGTTTACCTCACATTCAGTGCTGTTACATAGCTGGATTAAAACAGACACAAAAACTGACTTATCTATTATATAAAACAGTTTTTATATTTTGTTGTGTTTTTAGTTAAAGAGATAATTCTAAGATACTATAAGTAGACTATCAGGAGACTTTTGGTAATTTCATAATGACTTTTTATGGAGAAATCTGGTATGATTACTGGTAGTCCTTGAGTCATGACCACAATTGAACCCAAAATTTATTTTGTGAGAAATTTGTTAAATGAGTTTTGCTCCATTTTACCACTTTTCTAGCCACAGTTAAGTGAATCATTGCAATTGTTAAGTTAGTAACATGGTTGTTAAATGAATCATGGTCATAAATCACTTTTCTCAGTGTAATTGTAACATTGAATGGTTGTATTAAGATTTGTGTAGTTAGCTAAAAAAAAGGCAGATTTGGATTATTGCTTGCTCTTTTAAAATTTGAGGGAAATGTTTTTTGGATGTTCAGTTTAACTTTCAGCAAATCTGTATCTGAAGAATTGGAACTCTGATTTTTTTGCATTTGTGGGAATGGTTTTTTGTTCTGTTTGAGTGATACTGTATGTTGTATGTTGATATATAAACAAGGTAATTGGAGAAGTTTCCCTTTTCTCTTTTTATCTTTTTTCCCCATTTCCAATGAATTTACCAAGTGCAATACATTTTCCTTCCTTCCTTTCCTTCCTTCTTTCCTTCCTTTCTTTGGACATTCCAGTATTACGTCATTATCTCACATTTGCATCAGTAATGAAATTCAGAAAAACAGAAATTCTTTTCTGTTTTTTCTTTCTGCACTCCTAATCTTGTTCCCTTCCTGTATTTTGTATTGTTTTATTTTTCTGTTTTCTTATATTTTATTATTCCCCGAAACCTAATATAGTCTTATTATAAAAGCCAGTATAACATGCAATTATACTTTGTATAATTCTGTGATATTTTACAATAGCTGTCAATCATATTATTGTAGTATATGGTTGTTACTACTAAGCAAATTATCAGTAAAAATAATATATAAGGCATTTTATTTCTTGTATTCTTTCTTTTTTTGTCCTTTTTTCTTTTTAGTTTCTATATTTAAGTTTAAAGATTGTTCTATAAATTGGGAGGGTAATGTATTCAGTTTTATCTTGGTGAACCTAATCATTTTTTGCAGCAGGATACAAATAGCATAATCCTGTAGATCAGTGATGTCAAACTTGCATTGTCACGTGATGTATTGCAACTTTCTTCCCCTTTGCTAAGGTGGCATGGCCAATACCAGGCCCCAGGCCAAGAGTTTGACAGTGCTGCTGTAGATGTTTAGCTATAAACTACTATATTCTTCTTCAGCACCCCAGGACTTGTCCTCAGCTAAAAGAATAAAAGTCTAAGGCCTGAACGTTATGGATTCTTTCTCATCCAGTACTTGTGCTGCTCTCAGAACTACTGAAGAACACAAAGGTAATGTTTGTTCAAGCCTTTCCCTACTTATTTTCTCAAAGGGTTCCTCTTGCAAGTTTCTCTTTGCTGTTGTTCAAGAATTAAATAACATCAACACTAATAAATTAGGAACAGCAAGGTGGGGGAGTAACTTGGAGTCGTACAGGTAATCCTCAACTTACAGTTTGTTTAGTGACCATTCAAAGTTACAACGGGCATTGAAAAAAGTGAGTTATGACCATTTTTCACCCTAGCAGCACCCCCAGGGTCATGCAATTTACATTCAGGTGTTTGACAATTGGTTCATATTTGTGATGGTGGCAGTGTCCTGGATCATGTGATCACCCTTTCTGACCTTCTATAAAAAGGAACTGATCATGTGACAAACAGGCAGCTTACTATTTTCATGGTCTTTACCATCTACTACCTCACTTTGTTTAACATCAGGAGTAACCATATTTTCTCAGTATCCCCACAAGGGATACTCATACGTTCATAACTCTTCTTCTGCCTTTTGTTTATAACTTTAAAAGGTTTGATTCCTATTTAAAAAGATAAAAACTCTCCCAAGAGACTCCTGATGATTTAAGAATGTGTCCATATGGTCTGCTTGTTTCCCATACAGAAAGGATTGCCATTGTCTCTTCCCCCCCCCCCCCCCCCCGTTTTCCAGCCTAATCTGCAGCCTTAGAATTTCCTTGTTCAAGTACAAATAAGGTCCAACCCTGTATAGTTTTTCAGGAACAGTCAAGTTGACTATATTGTCTTAAAATAAAACCCGATTCACAGGTTGTTTTTCAACTTATGAGTATATTCGACATGAATTCTCAGACATTGTGATGACTCTTCCAGACACGTCCCCAGATGCCTCTGCAGATGCCAGTTCAGAGGAGGATAAACCAGGCCCAGATACTTTACACTTGTGTACCATGGTGGCGCAGTGGTTAGAATGCAGTTCTGCAGGCTACTTCTGCTGGGTGCCTGCAATTTGGCAGTTCAAATCTCACCAGGCTCAAGATTGACTCAGCCTTCCACCCTTTCAAGATGGGTAAAATGAGGACCCAGACTGTTGGGGGCAATAGGCTGACTCTGTAAACCGCTTAGAGGGTTGTAAAACACTGTAAAGTGGTGTATAAATCTAAGTGCTATTGCTATTTTAGGAAGTAGATGGCTCAGAGCAGCTAGCTGAGAGTGATTTGGCTGAAGCACAGCCGCAGCAGGATAGCCCTGAAGCTTCAAGTGGGGAAAGCATGCAGCTGCAGCCATGAGAAACTTTCACATGCCTTGAGGTCATTGCTCTGTAGACTAACATTGGTCTGCCGTTGGCTGCACTTAATTGAGATAGTGTTTTGGTTTTTAGTGAAGGGAATTGCTGAGGAATATTAATAAACCCATGAACCCACCATTATGTGCATATGTGAGTGAGTGGGACATCACAAACATACACCAAAGGAAGGAGCTGAAGCTCTATAATCAGAATCTCCTCTCTCTGGTAAACAGAAACCTTGCAATAGGAGAGATTAGGCTCTTACAGCAAACCCAACATTGCTGGACTTGCAAATAACACTGGTAGGGATGACAGTGGCCAGACTGAAAAAGTTACTTCAACATAAGGCAGGACTGGACGTATACATTCCCACTTCCCTCTGAGCCCTAAGCTCAGCCTTAAATACTTGTTACAGGTAAGTCCCCAACTTATAAACATCCATTTAGTGACCATTTGAAGTTATAATGGCACTGAAAAAAGTGACTTATGACCATTTTTCACACTTACAACTGTTGCAGCAGCCCCATGGTCACATGATTACTTTGAAATCCTTAACTCTGAGTCTAACTAGCCTTCCAAGGTTACTATATTGTAAAAAAAGGGAAGGAGAGTTAAACATGATGCATACATCCAAATTCTAAACAAAGCCTCACAAAGGGCCACCCGATGCACAGAGATGGATAGATAGATAGACAGACAGACAGACAGACAGACAGATAGATAGATAGACAGAAATAGATAGATAGACAGATGCAGACACAGATAGTCACAGACACAGACAACTGAGTTACTTAAGGATGTGGAACCTCTTCGTTGTACAACCATTCATTTAGTGACCATTCAAAGTTACAATGGCAGTGAAAAAAAGTGACTTATGACCGTTTTTCACACTTACAACTGTTGTAGCATTCCCATGGTCACATGATCAAAATTTGGCTGCTTGGAACTGGCATGTATTTATGACAGTTGCAGTACTCAGGTGATCACCTTTTGACAGGCAGAGTCAATAGGGAAGCCAGGTTCACTTAACAGCCATGTTATTAACTTAACAACAGCAGTGGTTCACTTCAGAACTAAGACAGGAAACATTGTAAAGTGAAAGAAAACTCACTTAACGACTGTCTTGCTTAGCAACAGAAAGAATTGGGGTGAATTGTGGTCTTAGGTCGAGATATTACTTTGCCGCTCGTTTTAAAAGTGAACCAGAGGAAGAAAACGGGATAAATGTTATTCTGATAGCCAAGCCAAGGCCTTTGTTTCCGATTGAGTTCAGGATTTGCTTTTATCATTAACAGCAAACCCCAATCAGTCTGCGTGCTATAGAAACAGCGATTGCGTCTGCTAAGGGCACGGACTTCCCTCCCTGGCTCGATTCTCCGAATCAATATTCCGCGGACTGACGCGAATCAGGCTTTGGGCAACCAAATAAAAGGCAGCGCCGCGCAGCCCCATCCATCACCAACGGCCTCTCGGACCAGGCGAAACGTCTTGCAGACCGTCAGCCAAATTCCCATGAGAGCGCGATCCCATCGCAAAACCACCCTGCTGAACTTGGTCCAAAAGTCCAGTGATTTGGAAAAGGGACTTCCAACTTCGTTCTGTTTCCACTCACGGCCTGGCCACGGCGAGGCCAGACACCCGAGAGTCCGCAGAGCTGAAGGAAACCTGCAATGCGACGGGGAAGGGGAGGAACCCTTGACGCCGAGCCAGTTCAGTCACTTTCTGAAGCATGAAAAGCCAAACCGCCGTAAAAGAGCCCCACCTCCGATTCTCTTTCTCTTTACCACCCCCACCCCCCATTTCCCGCCAATTCGGAACTGGAGGAGGGAGAACACTCGGCGCTTTTGGATCTTTTCGGAGCGGCAGGAAAAGGGGCGGCCAGGAGAAGCAGACTGGAGAGGCGAGTCGGTAACGTGATCCCTGCCAAACATACCAATCCTAAGAGTCTGTCTCGTTTTCTGGCTGCTATCTACCTCTCCCACACGGGCGGGAAGCAGGAGCCTTTTTAAAGCAACGCCTCCTGGGTTGCTCAGGGTTAACCTAAAGGTCTGCAACCTAAGGCAAGGAAGAAAGCTCGTCGGACTTCCACAGAACAAGGCGCAAAAGGAGGGGAGAAACAAAAGGCTACCCGCACCGTAACCCGGCGCGGAATGAATGGACGGGAGAAGGTGAGGTGCTATTTCATTCGCCTCCTCCCACCTTTCTCTTCCAAGCCGAGCCTTCCAAACGAAAACATGAGGGGAGAGTCGTAGTTGATCGGGGCAAGCGGGCAAAGACTGCGAGCTCGAGTCCGGTCTGAGGAACAAAGCCACTTGGGTGACGTTGGGCCATTCACACTCTCGTCATGGTCAGTGGCAGGCAAACCACTTCGAAAATACTGCCAATAAAACAGCGGGGGCTTATCCTGGCAGTTGCCAGGACTCAGCAATGTCTCGAAGGTATCCCCCTCACACACACACACACCCCGCAAAAGGGATCCCCAAATCTACTATACAGCCAGGACATAAGACTCATAGGTTACTAAAAAAAAAACACCTTTTGTCCGATCTAAGTCCACTTTAGGGAGCAGGTTTGATCTGGTGCAGACTGCTGCCTTCCCAATTAGTGACCGCAGGGACCTTCCTGATGCCGGAAACGTAAGTCACGACTGTACAAACATGGAAATCCATGGTTCCGTTCCCCCCTTCCCCTTCCCCCCACTCTAGGCTCACGAAACCGCGGGAAGAAAGGACTTGGTCTAGCTGGAAAATCCAATTTCCCGAAATCCCGATTGCCCGTCTCACCTCGGATGGTTTTCCAGTTGTCCCCCCGTTTTTCTTCACGGCAGACGGCCTCCAGGCCACGAGCTGACCCCTCGGACCTTCCTTCCCCAGCGCTATTTGGACTGCTATTTGGAATGGAACCATACAGTAAAACGGGCATCTCCCTCGCAATGTACAGCGTGTACATTGGTTTTGCCTGCCTACCAACCTCACAAGCCTGCTCTTTAAAAAAAAAAAAAAAAAACGACAATGCCAGCGTTCATTATTGGGGCGGAGGTAGATTTTGTTCTCTGCGTTCAAAGCCAAGATTGATGCACGAAAGCCGGGAAGCCAACGCGCAAAAAGGCCGGCTAAAGTTTCGAAAGCGCCAACAGCGATCCTCAAAAAGCGCGTTCCAAAACAGCGCACCCACCCACGCAGGCACCCTGTCCTGTCTTTCTCTCCCCCCCCCTTTTTTTGGGGGGGACGCACACCCAAACCTTTGCACTCAACGCGATTGTCCCAGGTCCGCAGAGTGCCGGGCGGACGCGCGCTTGTTTGTAAACTTTGCGGGAAGCCCCGCCAAGTTGGAGAAGACCGCGTGTGTTTTGTTTTCTTTTTTTTAAACTTGCGAAATCTTCCGCCTCGCTGCGGCAAATCTAGAAGGCGGCGAGATGGAGAGCAGAAAACGGAATGGGAAGAAAGAGAGAGAGAGAGACAGGGAGGCTCCTCTTCCACGCGAATCGAAATATAATCGCTTCTCTTTTTCCTTGCACGCTTTTTCGCCCCACTTTGGGATTAAAAAAGCAGACCGCCTCGAGGTTACACAGACGTAACGAAGACTTCCACGCACGTTCACATCTTCGGTGCCTTTGTTGAATTTCAACCGCATCAACATATCTCTTTATCTTAAATGTCTCGCGCGGCCACCAGAGCCCTCTTCCCCTCACCCACCCGCGGCCGCTATTTCTGAGTGGAGAGTTAATGCACCCGCCGTTTAGCTTTGCAAAAAAAAAAAAAACCTACTCACTCACTTTGCCCGTGCAATGGCTCAAAGCTTTTCTCCTCTCGTAGCCCGTCGTCTCAGCCCGAGCAGCCCGACCGTAGCAGCGCTACTGCCACTGTTCATACTTCTGATCTCTGAATACTTGGTGCTCTCTTTGGGAAAGCTTTTTTTTTTTTTTTTTTGCCAGAAACTGATTTCCTACATTTCATCAGTCCACATAGACGGAACGGAAGTTTAATGCTGACTTGAGGGAGGGGAGTAGGGGAAGAGGTGGGGGATGGATAGAAAGAAGCGGCTAAACGGCAAATACAGGTTTACCATACGAAAGAAGAGGGAGATTGAATTACAAACTCTTAGCAGAAACTTTGGACCAAGAGTGAGCCAAGTGCTTATTTAAGTTGCTTCCAATGCATTGAGAGGAGCTGCGGAGATGACTTTGAAAAGAATGTTGGATGGGATTGATTGGGAGCAGCATTTAATGACACTTAACACGCAGTAAAATGTTTCAGCTGGGGAACATCAGGAGCCAGAGTTTAAGTTGATGCCTTTAGGCTCATTGGGCAGAATCCATATCTTCTTGAGGCCAAGGATAGTGCTCCCACTTTCCATCCCACTGATGGAAAACAGGGGAAAAAATGCACTTATATTCTGGCATAAGCTTGCCTGGGTGTAGTTTTCTTCTTACAGTGTTACTAGCAGATAGACAGAGACAATGATGGGTGGATGATTAGGTAGGTAGCAAGAAGCCTGTGCAGCATAGATGACGAGACTAAAACATATGATGAATGGTTGCAATTACTTGGCTAGTCTAGCTAGTCTAGTAATTACTTGGCTAGTCTAGTAAACAGAAGGACCAGGGGAGACATGTTGCTGTGTTCCAGTATTTGAGGGGCTGCCACAGAGAAAAGAGGATCAAGCTATTTTCCAAGACACCCAAAGGCCAGACAAGGAATAATGGATGGAAGTTGATCAAGGAGAGATTCAGTCTAGAAGTAAGGAGAAACTTTCTGACAGTGAGAACAATCAACCAATGGAACAGCTTGCCCTCAGAAGTTGTAGGACCCTCATCAAGGAGGCTTTCAAGAAGAGATTGCACTGCCATTTGTCAGAAATGGTGCAGGGTCTCCTGCTTGGACTAGATCAGAGGTCGTCAACCGGTGATCTGCGGACCACTGGTGGTCCATGAGAAAATTTTGGTGGTCCGCAGCGCACTAGTGTCTGCAGTGGGGTGACACCAGCAGTGGGTGGACTGATGTACACAGGGACAAAGGGTAGCGTGTGAGAAATTGCGCCATCAGAGCCTTCCCTGGTGTTCCCTGGCCTGTGAAGGGGTGGGGGTAAAGGAACCTCTGAACTGATGCTGAGTGGTAGGAATCTGATGTCCGGAGGCTGACGAGCCATGTGCTAAATGTTCTGTATGCAAATTGGGTTACTCCAAAACATGCAAATCTGATTGGTCAACTAAAGTAAGCATTGGATTGGTTCACTAAGAACCAATCCAAACAAAGTAAAAAAAGGCGGCAAATTCGATCAGCTGCCATTGCTTACAAGCCGGCAGGCTAGCCTGTATAAAAGGCTGCAGCTAAGTCGGCCAACCGTTCCATTTTACTGACTACTGTAAATAAAGACTTTTCGTTGTTGGAACCCGGTCTACCTCGTGTTTTTACGAATAAAACACTGGCGACGAGGATGGGATCGTCCTGAACACGAAAACCTGCACGCAGTGATAAGAAGCCCAGATGACAACAATGATGCCTGGAAACAACGCACCGCCCGCACCCTTCAACCCCAACGAAGAGGATTTGGATTCCTATGCAGATCGCTTCCAAATGTATCTGGAAAGCAATGAAATGGAAGGAATTTCAGAGCAACGAAAGAGAGCTGTGTTCCTAACACACTGTGGGCCAACGGTTTTTAAGATGGCAAAGGCTCTAGCGAAGCCCCAAGATGTCAAACAACTAACATGGCCAGAATTGCAACAAATCCTCAAAGCACACTACGCTCCGATGGTGTCAAACTTAATAAAGCGACACGAATTCTACAGGAGAGACCAGAGAGAGGGAGAGACCGTCGCCGATTTCGTTGCCGCACTTCGACAAATAGGTGGTGAGTGTGAATTCTCAAACCTCGACGAGGCAATGAGGGATCGAGTGGTGTTGGGTTTGAGAGACTCGACCACACAGAGTAAACTACTCAACAAACCCAACATCAGCGTAGCCGAAGCTATCAAGGAAGCCACAGCCGCCGAAGCTGCGAAAAAATCGGCTGTCACTATGAAGAAAATGAACACACATAGTGACGAAACGAACCCAACCAAAGACAAAAAACAATCTACCACCACCACGCATTACGAAGAGTATGGCAAAACACCTGACACTAGCGAAGAAGACGACGAGGTCCACCGCCTGTACACTAACAGAAAAGAGCGCGAAAGAAGAAATTGGCGGGAATGCGCTGGCTGCGGAGGAAACCATCCCCGAGCCGAATGCAGATTTCTCGATGCCATCTGCAGGGTCTGCAAGAAACGAGGGAATATCGAAAAAGTCTGCAGAAACAAAAAATACTACAGCCCCACGAGACGCAGAAATTCCCCAACACGAGCTGAGCCTAAACGAGCTGAAAGAAAGTGGCAACAAGAGAAGCGAGCCAATACACACCAAACTGTCATTATAAAGAGCGCTCAGACAGAAAGTGGGAAGAAAGTTAAAGTCGTTGTAGAGATCAAAGGGAAACCCTGTAAGATGGAAGTAGACTCGGAAGTAGACACAATAAAACAGCTAGTCCCAGATATCAAAACCAAAGAACTAAAGAAGCAGCACCTAACTCTCAAGGACTACCAGGGAAACCAAATCCCTGTAGTCGGCATGGGACATTTCCGAGTCACCTACAAAGAACACGTCAAAGTGCTACCGCTGACCATAGTCGACAGAGACAGACCAAGTCTCCTGGGCATCGAATGGTTCACACCATTGGGCATTGGGATGACCGGGATCGATCGAGTGACTGCAACCAGCTGGGAAGAAGACCTCATCCGGGAATTCCAGGACGTTTTTGACGGCTCACTTGGCAAGTATCGGGGAAATCCCATTTCTTTCAGTTTAAACCCCCAAATAGCCCCACGAAGAATAAAAGCCAGACGAGTTCCTTTTGCACTAAAGGCAAAAATAGAGGAACAGCTAGACAAATTAATAGCTCAAGGGGTATTAGAACCTGTGGACCATGCCAAGTGGGAAACGCCTATAGTCACACCTATCAAACCCAGACGGGTCCGTTAGAATCTGTGGTGACTATAAGGCTACCCTGAACCACACATTACAACCAAGCGCATACCCGGTGCCAGTAGTCCAGCATTTGCTTCACTCCCTGGGAAAAGGAAAGGTTTTTGCTAAACTCGACCTAGCACAAGCCTACCAACTCCCAGTGGACCCAGAAACTGCGGAAGCACAGACTATAGTTACCCATAAGGGTGCATTCAAATGTCACCGACTGCAATTTGGAGTAAGTGTAGCCCCAGGCGTTTTCCAGAGTCTAATGGAACGCCTCCTAAATGGCATACAAGGAGTCGTACCATACTTTGACGACATCCTGATCTCAGCCAAAGATGAAACCCAATTAAAAAAAAGACTCAAAGAAGTACTAACTAAGTTTAGAGAATCTGGCCTCAAAGTGAAAAGAGAAAAGTGTTGCCTAGTTAAGAATAGCGTTGAATTCCTGGGCTATTTAATAGACGGAGAGGGTATACACCCTACAGACAAGAAAATTAAAGCCATCAATGAAGCACCAGAACCAAGAAACAAAGCCGAACTACAAGCATTTCTTGGACTGATAAATTTTTATAATATATTCCTACTGAATAAAGCCACAATAGCAGAACCATTGCACCGTCTATTGGACAAGAAAGCAATTTGGACTTGGGGTTATAGAGAGAAGAATTCCTTCCAGAAAATTAAAAAATTGCTAACATCAACAAACGTTCTCATTCAATTCAGCGACACACTGCCATTGAGGGTGACCTGCGACGCTTCGCCATTTGGAGTCAGTGCCATCCTGAGCCACCAACTGCCTGATGGCAGAGAGGCACCCGTCGCCTACTACTCAAGGACCTTGTCTAAAACCGAGAGGAATTACAGCCAACTCGACAGAGAAGCTCTAGCAATTGTCGCTGGAGTGAAACGCTTCCACGAGTACCTCTACGGGCGGACTTTTCAAATTATAACAGACCACAAACCACTAATGGGAATTTTGGCGGGAAACAAGCCAACACCAAATATCCTTTCTCCAAGAATGACGAGATGGTCAGAGTTCCTAGCAGCCTATTCCTACACTCTGACACATCGACCAGGGAAACAAATTTCCCATGCGGACGCTTTGAGCAGAGCACCCTTACCAGAAACCCAGGAAGACCCGGCACCAGCGATGACAGCATTACAAATAGAGACTTGCCCCGATCTACCCATATCTGCTTATGATGTCGGCAGAGCCACCGCGAAAGGCGCAGTGACTTCCCGCATCCTCAGCTGGGTAGGTAAAGGCTGGCCGGAAAATCAAAAAACTGAAAACTTTAAACCTTTCCGGACCAGACAGACTGAACTTTCGATTCAAAAAGGGTGTTTACTGTGGGGTGATCGGGTAGTCATTCCTAACAAACTACAACCCAGGGTACTGGGGATGTTACATGAAGGGCACCCGGGAATTGTGAAAATGAAAAGCCTTGCAAGAAGTTATGTTTGGTGGCCGGGTATTGATAAGGACATAGAATATTGGGTAAGCTCGTGCAACAAGTGCCAGGGAATTAGACTGTCCCCGCCTAAAGCACCCATTAGAGACTGGGAAACCCCGCGAGGCCCGTGGTCAAGAATCCACATCGATTTCGCGGGTCCTACGAAGGGGCATACATTCCTGATTGTCGTTGATGCCTATTCTAATTGGCTAGAAGTAAAAATCATGCCATCAACGACAACAGAAACTGTAATCAAACAACTAGACAACCTTTTTGCCACCCATGGTCTACCGGATGTCCTCGTATCAGATAATGGGCCACAGCTAACCAGCCTACACTTCGAACAATACCTAGCCTCCCTAGGTATCAGACATGCCCTAACCGCGCCAGCTCACCCGGCCGCGAATGGCAGGGCGGAGAGAATGGTCCGGTTTACCAAAGAGGGATTAGAAAGAATGGACACCGGTGATGTCCAACAGAAAATAAACCGATTGCTCACTCTCCAACACATAACGCCCAGTACCATGACCAACAAGTCCCCAGCAGAATTGCTCATGGGGAGGAAATTAAGATCACACCTGGATAGGTTGCACCCAAATTTTACGCCAGAAACCCCCCCCGACTCCTCCACACGATTTAGAAAATTTGAAGTAGGCGAGTTAGTTTACGCCAAAAACTTCACCGGGGACCCTGTTTGGCTACCAGGACAAATAACACAAATAACAGGCCCCAAATCCTACTGGTTAACAATTGACGACGGCAGGGAATGGAAGCGGCACATAGACCAGCTCCGTTCCCGAAACATAGAACGAAATACAGACATACACCCATACATAGAAAAAGCCGGTGATGGACAAACCAAAGGGGGGGGGGGGAATGCGAGAAACCAATAAAGAACCGATACAAACAAAAACCAAAGAGACTAACAAACAAAAAGAGCAAATAAAAGACTCACTGTTTGAAGAGACTTGCGTGAAGAGCCCATCGGAAGGGGACAGCCAGGCCAGCTCGACCTGCCCGGAGGAAACGGGAGGGAGCGGCAAAACCGCCAGCCTAAGGAACTCAGGCGGCAGAATGGCTGACTCACCCTTCCAGACGATTCCAGAGAGAAGGACGGACGACACAGCAGCCCCATCCGAACAGGTCGAAGTCTCCGCTGAAAGTGAACTGCGCAGGTCCAGTCGAGTCAGGAAAAGCCCCGCCTACCTGCGCGACTACATCACCATGTAGGACTGAACCAAGGGGGGAGGGGTGTTCTGTATGCAAATTGGGTTACTCCAAAACATGCAAATCTGATTGGTCAACTAAAGTAAGCATTGGATTGGTTCACTAAGAACCAATCCAAACAAAGTAAAAAAAGGCAGCAAATTCGATCAAGCTGCCATTGGTTACAAGCCGGCAGGCTAGCCTGTATAAAAGGCTGCCGCTAAGTCGGCCAACCGTTCCGTTTTATTGACTACTGTAAATAAAGACTTTTCGTTGTTGGAACCCGGTCTACCTCGTGTTTTTCCGAACAAAACACTAAAGACCAGATGGCTGGCGGGGAGGTGGGGCAAAATCCAACAGTCTTCCTAGCAAACCTGTGCTGTGGCTGCTACCTCCTGCCTCCACGTGCTGAGGAGGCCGAGCAGCAGTGGGAAGAGCATGGACCTCCTGAGCTGCAGGAAGTGTCTGCCAGCGATGTCCTCAGGTGAAGATATTGCGAGGGGAAGCCTTAGCCCCTCCCCTCAGGAGCCACAAAGTGCTCACCACCCCTCTGGCAGCCACCAAGCCTCCTCCCACCATGCTTCTCTTTCTCCTTGCCAGAAACGCTTACACACCCAGAGGGAAGGAGGAGGCTTGGCAGGTGCCAGAGGGGCGGTGAGCACTTTGTGGCTCCTGAGGAGAGGGTTCGAGCCTCCCCCTCACAACATCTTCACCTGAGGGCATAGCTGTCAGACACTCAGCCTCCTCGATGCATGGAGGCAGGAGGCTACAACAGTTCAGAGGTTCCTTTCCTCCCATCCGCATCCCCTCACAGGCCAGAGAACACCCAGGAAGGGCTCCAATGCCATGATCTCCCACGTGCTACCCTCCCTCCCCGTGTACATCAGTCCATCCACCGCTGATATCACTACTGTTGCCCCACCTCCCTGCCAGCCATCTGGTCTTCAGCACGTGGCTCGTCATCCTCCGGACACATCAGACCACTCAGACCTCTGGACCACCCAGCACCAGTTCAGAGGTTCCTTCCCCCCCCCATCCTGAGGACAGGGGGGGAGAAAGAGGGAGAAAGAGAGGGGGGAGAGATTAAAGAGCGCAGTGTTTTGTTTTCTGCGGGAAATGGGTCCAATTGATTCTTGAGTATTTAAGGTTGCAGAAACAGGCAGCCAAGCTAAGTGCCTGAAGGACCCCATTCCATCAGTGGGAGTCGAGGCGCTTTAGCGAGTGGTGTGCTGGATTCATATTAGTGGTCTGCAGGATTTAAAATTATGAATTTGGTGGTCCCTGAGGTTCAAAAGGTTGGAGACCCCTGGACTAGATGACCTACAAGGTCCTTCCCAATTCTGTTCATCTAGTAATGTATCTTTCATATCCTTTTTTTCCTGTAGGCTTCTAAGTCCATCTTGCTGATGAAACTTGGTATAGCGGTGAAACTCTAAATATTGGAACAAGTTGTGTTAACCTGCCCATTAAAATGGGCATGTTAAATCCTAATGGGTTTACCATAACACCAAGTAAAAGGTGAAAGATTATTTCCCCAAAAGGAGAAAAAATAAAATTTCATGCAGCGGTCTTTTCATAGCAATATATCATATCATCTCTGTGGCTTTCGGTCACCACAAATCAATCAATCAATCCTTGCAGGGACAGAGACACTTCCCAAAATTGCCTGAGCTTGAAAAACAGATTTTTAAAGCCAAATTATTTCATGTTGGAGGACTATCCAAATATGTTTAAAATATAAACTTATTTGAATTGAGCTTGATTTCTGATACTTCAGAAGCAGAGCCCTGAGGTTTTCTAGGTTACAATGGAAGCAACAATACCTTATTGCACTATTCATGAATTCATCCGTCCACTCACCCTTTCATTTCAAAGTCTACTCCATAGCCTTATTTAGCCCTTATCTAGTCCCTAACAATGTCTCACCTTCTTAAGCTTTTAGAGATCAGCAAATGTGGCCCCTTTCAGTAATTCAGATGAAACAATTTTTGCACAGCAATTAGGATAATAGTGGAGTTTCCTAGCTCTTCTACTATATTATATTATATTATATTATATTATATTATATTATATTATATTA
>BLBF01000017.1:5245433-5264791 GCA_015471245.1 Laticauda colubrina | reverse complement strand
ATATTATATTATATTATATTATATTATATTATATTATATTATATTATTATAGTTTCTTCTATTGTGTGTCTTTTAGTCATTCTTATTCACATTATTTTGGTTCACAGTAAGATTGCTTCTATATATTCTATTCACCATCTTCAATAAACCCCTGTGTGTAAAGTCACAGCACTGGTTTCACTTACAAAGATGACTTAAGAGTTTTTCAACTTAGTGGCAGAGCCCTTTTAGCACTTGCTGTGTGTGCCAAGAGGAAAAAAAACACTCTGAACATAAACACTACATTCTGGCAACTTCTAATTATGGTATCCATATTTATTTAATTACCTTACTTACTGTTTGTTATTTTAACCATAACATTATCCAACAGTTGCTTATTAGTTCAATCATCTTGTCATTGTGGAAAAAAAATAACTTTCGTTAATTCAGGAGGAAGAAACAGATGTTGGAATGACTGCATGGATATAACACTTGTCTGGTTCAGTTTCCTACTAGTTATCATCCTATTCTCTGAAAATCTAGAGCACTCCAAATCTCTCATTTTCCATTATTCTTTTCCATCTGACAATAAAAGTGGTCACAGATCATGTTTAAGGATGGATAGCCTTTTAGAAGTTGGATCATATATTTTGGGTATTTCCCCCCTCCCCTTGGAGGAAGATAATAGAGGGTGGCATGTTCAATCCAACTACATGTGATAGATGTATTCAACTTATGTGAGGTTATGCATATTTATTTTAATCTATTTCCAAGTGAAAACTGATTAAATAAACCATCACCATTGAGCAGGAAAACTTGATATCATCAAAAAGAGAATGAATAAAGAATTGCCAACTTTTTCTTTATTCATTTTATTCACCAGGATCAGTTTCTGGATATTTGCATCTCTTCTCCATATAGAAGTTGATTAACTATATTTCTTGCAATGGTATATGCATCAAGCTCCTTGATGCCTAATCCATGGCTCACTGATGCCATTCCTCCAGAAGCCACATGCAAACAGACTGAAAATATAAAGGAACAGAAGCATGGATGACATAATATGGCAGAAATAAAAGCACCCCTTTTTAGCAGATAAGAGTCAGATCACAATCATTGTCTACCTAGGAATGTCAAAATGGCAGCCCATGGGACTGATGTGTCAAGCGCAGGCCACGCCCACCCGCAAAGGGGAAAGGAAAAAAAAACATCACTATATGTAACATGATGGAAATGTGATGCTGCAAGCTGACACCCATGGTTCTATGCTAACTTGCAATACTGTTAAGTTATTTTTGTAGACTATATTTTGTATATTTTTGAAGATGCTATGCTAAACCACAGGATCAGGAAAATCCAGAGTTTTCCAGAAATCCAATGACTTCATACTTACTTCAAAGGAACTTTTGCACTTGGAATAAAACTATGAATCTTTTCCCAGACTTCAGACTTCAAACTCTACAGTTGTGTGTACATGGGTTTCATTTCAGAGAATTAAAAAAAAAAAAAGATTGGAAAGGCTGTGTAGCCACATACACAGCTCTCCCCTAGAAATGTTCAATAATACGTGCCTTAAACAATGTCCAAGACATATGGTTAGAAGAACAACATGCCAATTTGTCTATACTTAGTCTGTATTTTCCACCCCCATTTGACTGAAATACATTTACTGAGTTTTTATTCTTGTTTTGACTGAACAGCCTCAGTATCATGCTTCAACGTGCTAATGTGATATGAAAATACAGTACAATTGGACAGTCACAGGCTAATAATGCTGTATATTTCCAAGCCAACTTTTATGGACAAAGTCCTGGTTAGGCCTGATTGCCAAATACACAACTGAAACTCATATAGCTACAAATAATGGAGAGATCTGCACTTCAAACAAAACGTACGCATTCCTGTTTGCACTCCTGGCTTAATTTTTCTTCCAGGTTTGGCTTTCACTTCAAATAACAGCCTTTAAGAAAGGCTTGTATAGAAAAGATAAAAAATCCCAAATGCTTCTTATAATTTTCATGCATTTGTGAGACTCCTGGACTGCCTGACCAAACATCTCCGGGAAATGTAAAAATCTGTAATTTGGGTTAAAAAAAAATACCAGAGATAAATAACCATGAAATGTTTTAAAACTAAAAATATACTTTATAAAATAAACCATATAAAAATCTTAGAATAAACACTCAAGAAATAAATAAAACTAATTCACCATCTAGGAGGACAGTCCCAGCAGCCATGCTCCTGAGACTTAATGTAATAAATGTCTTTACAGACTTTCTAAAGACCAGGAAGAAAGGGGCCAATTTGAATAGTGGAGTGACCATTAAAAGACATGTCTTTGTGACTTTTGTAGGTAACAATCTCTAATCAAAGAAACGTGTGAAGAGCCCACCTAATAAATGTTAGCGAGTGATATAATTGAGAGAGGATGGTTCCACACCTGAACCAAAGAAGGACTTTTAAGATGACCATCAGCACCTTAAATTGTACTAGGAACCCAGCTGTCAATCAGATCTTAAAGATTTTGTATAGGCATCCTGAGACTGATCTGTAACGACTTGGACTATATCCTTCCATCCCTACTATCCTGTCAGAGCTGAAGAAGCTTCTTGGATAAGAATCAAAATGTCTTCAAAAGAAAAAACAAGAAAGTCCAGTTGCCTCCTGAAAAAGCACCTTTGAGACACACTTGGACTACATCATTCTGGACAGCTATACAAATGGACTTAAAGGGCATCACACTGTAGAATCCATTGTAATATTTGGGTTGAATGTTAATTAAGATGTGTGAAGGACAGTAAATAAATATCCAGAAAAGATTGCAATTGTACTTGGAACTGTAAGTACACCTTGGCCACAGCTACCCACTTGATTCTTGAGAAGAGTTCTGAATCCAGCAGGAAGTCAAATTGCAAGTCTTGCTTGCTTCAAGGACTGCAATGATAGTCAGAACTACAAATGATATTGGCAGGCTTTCAAATCCAGAACCAGTTTCTCTCACTGGGAATAAATTTCAGCCTCTTCTGCTGCCCCATTCAGACCAGACCAGCCTCCAGGATCCTGAGTAGCACTTCTGAAAGCCTTACTTGTTTTGTTAGAAAGCATGAAACCTGATCTTGTGGAAATGGATGATCACAGCAGCAGTTTCATGTGGATATTGACGAGGAATAGAGAGGGCATTCAGGCATTCACCACACAACTGAGGGGCCTAGGGCTTATTCCCCTGGTTGGAACTACCTCTTTAGGAAGCTGAAAAACATCAAGAAAGCTGCCCAGTGCTCAAAGATGTCTCTGAATGATATAATGATTGATGATACTAAAGTTTGCTGAGAGATCAAGCAGAAACAGAAGAGTTACATTCCTGTCCCCAGGCTTAGCAAATATCATCTACAAGCCCAATCTATGCTACTTCCATGCTGTACCCGAATGATAGGTTTTTCCCCTCAAGAACTGTCCTTTTGTGTTAAGAAATATACTGAAGAATTCTTTGGATTCAGTAGGGAAAAAAAGACTCCAGAGTCTATACATGGAAAGCTTACATAGCACCCACTTTCAAAAACTTTTTAAAACAGCTGCATCTTCTTTTGGATCGCTTGACTGCACTCTGCAGGTGGACACAATATTAGGTACATAGAACATAGAATTCCAACACAGTGTTGGAAGGGACCTTCTAGTCCTGCTCAGACAGGAGACCCTATACCATTTCAGAGAAATGGTTGTCCAGTTTCTTTTTGAAAGCCTCCAGTGATGGAGCTCCCACAACTTTTGAAGGCAAGCTGTTCCATTGGTTGATTGCTCTCACCATTAGTTAATTTCTCCTTAGTTATCGGTTGCTTTTCTCCTTGGTTAGTTTCCAACCATTGTTTGGTGTTCTGGAAAGTAGTTTGACCCCCCTCATCTTTGTAAGAGCCCCTCAAATATTGGAACACTGTTATCATGTCTCTACTAGTCCTTTTTCATTAGACTAGACACACTCAATCCCTGCAACAGTTCTTTGTATGTTTTTAGCCTCCAGCCCCCTAATCATTCTTGTTGGTCTTCTCTGCATTCTTTCCAGAGTCTCAACATCTTTTTTATCTTGTGGTGACCAGAATTGGATGCAGTATTCCAAGTGTGGTCTTAATAATGTTTTCTTTAAGGAGTTGCTGACAACTGCTATGTGCTCGTTTAACACGTACCCCAACATATATTTATTATTCTTTAAATATAAAACACTCACAGCCTTATTAAGAGGCAATATTTATTTTATTGATTTATTTGTCAAATTTATTGGCTGTCCATCTTGCCCATGTTACCAATATACTCTGCCCTGAGAGTTTTCTTTTTTTTATATGTTGATTACAACATTTTTAAAAGCTTGAAAGATGCCCAAATGGGCAATGGGATAAGAAGCAAACAAACAGCCAAAGTCCTGTGACTTGACCTGCTCCTTTCTTGCTGCACTGCCCTGATTGAGGGATATTTTCTCCCATTAGCTGAAGACAGATTAAAAAAAGGCAGATCAAACCTAAAAAAAAAAATCACCTTGCCTATAGCATTTGGCACACTCACAAATCAAGACAATATCACTCAGTATTGATTCAGAAGGATAAAGGCAGACTGGGGATTGGCAACGGGCGCTAGTAAATTTTATGCTTGTGCTGTTTGGGCCAACTCAGAGATGGGTGGCTAGCATTTTAACTCAATAGTTGGAAAAGGCCCAGAAACTTAATGTAACCCATGAGTTTCTGGTAATTTTGATGTTGATGTCTAATTCAAAGTTTGTAGGCTAGATACTGGGAAAAAAAATATAAAAGGAAATGCCAGAATGTTCATCTGCCATTTATTTGCCTGCTGGGAAGGGAAGATTTCTTGTTTTAAAGTTTGTTATTTTTATTTTTTTAAAAAAACAAAACCATATTTCAGTTATACAGTGTGTCGCCTGGGTACATACATCTTGTGCACATATTAATATTTGTATAAAAGGGAAGGAGATTTCTGATGCTTTCTGATGGAAGAAAACTCAATTCCTAGGACTACTCAAGGGGAGCAATCACCTTTTCTTAATAGTTCAGGAACTTCTTGGTTAATGACAGTAAGTGGGACTGGACTGTGCATTACTAAGTGATTCCGTTGTCAAGTGACACCATGTGATTCTATTGCTTTGCAATGGCAAGCCCAGCATTTCCCATTGCCATCATTAAGCAAGAATAGCAGATTGTTGAGCAAAACTCAGTAGCTTACAAGCAGGTGGAGAGACAAGGAAGTGTTGGAAAGCATGTGGATGATCCACATGGCATAAGCATGATGGGACTGGGGTGGCTGCTAGTGGGTGGGGGATTTGGTATTCCCACATGATATCACTATTAAGTTGCTGAATTGGTTTCCAATGAACTTTGGAGGCAATTAAGGGGTTAGTGGTGACCTATAAAGCCCCTACATGACCTATTCTCCATTACCAAGCCTGCCATATGGAACATTTTGTTGGTTCTGTCCCTTCTGGTCTTGAAAAAGACAATGAAAGCCTGGCTATTCTCCCAGAAATTGTGAAAGAAAGGCAAGAATGGTACTGGATGTAGGATACAGGATGTATATCTGATATATGGCTCATTATCTTTATAAATTTCAATGTACTAGATATTTTTAACTCTTCCTAACCACCCAGACTTGCTTAGAGAGTGGGTGAAGCCAGTGGTGGGATTCAAAAACTTTTACTACCAGTTCTGTGGGCGTGGCCATGTGACTGAGTGGTGTGGCTTTTTTGCAGCCCCTACCTGTTTTTGGGAACTTCCTAGCCTCAGAAAAGCCTCTGGGGGCCGTTTTTGCTCCCCTAAGGCTCCTCTGGGACTCTGGAAGTCAAAAAATGGAAGGAGGGCTGAGCCCCTTCCTCCATTTTTTGCCTTCCTAGGCCTCAGCAAGGGGAATCCCGGCACAGCTGATCTTATCTAAAGCTGATTGTCGGGACGGGAAAAAAAATAAAAAAAATATCTTAGCCAAATGGCAGTCAAGTGAGCGGGGTGAGTGAGCATTGGGTAAGAGGGCGACCAGGTGGGAGGGCAACCGGGTGGGGGGGGGCATGGCCTGCCAGAACTTACTACCAGTTTGGTGACCCACACCAAATTCTTGCTACCGGTTCGCCAGATCCAGTGCAAACCAGCTGAATAACACCTCTGGGTGAAGCCATATAAATCAATTAAATGAATACAATTGAATAAATACATGTTTAACAATAATCCTAGGCATAAAATTGATGTAATATTTCCTTTGTTTTCTGGAAACAAGGACTTTAATGTCAGTTTTCACTAAAAAGCTATATATTCCATGTATGACACCATCTAGATATGTGATGCTTCGGTAAGCTACCCAGTTGATAGGAGTCAGATGGTATCCAAATAAAGAGTCAGATGGTATGACAGAAATAAATAAATAAATAAACTCAGTACATGGGTCAGAGGTATAAAAAGGACATACTTATCACTGGAGAATATTTTAGGACAAGTCTATAGATGGATTCAACATGAATCATAACAGAACAATACTACTGGCATTTACTATCAAACAAGTACTATCAAAGAAGGTAAGGTAGTAGTACAGCAGTTCAATTTCTAGGATAGAGATGATAAAAACTGGGGAACATCTGGTGTTGGACCAATAATTTCTAGAAGTTGAGAATGAAAATATTTCCATTTCCCAAACAGTATGGAAATAGGATACAGGACATACTAGCCAGTCAAAAATACCAAAGGACCATAGAGAAGAATGATTTGGGAAATCAAGCAGTGCATAGGTACCTTTATAGCTATGTTAGCTCATCTGAGCTAAGATGAGACTGTTGTAATAGGTAAATGTAAAAGAGAACATAAAAACAGAGGGTCTGATGGAAATCAGGTGGAAGGGAAAGAAGCAATGCTCATTGAAGACTCATCCTGAAAATGACACTAGTCTGTTGATGAAGAAAACATATTTTCAGAAAAACTTCATGGTGCCACAAAGTCTAAGAGCTCAGCAAAAATCTATGAAGTCCAAGAGGTCATTAGCATGCTTAATGAGCAGAAGCAAGAAAGTTTTAAGACAAAACTTGTCCAGATGAGAACAACAACTTCCCCAGAAGCAAATAAAAATAACTATGAAAAGAAGAGCATTTTGATAAGTGCACTAAAAAGTAATTGAAATTTATTTATTTGACTTATATGCTGCTCATTTTACCTAGAGGTGACTCTGGGAGGCTTACAAATAAAAATAAGTGAATTCTTCTAGAAAACATACATGTCACAAATTCATTTATTTATATATGGCATAAAAATATTAAATGAACATAAGCAGATTGCAAAACAATTGAATATTCTTCATCTTCAGTGCAGAAGATATACAGGACAAATTTGTGCCTGTATACAGTGATATTTTCAGGAGGGAATTATAAAAAACTGAAGAAAATAGTATCATTGGGTCCATGTGGCATATTTAGCAAAATCTGGAAATTACTGATATAATAAAAATATGGCTGCTAAGGCCAGTTTCTTCTCCAGAAGTGAAACTGACCAATCTAAAAACATTTTAAAGAGCCAGTGGAAATTTAGGAAATTATGGACATGTTAGCTTAATAGCTGATCCTGGTAAATTGTAGAAAACACCACTAACTTTAACATCATGAAACACAAATAACAAATTGCTGACAAAACTTCAATATGGTTTCTGAAATGGTAATCAGGTCTAACCTGATAGTTTAAAATTGCCACTAATCATGCTAGGAGATCATTGGATAGACATTGCAGAAGACTTCTGAGGAAACCTCTCACTAGTTTCATGAGCAATCATGAAGTAAATGGTTAAATCCTTTTACAGATTTTTGTACCTGATTGAAGAGCACAAAGCATAATGTAAGAATAAATGAAACGTTCCTACAGTGGAAGAATGTAAACAGTAGAGAATCTGAATTGGAACTTCTATTTTATGAATAATTGGTAAGTAGGAGAGTATGTGCAAATGGCCAAGCTTGTGAATGACAATGAATTATGAAGTAAGAGTAATTAAAATTAATTCTGTTTCTTTTGTTATTGTTTCCAAAAATTCATTTTTATCGCTTTAACAGACAATAGCTTTTCTTTTATTATGTTTTTTGAAGAAGAAAAATAATCCACTGAAATAGGGTGAGCATAAGGCTCTTGTACTGGCATTAGTTAGGAGATGGTTATACTGTAAAATTTCACCTCTCTGTGCTGCTATTCCTTCTGTTTAACACTACAATCTTTCTGGCTCCCCCACACTTTCCCTTCTTCAAAGAAGACATCTTCAGTGAAACTTTTTTAAGACTAGGAAGTAGCAGCACTTCACCTTTCAATAACACTGAAATAAGTTCAGAACCATCATCAAAATACATTCTAAAAACTAAATTCTAAAGCCCCTGATAAAACTGATTCATAAAAGACTGTAATATTACAAATTATTGGTGTTATTTGAAAAGTAGAGGTTGAAGACTAAATTCATTTATTTGTTTAATCTATGCTGCTCTCAACTCAGATTATGGGACTGTGTGGCAATATCATGTTAAAAATGTGTTAGCAAAATACTGTACAAACCAAAACCAGAAAAGAATTAAAACATAATACTCCAACTTCACATAACACCTTCAAAGAAAGCTAATCTGACACCCTGGCCCAATGCCAGGGAAGAGATGGATTTTCAAGGTCATGCAGGAGGTAACAGTGTTGAGGCCATCTGAACATTGGGGTGGATATGAAATAAAACATCTGGGATACAATGAAGGTGGTAATAAGAGGCATAACAATTTC
This sequence comes from Laticauda colubrina, assembly GCA_015471245.1. Taxonomy (NCBI): domain Eukaryota; kingdom Metazoa; phylum Chordata; class Lepidosauria; order Squamata; family Elapidae; genus Laticauda; species Laticauda colubrina. The sequence goes on along the minus strand of BLBF01000017.1, from coordinate 5,256,044 downwards.
TTATAATTCTAAGAGGAATAAAGAAAAATATGCCCAACAAAATAAACTACAACAACAAATTAAGGAATTAGAAATGCTACTACAGAAGACTCCCAAAAACCCAACATTACAAAATCAGATAATAATAACAAAACACAAATTGAACTTAATCGAACAAGGGAAACTGATTATAAATTTGAAGATGACAAAACAAACTTACTTTGAGAATGCCAATAAGCCAGGAAGATGATCAGCTTACAAATTTAAAAAAATTTAAAAAAAAGAAAGAAAAGAGATTGATATATCAATTAATATATCAATCAAACAAGTATTATCACTGGTAACGGTGATATACAAAAAGAGATAGGGGAAAAAAAAGAAATTGTACATAAATACTATGAAGAGTTATATAAAAAGGAAGAAATAAATGAGGATAGAGTAAGAAATTATTTAGATGAAATTAAAGATAAAGAAATTGAAGAAGAAATGATAGAAACACTTAATAAAGATATATTGTGGTCTGAACTGAAATTGGCAATAGAGAACCAAAAAAACAACAAAGCCCCGGGTCCTGACAGAATCCCAGGAGAGTTATATAAAATAATTGCAGAACAGATTGGACCATTTATGTTGGAAATTTTTAATGAAGTATTATTGGCAGCTAAGATGCCGGACTCATGGAGGGGAGCACTAATTTCGTTGATCCCGAAGGAGAATTCCGAACCCAGATATATTAACAATTATAGACCGATTTCACTATTAAATACCGATTACAAAATATTTGCCTCCATTATAGCTAATAGACTTAAAAGAATATTAAGCTTATATATACATGAAGATCAAAATGGATTTCTTCCGACTAGACAGATTAGCAATAACTCAAGAATAGTATTAGATATTTTAGAATTTTATGAAGCCCACCCCGAGAAACAGATTGCACTTATGTTTTTAGACACTGAAAAGGCCTTTGATAATTTAAATTGGCAATTCTTAATACAAAAAATATATAATATGAAATTAGGCACCAAATTTGAAAATATTATAACAACTATTTATAACACACAACAGGCCAATATTATAGTAAATGGGGAATATACTTGTCTAATAAAAATAGAAAAAGGAGTTAGACAAGGCTGCCCGCTCTCGCCCCTGCTCTTCATATTCACATTAGAAACATTACTAATTAAGATTAGACAAAATTCAGAGATAAAAGGACTAAAGATTAAATCAGAAGAATACAAATTACAAGCATTTGCGGATGATTTGGTTTTTTTTCATTGAAGATCCAATTGAAAGAGGACAAAAATTAATTAAAGAAATAGAACAATTTGGAGTGGTAGCAGGACTTAAAATTAATGACTAAAAACTTAACAGAAAAGCAGAAAAAAGTACTAGAAGAAATTATGGGAATACAAGTGACAAAGAAAGTTAAATATTTAGGAATATGGTTGACAGCACATTGTAAGACACTTAAAGAAAACAACAATGATAAATTGATGCTTCAGGTAAAGAAGGATCTAGAATTTACAACTTTCATGATTGGGAAAGATTGCTACCGTTAAAATGAATATCCTCCCAAAATTTTTATATGTATTTCAGATGATTCCAATTAAATTACATAATAATTTTTTCGAAGATCTCAATAAAATTATTGCAAAATTTATTTGGCATGGGGAAAAAACCCAGAATAAATTTAAAAGCAATGCAGGATATGAGGAGCAGGGGAGGGTTGGCACTTCCAAATTGGGAATTGTATTACACAGTTGCCACCCTCGTATGGTTAAAAGATTGGGTAAACTTAAATAATAAGAGAATCTTATTTTTAGAAGGCCATGACTTACAAAGGGGTTGGCATGCTTTTTTATGGGATGTAGGAAAAATTATCCAGAAATACTTTCACAGACACTTAATTAGAGACTCATTGGTAACTAATTAGAAAAAAATACGTAAAAAACACTTTAAAAGTGTTATCATCAATGGAGGCAATGATTCACCCAAACAATTTGGATATTTCTAGAATGATCAAACATAAAGATTTATTAGACGTACAAGGAAATTTGAAATCCCGTCAAGAACTTCAAGAACGAGGATTTAAAATAGATCAATGGGCATATTTACAAATTCATAGTAGATATAACCAGGATAGAAAAGAATTCAGAATCAGTAATAAACCCCAGCAGCTAGATAAAATTTTAATGGGATCAGGAAAAAAGAATATAACTAGATTTTACAATTGTTTACTTGAAGTAGAATTAGAAGAAGAAATAGTAAAAGGAAATGTGATTGCTTGGAGTAGGAATGTAGGACGTAATATCACTTTAAATGAATGGGAAAAAGTCTGGGGAAGTAATAAGATTACAAAATTGGCAGCATACAAATAAAATGCATAAAAACTGTTTTATAGATGGTACCTTCCTTCTTCGAGATTGGCGAAAATGTGCCCCAAAATGAGTCCAAAATGTTGGAAATGTAAAAAGAAAGAGGGAACTTTTTTCCACATGTGGTGGTCATGCATAGAAGCCCAAAAATATTGGAAGATAATAAGAAATTGGCTAGAAGATATTACTAAAGAACAGATCGAATATAAACCAGAGTCTTTTCTACTAGGGATTTTTGACAAACAAATATCAAAAAAGACAAAATATATTACAAAAAATATATTAACAGCAGCTAGGTTGGCTTTTGCTCAGTGTTGGAAGCATCCACAGATACCTACAAAGGAGATGATTATCCAAAAAATTTCAAACTGCGCAGAAATGGACAGATTAACATTAGCTCTAAAAAACAAAGAAACTTCGATATCTTATAATAGCTGGAATTATTGGTATAAGTGGTTAGAACAAAGATGAATTTTATAATATAGGATAGAAAGAATAAGATAAATTTATATGAGTGATGTATAAATTCTTGTAAAGATAAAGTGTTTAGAGATAGTAAAACCAAAGGAAGAAAAGATCTCACAAAATGTCGAAAGTAAGAATATTTTTAACAAATCTCTTTTCTGTATTTTCTTTTCTTTTTTTTTCTGATCCTCTTTTCCCATCCCCTTTTTTCCTTTTTTTTTTTCCCTACCCTTCCACTATGTACGTGTTATTATGTTGTTGTGTTTTTTTTTTAATTGTAAAATCAATAAAATTTGTTAAAAAAAAAACATTGGGGTGGATAAACCTCTCATAGGACTTGAAGGGACCTTGGAGATCTTCTAATCTAACTCTTTGCCCAAGATATGAGTCCTTGTACCATTATGGACAAATGGTTGCCCAATCTTTTCTTGAAAACCTCCAGCGATGGACATTAGTTAGTTAGTTAGTTAGTTACTTTACTTTATTGTCATTGCACCTCATACAATGAAATCAAACACCATCTTGAGTGCACATCATGACCAGGGCCATGAAAATAAACACAAACACACATCCTTCACCCTCCACACACTGAACTAAAAGCCCCAAACACTGCACTATACAGCAGAATTCAAAAGAGCTACTGCCCTGGGATAGAAGCTGTTTTTCAGCCTATTTGTCCCTTGTTTTTATTATTCTGTACTGTCTGTCAGATGATAATAGTTCCAAAAAAAAAAAGGTTCCCAGGATGAGAACCCAGAAGCACTCATAACTCTGGGAGACAAGCTGTTCCACTGACTAAATGTACTTACAGTCAGGAAATTCCTTCTTATTTCCAGGTGGAATCTTCTTCTGATGAAGTTCCACTCATTGCTTCTCGTCTTGCTCTCAAGTGCTATGGAGATTAAATAAATGTCCTCTTCCTTTTGAGAGCTCTTTGAGTACTGGAAGAGTATTATCAAGACTTCCTTGAGCCTTATTTCATTAGGCTAAACACACCTATTTCCCTTAGCTGTTCATTGTGTCATTTAGCTTTCAAACTCCTTATCATCTTTGTTGCTCTTCTTTGCACTCTTTCTAGCATCCGTATTGTGGAGACCAGAACTGGATGCAGTATTCCAAATGTGGTCTCAGTAGTGCACTATAGAAGGGTCTTATTACTTTTTGTGATTTTGGTGCTATCCTTCTGTTGATTCAGCCTAGAACTCATTGGGTTTTTTGGCAGTTGCAGCACACTGCTGACTCATACTCAATACTATCACTCAAGACTGACTTCAGCACTGTCACTGGATTGTGGTTTACTGGCAGAACTCTTTCAGTGAAAGATCTGGTTTTCACCTCTGGTTTTCTTTTTAGGCTGCCACTAATGGTAACATCTCACATCCCAAAAGTATTTTCTGGACAGCAGATAAATTCATATAGCCATGTCCTGTAAACTTTTATTAATGAATAATTCAGTCACAGGAATATATTACACCAATATATCATGTAGAATGTATTTGAAGAAATCACATAAATGGCTCAAATTGATGGGCATGCAAATCATTGATGGGCAAGAAAGGAGTAAAAGCCCCTTTCCTCCCTTGTGTTTTACATTTTAAAAAACTTCTTGGGTTATGTAAAAATGCCACCCTGTAAAAACCTCTGTTCTGTAAAGATGCCAATGACTGATCAATATTAACACACTTCTCCAAAATAGATTGCAGGAGGGGCAGGGAGGAAGAGAAAGATTATGTGAATAATAAATGATGCACTATGACTTTGAGTGATATTAAGCAGGAAAAAATATTGTTGCAGGTTTGTTTTTGGATACAGTAAGGTTCAGACAGTATAATTCATGCGCTTCAATCAAAATCAGGCTAACCTTTATGTAGCCAAAGAATGATATTGATGTTGCTATCATGTTAATCTAAACTACTCTTGAGCAAAGTTTAATAAATAATGCAACTAAAAATAAAAGAATCATCTTAAATTTACTGTGACTACGGTATTGGCAGAAGACATTTTTCCTTTCTCTACATTTGCTATATTTGCTCCTTTGGCTACGAATGCAAGTAATTCCAGACATAGATATGACAGATCCATGCTTGAAGATAAAATTTAATCTCACTAATTCTTTTGTTGTGTTGGTTCACTTAGCCTCTTTTGTTTCAGGAATCCTGATTATTCCTGATAAAAATCCTTGTTAAATGTTTCAGAATTAAGAAAAAAGATTTTATCTCCTTGAGGAAAAGCACCTTTTATTTTTCTTCAAAGAAATAAAATATTTTCCAAATTATGCATCAGCATGATTCAGCCATTCTGCACAGAACACACTCCTGGATGTGCACATAATGTCCATTTTAAAGTTAATGAGTTTAACATACAATACTTGCCATCAAATTTAGAATGCTCTCTTAAGTCACAAAACATACACCAGCTCATATGATTCCAACTATTCCCTTGCTCTATATATTTTCCCCAATGAATCCATATGGAATGTTGAGTTCTCAAGTTTTTTTTTTTTTAATGCTTCTTAGAAAGACTGAAAGAAAAAAAAATCAGTGGTTTTCGTTTCTTTGGCTTTATATGTATTTTTAAATGTAAACTCTCCCTGGACAGTTCAGGTGATATGTTTGGAAAGCTTCATTATGCCGCAAAGGAAGGACTGAGAGAATAATAAGAAATGTGATGGAAGAATGTATAATAAAAAGCCTGGAGAATGAAAATTGAAACAACAGACACTTAGAAACGCATTGGAACAAAGCTGTCTTTTGCATTTATGGGGGAGAAGAAGGGGATATCAGAGTACATATGCATAAAAACATAATTAGAGATATTATTAGCATACCAATGAAGTAATAGTACATTTATACTAGGACATATAAAAAAATCTGTGAGAAGATTTAAAAATTCAAGAATATTCAGACCTTTCTGTAAGCAAGTGTGGGTTTTTAAAAAATGTTTATTGCTTTTAAAAGAATAACAGAAAAGATTTAAACAAAAGGAACAAAACACAAAAATATACATATTATCAAAAAATAACAAGTGCTTAAAAATAAGTGAAAACATGCAACAGAAAAACAAAATATAAAGTATAATATTTGGCCTACTGGTGAAGATGCTCATTTCCCACTTGGAAGATTGAAAATTCAGTCCTAGATAACGGCGCACGTTTCTCTTTTAGGGTACAGAGGAAAAAGATCTGCTGTGAATCCTGCATGGCATTTGGAAGGGCATTCAGCCAGTAAATACTCAGCTCCATCTAGTCTTCCTGACTCTACACAGAATTAAGGGATTACAGAGTTGTAAAAAGGAAGGTTATATATCCCTTTATATAACTATCATACTTTTTTAACCTACTATATTTTGTATTTCATTATACTTAGCAATATAGTTCTATGTCTATAGCCAATCTACTCACAGGTGGCAAGCTTAATCAAGTACATTGAATAAATGGGGTTTTCCATTTATCTTTCCAATGTTGCAATAACAGCTATAATTTGCTCCTTTGGTATCCACTTAAACACCACAGTTGTCTGATTCCATGTAGTAACTATTTCAAGAGAATACTAACCTCTGAAAATTTTCGCTTTTGTTGCACATTTATTATGTCCACTTACTTTCTTATTATGTCCATTTACTTTCTTCTAAAATTTAATGTGTAGGAATTATAAAAATATGTATTTAAAAGAAACATTGTCCTTATCACATCTCCAGTGCATGCATCTATGCATGCATACTGAATAAATTGTATATATTTAGTGCATAAGTTATAGGGTTTATTGACATAAAAGTTTTGTCAACTAATATAAAAATTAAGAAATTCTTCTACTGTCTAGATAATAAAGGAATGTTTAAGTCTTTATTCCATTTAACTCAACATCTACATATCAAGTTATGTATTGACTTATTGATAACAAATATCCATGCAACTAATAGTTAGGGATTTTTAATTTTAAAATATTTAATCAGTTTTACTAATATTTTGAGTATCTCAGAAGCTGAAAATGCTGGTAATCCAAACAATGTTGGTAACAAGCATTATAGTTCTAAATATTGTCACTGAGTTACCCCGATAGATATTTGTCTCTCAGCGCAACAGTTTTAAAAATTCATCATCATCCAGTCATGATCTCCATTTTTATCCACTTTTCCAAATCACCATCTTTTTTCCAATTCTCAATGTTAGATTTCCCATAAAGTAAATTTAGCATGGAAATAGGTTCAAATCTGGTTTTATTAGACATTCCATTCCATAGCTTTCTAAATAAAATAATGGTTTCCAGAAATACTAGAGTTCTATTGTATTTAGATCATAATACCAATGATGCTATATATGTATATTCTCAAATCATAAAATTAACATCAATTTTTGGCTTCCAGTATTTCATAATTGACAACAGGTAAGCTTGATGATGTAGCTTCAGATTAAACAAAAACAAAAACCAGAATGTTCACTTATTAATTGGTGATTGTATTTTTTGGTAGATATTCTTGAAATTGAAGAACCTGATGCAGTACATAGTATTAATCCACTCACTTTTTCTTGAATGGTAAGAAATCCAAATTTAATGGCAAAATGCTTCATTTATTTTGGAAGAGGAAATATTAGAAATGTTTGGTATCTTTGGTATCTTTTGGTATCTTTGAAATCAATCGCACAAGTAAAGTCAGTTGGAAAGTAACAGACACCAAAATAGGCTTGATTGGGCCTCAGCTTTTTAAACCAACACAAAGCCCATTCAGGATGTCTGCAGAGTAGTTAAATTTAAACATTTAAGCTCTAAGAGTTCTGCCTTTTCAAAATTTAAACTGCCAAATGCTTCTTTGAAAAGAATGTGGTAAATTGCTGATCTTTGAAAAGAATGTGGTAAATTGCTGATTCAGTTTCTGGGAGGGGGGGAAATACTCCACTCACCAGCTGCCACTGAAGAAACCTCAGGTGGTTTCTCAGATTGTTATTGGATGATGCCACACCAGCTGCTTTATTCATAATTTTCCTTCATTGTATGTTGTGTTTATAAAACATATATCCAAATTCAAAGTAAATTATAATTTAAAATCCAGGTTAATCCATCTCTTTTGTTTTACACCCAGACATTAAAAGACTCTGTCCTAGCTATTCCATTCAACTTCATTTGAAGACCATTTTAAATGGATTATTCTTTGGATGATTGATCAGGAAAAACTTATTAGACAAAGATAAACACTGGTTTATCTTTAATCATTTCAAATCTAGCAAAAGCCAATATTTTGTTTTAAAGACCACTAACCCTGAAGTAGATATGTTACCTATGAAACAGACTTATATGTTTCATATTTGTAAACTTTTTAACAATAATCAAAAGGGTGACATTCTCATAGGCATTGTGTGTAGGATGAAATGGAGCAAGGATTACTGACCAACACCAAATGTAGTTTCTATGTATAATCTTTTAAATGCTGTGATTTTTTTTTAAAAAGGAACATAGTTCAGTAACCTCTTGCTTGATGGAGGTCCAAAATAGTCATTTTTTTTGGAAGCCATGGTATTATGCAAGCAAAGTTGGACATGGAAGAAGCAGAAAAAGTAATTGCATTTCTAAACTTTTGCATTAGAGAAGAGTCCTGAGAATATTGCAGATGGTCAAGAAAACGAATTAATGGATCACCAATCAAATCAAACCAGAGCTCTCACTTGAGGCACATCAGGAAGAAATTTCTCACTGTAAGAGAGATCACAATAGAAAAATATACTGCCATGGAAACTGGTGGACTGTCTTTTGCCTTAGACGTTAAACATCTGCTGGGGTTGGTTTAGTAGTAGATCCCCATATTGGAAAAATGACTACTGGATTTATCTCCAAGGTTCCTTTCAATCCAAACATTTGCAGTTTTATAAATGATTGCTATTCTTCCTCTTCTTTGTGCACTAAATTGGTGCACAAACTATGTATATAAATATACTTAAAAAAAAATAGGCCTTGGAAAGGCTCCAGCTGAGGAGGACTTTCTCCCTATCTCTTTTCACAGGTAATATGCACAAACAACAAATACAATAGGAAGAGGAGGAGAGTAACTACTGCAATAATGAAAGCTGCCTCACCAAAAAAACACCTCCCTTTTTTTTTTTTTTTTACAATCCCATAGGCTCTATTCGGGGTAGAGTCAGGGTAACTGGATGGAGTTGAGCATTTACTGGCTGGATGCCATTCCCTGATGCCTATGCAGAGTTGCAGCAGATTTTTTTTTTCTTTGCACCCTAGGAAAGAGGACAAAAAATCTTCTGCTACCTAGGATTGAACTCTCAGCCTTCTATGTGGGAGACAACCTGGGCTACCCTGCCACTCAAAAGCTGGATCACAGTCATCATAATCCTACAGGAAAGATATCTATTTTTTGTTTCTTGGCTTAAGCCCCCAGTAAGCAACCACTTCAGCTTTGGCAAGAGTAATTTACTGGTTTTCCATTCTTTTGCTGGAAGAAAAAGGTGGCAGAGAGAAAATAGCTGTTCTTCCCATTTAGTTCTAGCATATGTAAAAATATATTATATTACATTACACGTGAAATTTGTTTTCTTCAGAAAATCCCCATGCTATTATTTCTCAGGGTTTTAAATTAGTTTTCCATAATAGGGCTGGGAAATCCAGGAGCTGTAATCAGAACACACCCGGAAGGCACCACTTTGGGGAAATCAACTTCTGACAACCTAAGGTAACATCAGTGTTACAACTGATGGGACTCCTAGGACAACTATACAAAAGGTAAATTAAAGGGATGAAGAGATAGACAATAAGAATACTGGGGTACAAATACCCATGAGCACAGATACTTCTTTTTTTCACATAGTAGTTTGTAACTGTTTTTCACATTGATAGTGAATGATAAACCAATAAAACAAATATAACATTAAATCTATTATGTACCTTCTTCTATCCAAGGAGCAGAAAACTTTTAATGCTTGATGAATCAGGGAGCTAATCTGACTTGGTAGCTTTCTGATCTTATTTATTTAAAAGTCCATTACCTATGGTCCATAGCAATCTACTGCCTAATGCAGTGCTTTTCTTTCAATGAGTTTCTATTGCAGTAGGTGGGGATGTTGTTGCTATCGTCCTCCAGTTGTTTATGCCCTAGTACAAATTGCAAATGATTTTTCAAAGCCTCCGCCAGGCAGCAAATCAATTTACTTCATCTGCACTGTGTAGAACAAGAATTTATTTCATAGCAAAGCTCTCATTATTTTAGCTGATCACCATTGAACAACAATCTACCAGAAGCTTGGAGTCATTTGTATGGGAAGAAAATTCTCAGTTTTGTATCATTAGCTACGATCAATTGCTCTAAAAGGTAAGCATGAAATAAATACCATTATCGCCCCCCTAACAAACTTTCCTATGGCTTCTAATTTAGAATATATCGTTCTACCTGAGAACAGGTTCTACTGAACCACTGTCACATCTACTGAACACACACATGCCCTTTTCCAACTTGGTGCTATCCAGGTATGGATTTCAACTCCCATAATTATCCATTAATATAAACAAAGAAGAAATCAAGAATTGGTTAAAGTTCAATGCATCTAGAGAAGATATCAGATGTAGGAACCTACTGAACCATACTGCACAAAGTCAAAAGGAAGCTGCTACTATAAGCCTCTTCCTGGATTTTCTGAAGTCTAAAGTTGTAGTACATTTGAGAGGGGAGAAAGATATACCATCTATAAGATGCCCATATATCTCTATCTCTATCTCTATCTCTATCTCTATCTCTATCTCTATCTCTATCTCTATCTCTATCTCTATCTCTATCTCTATCTCTATCTCTATCT
>BLBF01000017.1:5225719-5245423 GCA_015471245.1 Laticauda colubrina | reverse complement strand
ATCTATCTATCTATCTATCTATCTATCTATCTATCTATCTATCTATCATCTATCTATCTAAAATTGCCCAATAGCTGTTGTGGAAAAGCCAAATGCTGATTGGTTAGAGTGATATCTAGAAGATTCTCTGTCTATTCCTTTCTACTCCCTCAGACTGGAGATATCAAGAAGACAGAAAACTTCACAAACTGTTGCTGTTGGGCCTGTTATCATGGAGACACTGGTCTTACACTGTATCATCTTTTGTTGACTTTTTGCTCAGGCCTGGTGTGAGGCTGAGATACAACAACCCTGATGCAAGTTTTGAATTGAGGATACTTCTCAGAGCTTCAGGCTTTATTTGTGAATCTTCTGGTGAGACGCAGAGTCATCTCCTAACTTCTCTTTCATCACCTGGATTCTCCTTTAAAGCAAACAGCCATTCTTCAACAGAAAAAAAAAACTTGGTGAGAGCACAAGTTCAGCTGCTGCTTTTACAGTTACAGTTACAAGGTCTAGCAGACAATAATGGAGGTCAAAATCATTTCCAATTCCTGGGCCCTCATGGATTATTTTGCATTATGGCCCGATGTTCTACAAAATAGTAGCCATAGCTGCATTGAACTCTGGCGGGGAAGTGGAAACCAAAGTCTTACTGCTCCCTTGGCTATTCCTGGGAGACCTAGCTTTTCTGTCATCCTTTTGCCACCTCTTGCCTGCCCCAAGTTTGACTTTCCTTTGCAAGACCTGTTATCCCAATCTATTTGACCCCTATTTGAACTTCCTGTCTACTTGGAAAAGCTGTTTCAGTTACAATCCTGTAAATGGAGAGTGGCAAGTCAATGGCTAAAAGAGAGTGACACAGAGGTGGTATTCAGCCGATTCAGACCAGTTTTGGCATACCAGTAGTAGAAATTTTGAGAAGTTCAGATAACCAGCAAATACCACTTCTGCCTTACCCCTTACCTCCCTTGTTTTTTAGTTCAGCTGATTTGTTCAGCAGAGCGGATTGTCGCACCTTAGCTAAGCTAAAAAAAACAGTTCATCTCACCAATGCTGACACTGAGGGCAGTCTTTGAGTGCTGTGCGCATACGCTTACAAAGCATACATGTGCATATGAAACACTCTCTCATAGAACCAGGAGGAAAATGTTCTGTCTGGAAAAACGTGAGGTAGACCGGGTTCCAACAACAAGTCTTTATTTACAGTACAGTTGCAAAAACAGAACATTGGCTCAAGCCGTGACAGCCCTTTTATACTTTTCTGTCTGCCGGCTTGTAGCCAATGACATTCATTTGATTTTGCTGCCTTTGTGCTGCTTTGGGGATTGGTTCCTTTTGAACCTATCCCCATTAGTTTTTTAGTGACCAATCAGAATGGGTTATTTGGATTTTACTATTTATATACAGAACACCCCTCCCCTCTTAGTTCAGTCCTACGTGGTGACGTAGTCACGCAAGTAGGTGGGGCTTCTCCTGACTCGACTGGACTTGCACGGTTCATTATTGTTGGAGACTTCGACCGGTTCGGATGGGGTTGCTGTGTCTTCCATCCTTCTCCATGGAACCGTCTGGAAGGGTGAGTCAGCCATTTTACTGCCGCCTGAGTTTCTTAGACCAGCGGTTTTGCAGCTCCCTCCCGTTTCCTCCGGGCAGGTCGAGCTGGCCTGGCTGGCCCCTTCGGATGGACTCTTCTCGCAACTTTCTTCAAACAGTGAGTCTTTTATTTGCTCTTTTTGATTGTTATTGTTTTTGGAGTTTAATTTAAACGGTTCTTTATTGATTTCTCGCATTTCCCCCCCCTCTTTGGTTTGAATTTTGTCGTGTTTTTCTATGTGTGGTTGTGTGTCTGCATTTCGTTCTATGTTTCGGGAGCGAAGCTGGTCTATGTGCCGCTTCCATTCCCTGCCGTCGTCTACCGTTAGTCGGTAGGATTTGGGGCCTGTTATTTGTGTAATTTGTCCAGGTAGCCATAATGGGTCCCCGGTAAATTTTTTTGCATAAACTAAGTCACCTATTGCAAAGGTCCTGCATCGAGTGGAGGAGTCGGGGGGGGGGGTTTTCTGGTGTGAAATTCGGGTGCAATCTGTCTAGATGCGACCTTAGTTTCCTTCCCATCAGTAATTCTGCTGGGGTTTTGTTGGTTGTAGTACTGGGTGTGATATGTTGGAGGGTGAGCAATCAATTTATTTTATTTTGGACATCCCCAGTGTCCATTTTTTCTAAACCCTCCTTGGTAAACCTGACCATTCTCTCTGCCCTACCGTTTGCAGCCGGGTGGGCCGGCGCGGTTAGGGCATGTCTTATACCTAGGGAGGCTAGGTATTGCTCGAATTGTAGACTGGTTAATTGTGGCCCGTTGTCGGACACTAGGACGTCCGGTAGGCCATGGGTTGCAAAGAGTTTGTCAAGTTGTTTTATAACGGTTTCTGTTGTCATAGATGGCATAATTTTTACCTCCAGCCAATTAGAGTATGCATCCACGACAATCAGAAACGTATGTCCCTTGGTAGGACCCACAAAATCGATGTGGATTTGTGACCAGGGGCCTCTTGAGATTTCCCAGTCTCTTATGGGTGCTTTTGGCGGGGACGGCCTGATTTTTTGGCATTTATTGCACGAGTTTACCCAGTATTCGATGTCCCTATCTATACCCGGCCACCAAACGTAGCTTCTAGAAAGGCTTTTCATTTTAACAATTCCCGGGTGGCCTTCGTGAAGCATACCCAGGACCTTGGTTTGTAATTTGTTAGGAATAATTACCCGATCACCCCACAATAAACAACCTTTTTGGATTGAGAGTTCAGTTTGTCTGGTCCGGAAAGGTTTAAAGTTCTCAGTTTTTTGGTTTTCCGGCCAGCCTTTACCTCCCCAGTTAAGTACGCGGGCAGTCAATGGGTCTTTTGCGGTGGCTCTGGTGACATCATTCACAGATATGGGTAGATCAGGGCAAGTCTCTATCTGCAATGCTGTCATCGTCGGTGCTGGGTCTTCCTCTGTTGATGGCAATGGTGCTCTGCTCAAAGCGTCTGCATGGGAAATTTGTTTCCCTGGGCGATGTGTCAGAGTATAGGAATAGGCTGCCAGGAACTCTGACCATCTAGTCATTCGTGGGGGCAGAATATTCGGTGTGGGTTTGTGTCCCGCCAAAATTCCTAGTAGCGGTTTGTGATCTGTTACGATTTGAAAAGTTCTTCCATATAGGTACTCGTGGAAGTGTTTCACTCCGGCGACAATTGCTAGAGCTTCTCTGTCCAACTGGCTGTAATTACGCTCAGCTTTGAACAGGGTCTTAGAATAGTATGCAATGGGTACCTCTCTCCCATCAAGCAATTGGTGGCTCAGGATGGCACCGACTCCGAATGGCGAGGCGTCACAGGTCACCGTCAATGGCAGTGTGTTGCTAAACTGGATAAGAACGGTGTTTGATGTTAATAAGTCTTTTATTCCTTGGAAAGCTTTTTTTTCTCTAAGCTCCCATGTCCAAATTGTTTTCTTGTCCAGTAATCGATGCAATGGTTCCGCTATTGTGGCTTTTTGGGGTAGGAACACATTATAAAAGTTTATTAGTCCCCAAAATGCCTGCAGCTCAGTTTTATTCTTTGGTTCTGGTGCGTCTTTTATAGGTCTTACTTTTTTTTCGGTGGGGTGTATGCCCTCTCCATCAATTAAATATCCTAAAAACTCAATGCGATCAGTCATTAGGCAGCACTTTTCTTTCTTTACTTTAAGGCCAGATTCTCTGAATTTACTTAGGACCTCTTTGAGTCTTTTTTTAAGTTGTGTTGCATCTTTGGCTGAAATTAGGACATCGTCAAAGTATGGCACGACCCCTCTTATGCCATTTAACGGGCATTCCATGAGGCTCTGGAAAACGCCTGGGGCTACGCTTACTCCAAATTGGAGTCTGTTACATTTGAATGCCCCTTTGTGAGTCACAATTGTTTGTGCTTCCGCCGTTAGGGGGTCTACTGGGAGCTGTTGGTATGCCTGTGCCAGGTCTAGTTTGGTGAAAACCTTTCCTCCCCCAAGAGAGTGCAGTAGGTGTTGCACAACTGGCACCGGGTACGCGCTCTGTTGCAATGCGTGGTTCAGGGTAGCATTGTCGCCACAGATTCGAACCGACCCGTCTGGCTTAATTGGTGTCACAATTGGTGTTTCCCATTTAGCATGGTCGACCGGTTCTAAAACCCCTTGATCTATCAATTTATTTAGTTGTTCCTCTATTTTTTCTTTTAAAGCAAAAGGAACCCATCTGGCCTTTAGTCTTTTAGGGGTTATCTGTGGGTCTAGACTAAACAAAATGGGGGTTCCCTGATATCTGCCTAGGGAGCCGTCGAAGACGTCCTGGAATTCTCAAATTCCACCCGGTCTACTCCGGTCATCCCGATGCCCAATGGTGCGAACCATTCGATACCCAGGAGGCTTGGTCGATCTCGGTCGACTATTGTTAAGGGTAGTACTGCGACATGTTGCCTGTAAGCAATTTGAAAATGTCCCAGGCCAATTACAGGAATTCGGTTTCCCTGATAATCTTTGAGGGTTAGTTTTTGTCTCTGGAGTTCCTAAATTTTGATGTCTGGAATTAGTTTTTTGAGGGTGTCCCACGACACCATGGATAGGAACGATCCAGAATCAACTTCCATCTCACAGGGGCTGTCTTCGATTTTTACAATTATTTTTACTTTCTTCCCGCTTTCCATCTGAGTGCTTCCGATAGTGAAAGTTTGGTATGCTTTCTCCCGGTTAGTGGCTTGCCTGTTTCACTGCCACTTTCTCTCGGAGAGTCTTGGCTCAGGCTTTGCTGGGGAGTCATTTCGTCTCTTTGGGCTGTAATTCTTTTTGTTTCTGCAGACTTTCTCGATATGCCCCCTTTTCTTGCATGCTCTGCAAATGGCATCGAGGAATCTGCAATCAGCTCGGGGACGGTTTCCCCCGCAGCCAGCACATTCCCGCCAATTTCTATTTTTGCGCCCTTTCTTGTTAGCGTATAGGCGGTGGATTTTGTTGTCTTCCTCCCTGGATTCTGACGTCTCTTCGAGATCTTCATAATGAGTGGTTGTGGGAGGTTGTTTTTTTCCTCTGGCTGGGCTTTTTTCATCGTTACTTGCATTCATTTGTTTCATCTTATCTGCCGATTTTTTGGCGGCTTCAGCAGCCGAGGCTTCTGCAATAGCTTCGGCTACTGATATATTGGGTTTGTTCAGTAGCTTGCTCTGTATGGTGGAGTCTCTTAACCCCAATATCACTCGATCCCGCATCGCTTCATCTAAGTTAAGAAACTCGCACGCTCCCCCTATTTGGCGTAGTGCGGCTACAAAATCAGCGATGGTTTCGCCTTCTTTCTGGTCTCTCCGATAGAACTCGTGCTGCTTTATCAAGTTTGACACTATTGGTGCATAGTGGGCCTTTAATGTTCTTTGGAGCTCGGTCCACGTCAGTTGTTTGACATCTCGGGGCTTTGCCAAAGCCTTGGCCATTTTAAAAATCGCGGGCCCACAGTGTGTCAAGAAGATGGCTCTTTTTCGTTGGTCTGTGATTTCCTCCATGTCATTGCTCTCTAGGTACATCTGGAAATGGTCTACATAAGATTCCCAATCTTCTTCATTGGGGTTGAAGGGTGCGGGCGGCGCATTGTTTCCAGCCATTTCTCTTTGTCTGGCTTTTCTGTCACCGCGTGCTCCATCTCACGTTTAGGACGATCCCATCCTCGTCACCAGTGTTCTGTCCGGAAAAACGCGAGGTAGACCGGGTCCCAACAACAAGTCTTTATTTACAGTACAGTTGCAAAAACAGAACATTGGCTCAAGCCACGACAGCCCTTTTATACTTTTCTGTCTGCCGGCGTGTAGCCAATGACATTCATTTGATTTTGCCGCCTTTGTGCGGCTTTGGGGATTGGTTCCTTTTGAACCTATCCCCATTAGTTTTTTAGTGACCAATCAGAATGGGTTATTTGGATTTTACTATTTATATACAGAACAGAAAAGATTTGGAATCCCACCACTGGAGTGAAGTACTTTGGCAGAACTTGCAGGCCTGCTGCTTTTACGAGAAGTCATAGCCAGTAGGCAGGATAATCCAATCCCAGCTAAAATAATTTGAATCCAGGGACGTGGACTTTGAAGTCTGGCTGTAAGTGTATGGAACAACCTCCTTCTTGACATGGAGACACTTGCTTATGAATCAAAACTTGGAAGATTTCACCCCTCATTTACTTCAAAGACCAAGCCCAAATATCTAAAAATGTAGAACAAAGAAGCAACATCTAATTCCATTGTTATTTGAAGTTCATTGAATCCTCATTTTTGATGTACAGTTTTCAGACCATAAAGTCCACTTCTAAATGACAGGATTCCTACTGTCTAACTTTTTAGTAATAGCACTAAACTGTCTTTGCTAAGTGAAATTAGGACTGTGTTCTTCATTGTCACTGTAGTGTTACCACATAGCTGTGTTTGTAAATAAACTGCAGGTTAATTTTTCACCACTTTTTTGGTATATTTAAAACTGTCTTGTGAATTATATAGTTATATTAGTTATTATGTGGTTCATCACACAGCCAGCCAGATGTTCAGACCAGATTTTGCATTTTTGTCTGCCTAACAAATCTTTTCCAAGGACTTGGGATAGGCAGATGTGGATGTTTGATGATGTTATAAATATCATAGCAGGATGTAAGCTGTTCTGAGTAAAGCTGCCTTTTGCAATTGACTGATTATGAATTTGTCAATGCTGATGGTGTTCAAAAGGTGCTCCAGTTATTTTGGGATTACATTATTGGTACTATCTTTACTTTCTGAGCTCAGAGCTTGTTCACTTTGTCCATTTTCATTGCAACATCTTTATGATATACAAACATGATGCCTGACCATAGACTTTGATATTTACTTGAGAATTGCGGGTGGATTTTTATACTCTTTTTTTTTTTTCCAGTGTAAATGAATTGAGGACATTTTCAAAAAGAAAATAATAATAAATTCTAAGTCCTCACACTATTTTCATTTGAAGCAATAATTTATGGTGCATGAAATATGTTCCATTACCACATGTATTCACTCTTTCTAAATGTATAAATTGTCTCCTTGTAGCTGTAATACTATAGATTGCCACAGGACCGTTAAAAAAACCCTTGTATTTCAAGGATATATGTAGGAATGAAGTTGGGGTACTTGAAATTACTAGGAATTGAATATTCACAGAAGGAAACCAGAGAGCTTCCCTTTCCTTTCCCTTCCCTTTCCCTTTCCTTTCCCTTGGTTTGACAGGACTATTTTTCTCCATCATTTTGGTGGTAGTTTCTTCATTTAAAAAAAGAAAGAAAAACCTATTAAGGCTATTCCACTTATTCCTGACTCCAGCTTTCAACAATAATGCTTAGAGAAGGATTCAAGTCCCACAAAGAATAGGCCTCCCTGGAACTGCAGATCATCTTTCTCTAGTTAATTATATCATAATTCAGCCCCATTTCCTTCTGTGGATGTCTGCAGCCGGGCCAAGAACAATGCAAACAATGTAATCGACATAAATTAACCAATTTGCTTCATTGGCACAATGCATGAATCTGACAAATAATGGAAAATTCTGCACACATTCCTTGTATTATGATTGAAGATTTTGTGCTGTGTTCTCAGCAAAACTTTTGCTATGATGTTAGAAAATGCAGTAGTCTCTTTTTGATGAGATGGCCTGCCAACAAATCATTCTTGTTAAGCCTGGGTTCCCCAACCAGGGTTAGGTAGACAAGCTAAACAGAATGTGCAGCGTTAGTCAGATAGGCACACAGATAAATGAGTGAGCTAAGCTTTTATGTATATTAACATACAGTAAAAATAACAGATACGCTTGTGCTATCAAGAATATAGTTTATTCCAGTATAAGTTTATGGCATAGTCAAATAACAGTCCAATAGTCATTTATCATGTAGTCAGTCCATTCAGGGATATTCAGGTAGCAAAGTCCATGTAGAATATTCAATGTCAGTTCACTTACAAATCAGTCCTTTGTTCTCTCTCCCGTTCGAGCAATGCAGTCTTGATTCCAAGCAGTAATCAGGGATCATCAAAGCCAGAGAGAGAGAGCAAGCCGTAGTCTTGCTACTTTTACATTGTTTTCTTAACCACTCCTTTTATTGCTATTTCACAGTTAAAGCTGTATACACTCTATCATACACTAACTATGATTCATAGTTATTATTTCACCTAAACCAGTTAGGGTAAACAATGTTATCCCTAACATTCACCCCTTTTAGGTTACATAATAACTATGAATCATTTACATCTTTAGAAAATATTTTTCGCAACTTTCTTTAAACTTAATTGCTCCTTGAGCTTTTGTAAATTGGTCTGCAATGTTTTCTTTTGACATGCAGTATACCAATTTAATTAATCCATTTTTCACTGATTCTCTGACATTCAAACATCTTAGGTCAGTATGTTTTGATCTAGTTTTTACAGCAATACTAGTAGCTAACTTTATAGCTGCTTGGTTATCCTCATACACCATAATGGAATCTTTTATAGTTATACCCATGTCCAACAATAACTGTTTGTAGAAAATTAAGTCAGTGCATAATAATGATGGACATGAAAATTCTGCTTCCATCATGGATAAACTAATATGCTGTTGTCTGATTGACCTCCATCCTATTAGTGTCTTACCAAATAATATAGCCATCCCAGATGTTGATTTTCTAGTGTTTATATCAGTTGCAAAACTTGCATCTGCATAAGCACTAAGACTCAAATCACCCTTTGGTTCTATATACAATGCATGGTTCATTGTTCCCTTAAGATATCTCAATATTCTTTTTAAGGATTTCCAATGACATTCTTTAGGATCTGAATTAAAACGTGCCAGCTGATTTACACTATAAGCAATATCTGGCCTTGACCAATTGCTTATATATGATAAGCTACCAATCAAAGATTGATATATGGACTTATCAAATTTGGGACTTTGATCATTAGTTTGGCAAACTTCCTGACTCATTGGAGTCTTTGCCAGTTTACAAAGTTCCATCTTATAAGTTTTAATTAATTGGCAAATTTTATCTTCTTGAGATATCTTAAAACCATTATTTGTTTTATTAATTGTCAATCCTAGATACCTTTTAATTTCACCTAAATGCTTTATTTTTATCTTTTTGGCTAATAATGATATAATCTCATTAGCTTCATTATTAGTCTTAGTTATTAAAGCAATATCATCAGTAAATAATAATAATAATGATACCGTTCCATTATTTTCTCTTTTAAACACACACGGATCTGCAAATCCAGATTTAAAACCTATATTGTTTAACTCTTTCACAATATATTGGTTCCACTCAAACCCAGATTGTTTCAACCCGTAAAGACTCTTTTTGAGTTTCCAACAATCATCACTATTTACTTTATTGTCATTTATACCAATTTGGTTTTCTTAAATATATAGTGTGCTGCAATGGTGCATGTAGATAAGCAGTTTCTACATCTAAATGGTTAATGACATAGTTTTTCTTAGCTGCCCACACTAATGCTGCTCTTAAAGATGTAGCTTTAAGGCTTGGTGCAAAAACTTCATCGTAATCAGATGCAGTTTGATTAAATCCTTGAGCTACTAACCTAGCTTTATGGGTAACAGTCCCATCATTTCCAGTTTTTACTTTAAATATCCATTTGCACCCAATGGATTTTTCTCCTGGAGGTAATTTGGCATCTTCATACACTTTCATTACCTTTAATGAATTTAGTTCTTTTTCCATTGCCTTTTGCCAATTCTCCTGATCCTTAGCAGGATACATCCTAAGTTCATCTACACTAGTTGGAACTTTAGTTACTTGGCAAACTATACTTGCTTGATACCTATCAGGTGGTCTAGTTACACGTGTAGTACGTCTAGGTATTATAGGACTTACAGGTGGACTTTCCTCTATTAATTGTTCTTGATCATGTAACTCTTCCTGATCAACTATTTCCTCTTGTTCTGGTCCTATTTGCTCTTCGTGGACTTCTTCTTTAATTGGACTCTTCTTATAGCTAATCTCATCTTTCTGCCTTTTGTAGGGTTCAATAAATACTTCATTATTTAAATCTTGCTCTAATCTATTCCATCCTACATGTTCTAGGAATTTTGCACTAGCACTGGTGTAAACTCTAGATGTACCTGGTTCCCAGAATCTATAAGATCTATGATTAGATGTGTATCCTACGAAAATCAATCTTTTAGCTCTATGCTGTCCTTTGTATCTAAGTTGTGTAGGGATATGCACCCATGCTGGTGCTCCAAATGTGTGCATGTAACTTAAATCAGGTTTTGTACCATGCCACAGTGTGAATGGTAATTCACCTGTTGTTGAATTAACAACATTATTTAATATATGATTACCACACATTATTGCTTCTCCCCATAAATTGTCAGGTAATCCTGAATCAGACATCATAGTTCGTGCCATTGATTGTAATGTTTGGCCTCTTCTCTCTATAAAGGCATTATGTTGTGGCCTATATGGTGCAGACATTTTATGTTGAATACCTAACATTCTAAGTTTGTTTTTAAATTTATTATTTGTAAATTCTGTACCATTATCTGTGATGAGAGTTACTAATTTCTTTTTGGTTTTTCTTTCAGCAAATTTTAACCAATTAAATAGATTTTGATATGTTTCAGTTTTGCTCTTCATTAAATAGCAAAACCCATATCTAGAATAGTGGTCCATTATACTTAGTATGTTGCGAGCTCCTCCTACACTTGGTTTTTTCGGACCTATTAAATCAGCAAATACTACTTCTAAAGGCTCTTTAGTAGTAAATCTATCAACTCTATTAGCCGGTATAACCCTGCTCTTACTTTGATTACAGGCATTACATTGCAAATACTTATTACAAGATTTCAAACTTATTCCCTTAGATAATTCAACAGTTTTCTTAAGCATTTTAAAATTTAAATGCCCTAGCCTTCGATGTAACAAGTGAATACATTCGTCATGAGGTTTCTTATTTTCATAAATTGTGTTAGCCACCTTTAAACCATCATCATTTAACACATATAATCCACCTCTTAAAGATGCAGTAATTCTCTTATCTTCTTTTTCAAGTATGCAGTTATCTCCCTTAAATGTAACTACATATCCTAGTTTAACCAAAATTCTAACTGAAATTAAATTAAACTTAAGTTGTGGTACATATAACATTTTTACATTCTCTTTTATAAAAGAACAATATGCTATACCTTGACCTTTAGCTTTCAGTTTCCAGCCATTGGCTAACGATATCTGCTGTGTACTCTGGGACATTTTAATAAAATTTTTGTTATCATTTATTATACAATGGGATGCCCCACTGTCAACCACCCATAAATTATTTTTTACAGCTCCGTTAGTATACATGGCTAACTCTAAATGTTTATTTATCTTTTGATGATTTTTAGTATTCTGGCCAGCGTTCTGGCGCTTTGCCTTTTTACAAAATCTTGCCAAATGTCCTCTTCCTCCACAATTAAAACACTTTTTAATTGCGTATGCAGTAGGAGGTTTATTATCTTCTTTTTGAGGTTGCTCCCTCCTTAATTCATCTCTTTCATGCCTTCTTCTGGCCTCTTCAATCAATCTGCCAGTTATATCAGTTAAAGTTAAATTGTCCTTTGGCAAAATTTCAAGTGAAGTTACGTAGTTTTCATAACTTTCATCAAGGGAAGATAGAATTATATAAACTTGATGTTGTTCAGAGAATATAAGCTCTTTCTCGTGCAGTTCAGTAAAAATGCTTTGCATAGTTTTTAAATGACTCTGCATATCACCATTTGTTTGGAGATGTGTCCTGAAAAGCTTCCGTGTTAGATTTATGTGAGCACCAATATTATCTCGAACATAAATTCTCTTCAGCTTCTGCCAACACCCAAAAGCCGTTTTCTCTCCGTGGATATAAACAAGCTGTTGATCAGTTAAGGTTAACGCAATTATGCAAATGGCTTGTTGATTTTTATGCTTAAATTCTTCTATCTTTAGTCTGTCTTCCTCCTCCTCTGGATCCCATTCTTCTACGTTTGGTGGATTTTCAATTATGTTCCACAGACCTTCTCTTCGTAGAAGTAGACTACATTTTGTAGACCATGATACATAGTTTGTTCCATCCAGCTTGGATATAAGGGACAAACTTTGTAGATTGACTTGTGCCATGTTTTCTTAAATGGATATAAAAATATAATTAATAAAACACAGCTGTCTGTTTACTGTAATGTATAACAACACAAACTCTCACTTTTTACATAAATCTGTTTTATCCTATTTAAACTGACTTTGCAGCTTCTGGGCCCATAACCAGTGTTAAGCCTGGGTTCCCCAACCAGGGTTAGGTAGACAAGCTAAACAGAATGTGCAGCGTTAGTCAGATAGGCACACAGATAAATGAGTGAGCTAAGCTTGTATGTATATTAACATACAGTAAAAATAACAGATACGCTTGTGCTATCAAGAATATAGTTTATTCCAGTATAAGTTTATGGCATAGTCAAATAACAGTCCAATAGTCATTTATCATGTAGTCAGTCCATTCAGGGATATTCAGGTAGCAAAGTCCATGTAGAATATCCAATGTCAGTTCACTTACAAATCAGTCCTTTGTTGTCTCTCCCGTTCGAGCAATGCAGTCTTGATTCCAAGCAGTAATCAGGGATCATCAAAGCCAGAGAGAGAGAGCAAGCCGTAGTCTTGCTACTTTTATATTGTTTTCTTAACCACTCCTTTTATTGCTATTTCACAGTTAAAGCTGTATACACTCTACCATACACTAACTATGATTCATAGTTATTATTTCACCTAAACCAGTTAGGGTAAACAATGTTATCCCTAACAATTCTGGTTCACTTGATTCTATTACCTACAATTACAGATAAATTAACATGGTGATTGTTTTTTTTTTTTACTTGATGAATGAAATATCAGATTAAGTTATTTCTTTCACTATATTTATTTATTTATTTGTATTCTGTCTTTATTGTTTTTACAAATAACTCAGGAAGCAAACATATCCCACCCACCTTCCATCTCCTATTTTCCCCACAACCACAATCATGTGAGGTGTTGTAATTGGGAATTGGTTATGTCTAACTTAATGAAAAAAAGGACTAGTGGTGACATGATAACAATGTTCCAATAGCTCAAGGGTTGCCACAAAAAACAGGGAGTCAAGCTATTCTCCAAAGCACCTGAGGGCAGGACAAGAAGCAATGGGTGGAAACTAATCAAGGAGAGAAGCAACTTAGAACTAAGAAAGTTCCTGACAGTTAGAACAATTAATCAGTGGAACAACTTTCCTCCAGAAGTTGTGAATGCTCCAACCCTGGAAGTTTTTAAAAAGATGTTAGATAACCATTTGTCTGAAATGGTATAGGGTTTCCTGCCTGAGCAGGGGGTTGGGCTAGAAGACCTTCAAGGTCCCTTCCAACTCTGTTTTTCTATTCTATGTAGACTCTGGAGACAAGGTAAGTTTTGCTCAGACAGAATGACTGACTCAAAGTTACCCAATTGACTTTCATGGCTAATATAAACTCTTCTGCTTGTGGAAGAATAAGATGGAAATGTTTTAAGTATTATACATTCAGTGTATAAAAATGAGTTATTCTAATAATATTGAATTAAGTTCAGTTTTTATTATTTTTGTTTTGTGCAACAGTGCACAGTAATAACTGCAAATGAAAAATGAAATTATTGTATCTATTGAAATCTTATATTCAACTACCAACATTATATCAGTTAACAAAAATATTTGGAAATAGGCTTTGGGGAATAATATATACACCAATCACATTAGTACCATTGCATTAACTTGGATTAGTCACCAGATACATGGTAAGATATCACCTGAACTATTTTAAGACTGCTACACTAGCACCTTTAGTACTGTTTCTGCACATTTATCTTCAACAGTGTTTTAAAATGTATATGGCTATAATAGTGAATGATAACAAGAATAATCAATAACATGACAGCAATTTTTAGTTCAGTATGGCTGATGAAGTTAGTTTTAATTCAGACATACATAGCTGCTGTCTGTCATTCTAGAAACAGCATGGATCCCAGGAATGTTTTTTTTATTGCTGTAAGGTAAAATAATATAATCTTGAAAAATCTATCAGAGTTTCTCTGTGCTCCATTTTATACCAGCCAAAAACAAGATAGGTTGCTTTGATTTTTTTTTTTTCATGCTTTGCATTTTTGCAGGGCTGAGTAGTATTTTCTTCTTCCTTAAGGCCATGTCACACTGCCCAACGGATGCAAAAAGGACACAACGGGCGAGCAAAATGTTCCATCCGTTGTTATCCGCTCTCAAAAGGGGCAAAAATTTGCATAAGCAGAGCGGATAACATGGAAAGGAACAGACGTGGGGAGGACGCAGAGCGGATGTATAGAGGATGCAGAGTGGATGTATAGAGGATGCGTAGAGGATGCAGAGCGGATGCAGAGCAGATGCGTAGAGGATGCGTAGAGGATGCAGAGCGGATGCAGAGCGGATGCAGAGCGGATGAGCTGCATCCGCTTTCATCCTTTCTCCATCCATGCTACTAACGCTGCGTGTCCGTTCTGCTTCCTCCCTGCGTCCGTTTACCGCTGGAACGGATTTTAGTTGTGCGGATGCACAGCGGATGCCTAGCGGATATAGCAGATGCGTAATGGATGCAGAACGGATGTCCCCCGTATGCCTAGAGGATGCAGAATGGATGCATTAGATACATTTTCCGCTCAAAAGTTTTGGGCAGCTCAAAACTTTCTGAGTGGATGAAACGTCAATAAACGGATAGAGAGGAAGCAAAATGGACGGATAGAGAGGAAGCAAAATGGAGGCAGTGAGTACATCGCGTTAACCAACGGATGGCAAGCTTTTTTGTCCGTTTTACATCCTCTTTGCATCCATTGGTGCAGTGTGACATGGGCTTTAATAGGTCTTTGCTTCTTCCCAAAACCAATTCTACTGTATATATGCATTCATACCAACCGAGATTTAAGGAAGACCACTGCATGCTAACTAACATGCAAAGTAGACAGTTTGAGAAATTTAAGTATGTTGAGCATTTTTCTCTTTTGAGTTTTTGTAGTTTAAAATAAGTTAAATCTTTAGTTTTTTAATAATATTTTGAGCTACATATGGCTTGCAATAAGCAGGCTGGGATCATAGATGATGCTAAACTATAATCTTCCATTATAACTGATTAGCATGTTTGATAGTGTTGGAAGGAAAATCCATCTGGTTCAGTTCTAATCCAGGAGAAAGACACTGGAGATAAAATGAAGGCTGGAGGCTGATTGGAAAGAAAGGTTCTCTTTATTGATGAAGCAGAACCATTAATGATGTGTAATTCTGGACAGCTGACAAAATGGAGTTTAGATTGGGTGGGTTTTTATACCTTCCGGATTTCTATGGGGGTCATGTAGGGGTTATGTAGGGGTCAGAGCTGACTCTATAGGGAAAAGAGGAAATGCAAATCCTAGGTGTGGCTGAGCTAATTCTGTCAACCTTTTATTTGTTCCTTGTCTGAGTTTCTGTCTCAACCCAATCTTTCTAAATGGATCACCAAATCTGCATTTCTAAAAGCTGGTCTCTTCAGTTTCTGCTTGGTGCAGGGAGACCAGAGCTGGTTTTTGCCTTCCTTAAAAAAAATTCATTTCTCCTTTAGGGAAAATATTTTATCTTTTTTTTTTAATATTTCCCAAAATATTTCATTCTCGGCGGGGGGAGGGATTCAAGGGAGTCTCCCACAATAGTTTCACACCATATGTGCATCCTGTCATTTTTTACTTATAAAACAAGCCATGATTAAATCAAGCATCACTTATTGTACACTATGAAACAACTATAGGAAGAAAAAGTTTGGTAAAACATATAGATATACAGTGGAAACTCAGGCCATAACTGTAATCCATTCCAGGACTTTGGTTGTGATGGAAAACAAGACTGACTGCACATGACCGCATACTGAAAAAAAATGGTGCAGCAGGGGAAATTGCCGTGGCTGTTTGATCACCACCCAAGGATGTGTTAAAAACCAGAGTTGAACATTTTGTGGATTTTTTGGTCGTGGTTAGAAGCATTCGGGACCTGAGGTTCCACTGTACCTACATCTAAAGACCAAAGGATTAGGTGAAGGCAAAACCTTTCTTATGTCCTGAGATCAGTGATGGGATTAAAAAAATTTTTACTACCGGTTCTGTGGGCATGGCTTGGTAGGCGAAGCAGGGGAAGGATACTGCAAAATCCCATTCCCACCCACCCCACTAACCTGCTTTCCAGCTTTGTTCTCCTGTGCAGGGCAACAAAAGAAGACCCAGCCGATCAGCTAGGATTCAGGAGGCAGAGAATAGATGGGGGCAGGGCCAGTCAGAGGTGGTATTTGCTGATTCTCCAAACTACTCAAAATTTCCGCTACTAGTTCTTCAGAACTAATCAGAACCAGCTGAAAACCATCTCTGCTTGAGATAATATTTCTGCTTCTATTCTGTGAATTGTGTCTCATTTATATATAATACAGTAGGGCTTATTCTGAAGTAACTATGCATTGTTCTTAGTTTGTATGTATGCCTTTGAGTCCTGAAAACTGCCTGAAGTTTTCTTGGCAACATTTTAAAAGTGGTTTGCTGTCTGCTTCTTACAGGGCCAAGAGAATATGATTGGCCCAAAATCACCTAACTGGTTTTGTGCCTCAGAAAGGATGATCTTTTAGTTTCTAATCAAATACCTTAATCACTGCAACATATTGCCTCACCATGATCTAAAAGAGGAACAAAGTCATTTTACTTTTTAATAAACATATTTTATTGATAGAGTATTTGCTTTTCACATTAGTTATGAAATAATCTTACATTTGCATGTTTAAAAGCAAAATCTATAAAGTGAGGTTTACTCCCAATGCATTAGTCATAGGATTATAGTTTTCAATCCCTGGTGAATGAGATTAGCTTTGTGGCCATTTTGAATCTGATGGCTTTTAAAATTAAAAATACATGTCATAGTTAAAGCCCCTGTCACACTGCACCAACGGATGGAAAGAGGATGTAAAATGGAGAGAAACACTTGCCATCCGTTGATTAACGCGATGCATCCATTCTGTACTCACTGCATACGTTTTGCTTCCTCTCTATCCGTCCAGCATCTGTTTATTGACGTTTAATCCGCTCAGAAAGTTTTGAGCTGCTCAAAACTTTTGAGCGGAAAATGTATCCAATTCGTCCGTTCTGCATCCGCTACACATCCGCTAGGCATCCGTTATGAATCCGTTATGCATCCGCTATATCCGCTAGGCATCCGCTGCGCATCCGCACAACTCCATCCGCTCCAGCGGAAAATGGATGCAGGGAGGAAGCGGAACGGATGCGGAAGAGATGCAGAACGGATGCCTAGCAGATGCAGCACGGAAACAAAGCATGTAAAACGGAAAAAACATTCGCAGGGGGGACCTATCTCGGATATTAAGGATGTCTAGAGGATGCCTAGAGGATGCAAAGGGACACATAGGGGAAAACCTACACTGCCTATAAAAAGGGGGAGCAACTCATCTGGATCTCACTTTCAGAACAGCAGCCCTGTGGTGCAGACCTCTGCAGCCTTCATCTGACTCTTCCTCTTCCACAGCATCCAGTCATATCCACCATGGATCATAACAAAGTCCTTTTGGCAGCCACCATCCTTCTGCAACAGTGCGAAGCCATCTACAGGCTCTGTGAACTCTACTACGGGAAGAAAAAGAGGCGGCCAAGAAGCATCTGGGTACGAAGATGGTTCGCCAGAAGAGCAGAGCATGGACTGTACAACAAGCTGATGGTGGAGCTCAGGAACGAAGACACTCGGGCATTCCAGAACTTCATGAGGATGCCTCCAGCCATGTTTGACGAAGTTGTGCAGCGGCTGACACCCAGGTTGACCAAGACAAACACCAACTTCCGGCCCAGCCTGGAACCTGGGCTCAAGGTGGCACTCACTCTGCACCACCTGGCCTCAGGGACCACATACACGAGCATGCAGTACGGCTGGAGGGTACCATCCAACACCATCAGCATTGTGGTCAGAGAAGTGGTGCAGGCCATCATTGAAGAATACATGGAGGAGCTCCTCCAGTGCCCCTCCACTGAAGAAGGATGGAAGAAAAATGCAGAGCAGTGGTATCAGAGGTGGAACTTCCCCCACACCGTTGGAGCCATCAATGGCAAGCACATGGCCTGCAAAACTCCAGCCAACTCAGGGTCCTCTTATCACAACTACAAGGGCTTCTTCAGCATCATCCTCTTCGCCATGATCGATGCTGACGACAAGTTCATGTACATCGATGCTTCAGGCAACGGGTCAGCTTCAGATGCCCAGGTATACAACGCCAGTCACCTCAAGGAGGGGCTGGAACACAACCTCATCGTGGGCTTCCCAGATCCAGACCCCCTGCCCAATGACACGCAAGATGTGCCCTACTTCATCGTGGGGGATGACGCCTTCTCCCTCACAACCTACCTCATGAAGCCCTACACCTCCAAATGCCTCACCCGTGAAGAGAGGATCTTCAACTACAGGCTGTCCAGGGCAAGGCGGGTGGTGGAGAACACCTTTGGCATCCTGGCCAACAGGTTCCAGGTACTTCTCACCACCATGCAGCATCGCCCAGAGACTGTGAGGAGGATCGTGGAAGCTTGCTGCATCCTGCACAATCTCATGCGCACCTGCTACCCAGTCTTGCAGAACAGGCTCGTGGACCTCCAGCAAGGCAATGGGGACATGGAGCCTGAGGAATGGAGGCAAGGGCAAAACCTGATCGACACTGAGGATGTGCAAGGCCCCAACAGAGCCTCATGTGAAGGGAAGAAGCAGTGCAACTTCCTGAGACACTGGTGCAACTCCCCAGCTGGAGCAGTGGAGTGTCAAGACAGGATGATAGATGATTAATGGATGCTTCCCTGAGGCTGTCTCATCACACGGATGAGATTGGGCCATGTATGTTGGGTGGGCCTACAATGAACAGGGCATTTTATAAAGAGTTGTGTTTATGTTGACATGTGTGGATGATTGATTACATTATTATTGATAATAAAGGGCCATAGGTGTGGCACCTGGGAGGGTGGACCATCCAGTCCCACTATGCTTGCACTATACCACAGCTATTACCCATCCCAAAGGTATCCCTGCCCATTCCACTGCTATCTCAACCCATCCCTCTGCTATCTTAACCCATCCCACAAGCATGCAAAGGCTTAAACCATTTCTAAAAGTTTACACCAAGACTTTATTAAAAAAAAGAAATGAAGCAAGTGTGTGAATCAAAAATAGACTTTATTAACAACAAGCTATGAAACAAAAATGAGTCTCTGGCACTCCTCTTGGTCGCTCAGTCTCAGGGGTGAAGGGTCCAGGTGCTGTGGAGGTGGCTGGTGCTGGAGTGCTTGTCTGATCCCCTGCATCATCAGCTCCTCCAGAAGCAGAAACAGCAGAAGCCCCAGCCCCAGAAGAGCGAGCCCGTGCTGCAGAAGCCCCAGCAGAACCAGAGTGAGGGCCAGGGGGTGGGATGGTAGCCCTGTCCCTCTTGCAAGGGCTGGCAGCAGATGGCTGAGGCTTGCTGTGCTTCCGCATGGTTGTGGGGTTGCTGGCTGGCAGGGAGTCTGGCAGGAACCAAGGCTGGCAGCAAGGCTGGCAGGCAGGCAGACAGCAAGGCTGGCAGGAAGGCAGGCACCAAGGCTGGCTGGAAGGCAGGCACCAAGGCTGGCAGGCAGGCATG
>BLBF01000017.1:5204553-5225319 GCA_015471245.1 Laticauda colubrina | reverse complement strand
CTGGCAGGAAGGCAGGCAGGAAGGCAGGCAGGAAGGCAGGCAGGAAGGCAGGCACTAAGGCTGGCAGGCAGGCATGAACCAAGGCTGGCAGGAAGGCAGGCAGGCAGGCAGGCAGGCAGGCAGGCAGGCACCAAGTCTGGCAGGCAGCATTAACCAAGGCTGGCAGGAAGGCATCCACCAAGGCTTGCAGGAAGGCATCCACCAAGGCTGGCAGGCAGGCATGAACCAAGGCTGGCAGGAAGGCAGGCACCAAGGCTGGCAGGCAGACTGGCTGGCAGCAAGGCTGGCAGGCAGGCAGACAGCAAGGCTGGCAGGAAGGCAGGCACCAAGGCTGGCTGGAAGGCAGGCACCAAGGCTGGCAGGCAGGCATGAACCAAGGCTGGCAGGAAGGCAGGCACCAAGGCTGGCAGGCAGACTGGCTGGTAGCAAGGCTGGCAGGCAGGCAGACAGGCAGGGCAGGCAAGGCTGTCAATCCGTCCGGCAGCAGGTCTTTCCTCTGAATGGCGACCTGCTTCCGAGCTGCTTCCCTTATATCCGCGGGGCTTATGCAATGCATCCTCCCCACATGCGCAATTAATGCTAGGCATCCGTTAGGCTTCCGCTGTACATCCCTTAGGCTTCCGCTGTGCATCCGCTAGGCTTCCGCTGTGCATCCGCTTCATCCGCTCGGCGTCCACTCTGCATCCGCTGTATCCGTTCTGTGTCGCTTTGCTAAGGTCCCCCGGAAGCCTTGCAGATGTGCCATTCGCTCTCATCTGCTTTCATCCGCTGGGCTTCCATTCCGCATCCGCTTTCCATCCGCCCTGCATCCTCCCCGCGTCCGTTCCTTTCCATGTTATCCGCTCCGGTTATGCAAATTTTCGCTCCTTCTGAGAGCAGATAACAACGGATGGAACATTTTTCTCATCCGTTTTGTCCTTTTTACTAACGTTTTGCATCCATTGGGCAGTGTGACAGGGCCTTAAACTGTTTGTTTTCTTTGAAATAATTTCTATACTTAAGTTTTTGTGAAATATGATTGTTTTTCATTTTGATCATGGCAATGTACTTCAGTATATGCAGAATTATGAAGAATTCTCATTGTGTATTAATTAGGCATTGTTTCCATATCTGCTGCTGTAGTTGACCTTCTATTTCTATGATTTGTTCTGTCTCTGCAATCTGTGGCACTTTTCACTGAACTCTGCAGCTAAATCCAGAATCTGAGTTTTTTCTCCTCTTTTCCTTTCTCTTTCTTATCCTCACTTCAAAACTAGCCTGATTGACAATTTCAGGCAGAAGTGATTACATGATGTACATTAAGAGGGGGCCTTTTTACTCCATCCTTTGTCATATGGTCTATTCTGGATCCCAGTTTATCAGAATTCCTGTCACTTGTGTTGGAATGGGAAATTGACAGATATGTGACTTACACTCCCACTCTTAGATATCCAAACTGTTAATAGCTAAAAGAGGATTGCAATATTGCCCAGGTCTTCAGCATTCATATATCTTTCTGGATTATTCTGGAATACTCAAATAATATGATAGTAAAAAGTTAGTGAAATCCCTTAGAAGATGGAGCAGAAAATGCACACATTTGCAAAACCATCAATGACACATTCCTTCACAATTTTGACTGACCAGCATTTTACAACAGATCTACCAGTTTTTGGAAAAAACATTGCATAAAACAATCTTCAATAAAAAATATCCCACCTATTACACACAAAGTGTACATAATGTATGAACTTTGCTTTTTGAAGAAGCCTCCATATAAACTAGTCTTTTTTGTAACCCAAGGCAAAATATTCATGTAGAACAGTGCTAGGGTTTTGGACAGCAGAAGATATGCCTAAAAACCTCAACCATCTAATAAATGATCAGCAAATGCTACCTGTAGCTCCTGACTCCATCATCACCAAGATTAGGAAAGAGGTATTTCAGATTCTCCCTACCAAGTCAGATGCTGGGAGAAGATGGAAAAGATTCCTTTAAAAGTGGAAGAGCTAAGCACAAATCTAGGTTGCCACTCCAAGGGTCTGTTGATGAGCTGAAGCCTGCATCATGAAAACATGACCACCAGATGGCAGTAAATGCCAACTCTGCTGCCATCTAGTGATCATCTGGATGAGACAACCATATATGGTAAATCCTAGTTAATTGGTTGTTTAATGGGCTCCTACTATGTCTGAATCCCAAGATTGTATTACACTGGTCAGCTAAAAGCTATTTTGGAGAGAAACAGAATAAAAAAGGATAGCAGTCACAATGTCAAGGATATTAGAAAATTTAGAATAAGAAAAAAGTATAGCTGCATAAAACAGATCTATGGGAAAAGGAGCTGAATTCATTTTCAATATCCATCATGACAAGCTGTGAAAATAACTTTAAGGAGAGAATAAGTGGAGCAGATAGAAGGAAAAAATTGTGACCTCTCTTGCTGTTTCTATGGAAAATAAATCAGTTCACACAGCAACTCTGTGTGAATCCAACTTCACTCAGTATATAGTACAAGCCAGGATAAAGATTAAGTTAGAGGGATATGATTTAGTTTTGCAACAGAACTTGGATTTCCAGAGACTCAAGGAATGAAATATAGTCTACTTTTAAATAGACATTGTTACATTTCTAGCCTGTCCTTCCTGTCTCTTATTCAGACCTACGATACTTGTTAACAGTAACTATACTTATATACTAACATAAATTTGGGCACTGCTGAACAAATTGAATGTTTCACTGAATCATTAAATAAAAGGAATCTGACACAGTCTTTTCATATTATAAAATTAAACATGACATCCAGCGGTGGGATTTACCGGTTCTGTCCACTTCTGTAGAACCGGTTGCTCTAAAAAGTAGCAAACAGACAGAATACATAGAACCGATTCTATGTCTGCTGCTGTTTTGGCCCACCTGCTCACCCGGGCTCTTACCTGACCTTTATTTCTTGCATTTTCAATTGCAGCTGCTTTGCGTGACACAGTTGCAGTTGAAAAAGCAGGAAAAAAGTGCTTTTTCAACTGCTGTGCACCCGTGCACAGTGCTGCTCAGCTGTCCAGGAAGCTAGATGATGATGATATACACGCATGTGCAGAATGGAAAACCACCAAACCGGTAGTTACACCGGATGGACCCCATCCCTGATGACATCTTTATGCAAAATTGAATGCACACCTTCTATTTACATATAGTTGTTTACAAATTCAAAATAAGAGAAAAATAGGAATGGTAAGCATTCTCAGTCATGCGTTGTAACACCTGTTTGGCAGATTTAATACTTTCCAAACAAATCCTGTAGACAATTAAATTTCTATTCTTTTCGAATTTTTCCCCTCTTTGAAAAATCTTTCAGTTCAAAAATATCAGGTTTCCTTGTATTCATATTGAGGTTTGGGGGCTGAAGCTTTTATTTCCCCAAAAGGCGATGGGAAAGACTATTTTCTTATCATTCATTTTTCCCTACAATTTTGGCCTAATCAGTCAGTCAACCTGAGATCTTAAAATACATTTGATAACTGAAAAAGGATACAGTGCAGGCTTTGGGAAAGATGAGAATGAACTACGCACCTCTGTCTCAGAGAAACTATTTGTAACACTTTCCTCCCCCCCTTTTGTCTCCAGTTTTATTTTTCTTAAGCAATTCACAAGTCTGGTCTCTCTGTCTCTTCCTGCTTTCTGTACCTGGCTGTTTCTGGTTAGGCTATTGGCTTTGATTGAATTGCATTTTTTTTAACCCACCTCAATTTTAAGGCCCTGTCACACTGCCCAACGGATGCAAAACGGACACAACGGACGAGCAAATTTTCCATCTGTTGTTATCCGCTCTCAAAAGGGGCAAAAATTTGCATAACTGGAGCGGATAACACGGACGCGGGGAGGACGCAGAGCGGATGGAAAGCGGATGAGGAACGAAAGCCCAGCGGATGGAAGCGGATGGGAGCGGATGGCACATCCGCTAGGCTTCCGGGGGGCCTCAGCAAAGCGGACGTGGAACGGATGAAGCGGAAGCCGAGCGGAAGCACAGCGAAAGCCTAACGGATGCCTGGCGTTAACTGCGCATGTGGGGGGGATGCATTGCGTAAGCCACGTGGATATAAAGGGAAGCAGCTCACACGAGGCCAGCATTCGAAGGAAAGACCTGCTGCAGGATACATCGAGTACTTGCCTGCCCTGCCTGCATGCCTGCCTGCAAGCCTTGCTGCCAGCCTTCCTGCCAGCCTGCCTCCAAGCCTCCTGGCCAGCTTCCCTGCCAGCCTTGCTCTCTGCCTGCCTGCCAGCCTCCCTGCCAGCCAGTCTGCCTGCCAGCCTTGGTGCCCACCTGCCTGCCTTCCTGCCAGCCTTCCTGCCAGCCTTGGTGCCTGCCAGCCTCCCTGCCAGCCTCCCTGCCAGCCAGCAACCTCACAACCATGGGGAAGAAGCGAAAGCCTCAGCAACCTGCTGCCATCCCTGGCAAGAGGGACAGGGCCACCCTCCCGCCCCCTGTCCCTGACTCTGCTTCTGCTGGGGCTTCTGCTGCTCGGGCTCGCTCTTCTGGTGCTGGAGCTTCTGCTGAAGCTGCTCCTGGTGGGTGCTTCTGCTGCTGCGTACTCTGCTGAAGCTACTCCTGGCGGTGGTGCTTCTACTGCTGCATACTCTGCTGAAGCTGCTCCTGGTCCTGCTGGTCCTGCTGGTCCTGCTGGTCCTGCTGGTCCTGCTCATGTTCCTGGACTTGCTCGTACTGCTCGTGCTCTTGGTCTTGCTCGTCCTGCTCGTCCTGCTGGTGCTCCTGGTCCTGCTCATGCTCCTGGTCCTGCTGGTGCTGCTGCTGCTGGTGCTGCTGGGGCTCCTGGTGCTTACTCTGCTGCTGATGATCCTGGTCCTGCTGCTGCTGCTGCTGCTGATGATGATGATAATGATCCTGCTGGTGATGATAATGATGATGATGATGATGATGATGATGATGATGATCCTGCTGGTGCTGCTGCTGCTGCTGGTGTGGAGGAGCAGCCCCTACCACCTAGGAGCCCCTCTGATGAGGGCCCATCTGGTCCTGCCAAAGGGAGAAAGAGGCATATGCGGGGACGGGAGAGGAGGCAATACTTCATCGAGGAGGAACACGAGGATGAGGTGCTGGAGTGGCTGAGAGAGAATGACTATCTGTGGCGGAAGGGACACCAGCTGTACAGGGACACCAAAAGGAAGCAGGCTGCTTGGAGAGAGAGGGTGGAGAGTATGGATTACACTTCGGAGGTACTCCTTGGCTGGTGGAAGCACATGCACACCTGGTACGGGAAGCTGCACCTGAAGAAATCTGGCCAGGCCACGGTTAAGCTGATGGACAGAGAGACCTATGTCATGGCCAGGTGCAGCTTCCTGGAGGGTGAGATCCACCACCGAGGAGCACCAGCAGCCCCTCTCACAACCCTCTCTCTCCGGCAGTCTGCTGAGAGCCAGTCCTCTTCCGGCCGAGAATCAGTCCCTGTCTCCAGGCAGGTTTCTGTGGAGTGTGCTATGGCGGAGAACCCGCGGACAGCTGTTGTAACCGTGGTGGAGTGCGTGGAGGACTCCCTAGTGCGGTGGGAGAAAGGAGACATAGAGTCCACCACAGTCGTAGCCGCATCCACCCCCCCAGCTCCGCCTCCACAGAAAGGCAGAGAGCCAGACAGCAGGAGGGGCAGAGCCACACTGTCCTGCTGGAGATCAGGGACACCATCCGGAGCAGCATAGATCTCCTCTCTCAGCTGGTCCACACTGACTCCTCATCCTCCAACCGCAAGCCCTTCCTCACCTATGTCAACCAGACCCTCAAGAACATGGAGGAACCCCAGTACCAGGTGGTGAAGGACCGGATCACCAAGCTGCTTCACAACCCTCCAGATCCAGAGGAACCTGCTCCCACCCACTCCAGGTTTGGTCTTCCACCTCCACCCCAGGTGATGTCCCTCCCATTCCAAGGCTTCCCACAGCCCCTCACCTACCAGGGCTACGGCTACCAGGAGGTCCAGCAGCACAGGCAGCAGCCCTTCTCAGTCCACAGAGTCATCGGACGACACCATTGCCACCGGTTCCACCCACGACAATGATGCCACCGACAACAGCGACAACACCCACGCCAGTCCTCACCCAGCTGCAGACCAGACAGCCCCACTACACTACTTCTTCCTCCACCCCACAGCCAAGCCCGGCTTCAGTACATCTCTCATTAGTACTGGGGCTGACACCCCATGGCATGGAGGAAGGACCTCTCAGCATCGCGGGTCTGAGCCAGCTTTCTGAGAGCTTCCTCAACACACCATCCCCTGTTGTGCTCTCAGGACCAGGCACCCCAATGATGATACAGACCAGCACTCCAGTACCACCCACCTCCACAGCACCTGGACCCTTCACCCCTGAGACTGGGCACACCTCCGAGAGACCAATAAGAGTGCCAGAGACTGGGTAGCTGGCTACCTGTGGACTTTATTTGGACACTTGACTTGGGTCAGTTTTTTTTTTACAGCTTGTTGTTCAATAAAGTTTATCTTTGATTCACACACTTGCTTCATTTCTCTTTTTTAATAAAGTCTTGGTGGAAACTTTTAGAATTGGTTTAAGCCTTTGCATGCTTGTGGCATGGGTTAAGATAGCAGTGGGATGGGCAGGGATACCTGTGGGATGGGTAAAAGCTGTGGGATGGGTAAGGATAGCAGTGAGATAGATAAGCCTCAAGTGCAAGCATAGTGGGATTGTGTGGTCCACCCTCCCTAGTGCCACACCTATGGCTCTTTATTATCAATAATAATGTAATAATCATCCACACATGTCAACACAAACACAACTCTTTATTAAACGCCCTGTTCATTGTAGGCCCACCCAACATACATGGCCCAATCTCATCCGTGTGATGAGACAGGCTGAAGGAAGCAGCCATTAATCATCTATCATCCTGTCTTGCCACTCCACTGCTCCAGCTGGGGAGTTGCACCAGTGTCTCAGGAGGTTGCACTGCTTCTTCCCTTCACGTGAGGCTTTGTTGGGGCCTTGCACATCCTCAGTGACTATCAGGTTTCGCCCTTGCCTCCATTCCCCAGGCTCCATGTCCCCATTGCCTTGCTGGAGGTCCACAAGCCTGTTCTGCAAGACTGGGTAGCGGGTGTGCATGAGATTGTGCAGGATGAAGCAAGCTTCCACGATCCTCCTCACGGTCTCTGGGCAATGCTGCATGGTGGTGAGAAGTACCTGGAACCTGTTGGCCAGGATGCCAAAGGCGTTCTCCACCACCCGCCTTGCCCTGGACAGCCTGTAATTGAAGATCCTCTCTTCATGGGTGAGGCATCTGGAAGTGTAGGGCTTCATGAGGTAGGTTGTGAGGGAGAAGGCGTCATCCCCCACGATGAAGTAGGGCACATCTAGCGTGTCATTGGGCAGGGGGTCTGGATCTGGAAAGCCCATGATGAGGTTGCCTTCCAGCCCCTCCTTGAGGTCACTGGCATTGTATACCTGGGCATCTGAACATGAGCCGCTGCCTGAAGCATCGATGTACATGAACTTGTAGTCAGCATCGACCATGGCAAAGAGGACGATGCTGAAGAAGCCCTTGTAGTTGAAATAAGTGGAGCCCGACTTGGGTGGTGCTTTGCAGGCCACGTGCTTCTCATCTATGGCTCCAACGGTGTGTGGGAAGTTCCACCTCTGATACCACTGCTCTGCAACTTTCTTCCATCCTTCATCAGTGGAGGGGCACTGGAGGAGCTCCTCCTTGTATTCTTCGATGATGGCCTGCACCACTTCTCTGACCACAATGCTGATGGTGTTGTGTGGCACACTCCAGCTGTACTGCATGCTCCTGTAGGTGGTCCCTGAGGCCAGGTGGCGCACAGTGAGTGCCACCTTGAGCCCAGGTTCCAGGCTGGGCCGGAAGTTGGTGTTTGCCTTGGTCAACCTGGGTGTCAGCTGCTGCACAACTTTGTCAAACATGGCTGGAGGCATCCTCATGAAGTTCTGGAATGCCTGAGTGTCTTCATTCTTAAGCTCCACCATCAGCTTGTTGTACAGTCTGTACTCTGCTCTACTGGTGATCCACCTTCGTACCCAGATGCTTCTTGGCTGCCTCCTTTTCTTCCCGTAGTAGAGTTCACAGAACCTGTAGATGGCTTCGCACTGTTGCAGAAGGATGGTGGCTGCCAAAAGGACTGTGTTACGATCTACGGTTGACATGACTGGATGCTGTGGAAGAGGAAGAGTCAGATGAAGGCTGCAGAGGTCTGCACATCTGGGCTTCTGGTCTGAAAGAGAGATGCAGATGAGTTGCTACCCCTTTTTATAGGCAGTATAGGTGTCCCTTTGCATCCTCTAGGCATCCTCTAGACATCCTTAATATCCGAGATAGGTCCCCTCTCTGAACGTTTTTTCCATTTTAAATGCTTTGTTCCCGTGCTGCATCAGTTCTGCATCCGTTCTGCGTCCGTTCCGCTTCCTCCCTGCGTCTGAGCGGATTCAAGTTGCGTGGATGCGGAACGGATGCCTAGCGGATATAGCAGATGCATAACGGATGCGTAGCGGATGCGTAGCGGATGCAGAACGGACGAATTGGATACATTTTCCGCGCAAAAGTTTTGAGCAGCTCAAAACTTTCTGAGTGGATGAAACGTCAATAAACGGATGCTGGACGGATAGAGAGGAAGCAAAATGGAGGCAGTGAGTACATCGCGTTTTCCAATGGATGGCAAGCTTTTTTGTCCATTTTACATCCTCTTTGCATCCGTTGGTGCAGTGTGACAGGGGATTTAGGCAGTTTTGTTAGAACTATTAGAAAGCTTGAAGTTGGTGTATGAGAAGCGAGTTCAGCTTTGATATGATACTGCATATATGAAACTAGTTCATCCAATTTCAGCTGTGGTCACAATCCAGATGAAGATTCATATGAAATACCTGAAACCAAGAGGGAAAAAAATATAGCAGCAGTGATAAGGAAACTTTCTTGCTATACTGTTAAATCTCCTCTAAGACTTAGAGAAAGAAGAGTTTTGGGAGGGAAGTTTTCTAGCAGTGACAATCGTGATGTTACCTTAGTGTTTGGAAAGAGGTACATGTTTTGATTCTCTCTGCTGTATCATGGGAATTTGTCAGTTACAGTCTTCTCTCAGCTAAGAGCATGTTAATGTATCAGGCAGGCCTCAATTCACATAAGAAACTGTAGTGCAATATTATGCGGTTTAAACTACACATTGAGACGGTGTTTTTCACATTATAAGGCTGGGCCTTATTTTTTTTTGACCCCCGAAAAAACGGCTAGGCCATCTTTTCGGGGGTGACTTAATTCCCCCCCTTGCATCCTCGGGTGGGTGGGCGGCGACAGCTTGGATGTTCGGGAGACCTTCCGCCACCATTGCTTTCCCAGCCCGTGTGGCTCTGGCGTGGCCCTGGCGGAATGAGAGGAGGGTCCGGTGGGGAGGCGCTCTCTGCCTTGGTGAGAGCTCTGCCACTGGGAAGGAGGGCCAGCCTGTCAGCTGCGCTGGTTGCTCCAGGCTAAGCTGACAGTCTTCCCCGTGGCAGAGCTCTCACCAAGGGCTGGGCAGAGCCGAGAAAGCGAGCCACGGGTGCGTGCATGCCTCCTCCTGCCCCTTGTTCCCAAATCTCACCCAGGTGAGCAGGACTTCATTTGCTCCACAAAGCCACAGCTTCCTTACCTCTCAGCAAGCAGGAGAAACCGTCTGCAGCCTCCTCCTCCTCAGCCGCAGCACACACGTTGACCTTGTGGGAGAGAGAGAGAGAGAGTGGGAGAGATCCTCTCTGGCGAGCGCCTTCCCTTGGAAGGCAGCAACGAGCACGCCTGAAGCCAAGTGTCTCCACAGGGCTCTGGTTGCAGGGAGGAGCCCTGACTGTCCACACGTGGCTGCGCCAAATGCCGCAGCATTCCTCTAACGCTGCGACAGCAAGGGAGAAGGCAAAGCAACGGTGGTGGAAGGTCTCCCGGTATGAAGTGCCCCACCAATGCAGGCAGCACCATATCCGGGCATGCAAGTATTTCCTAAATGCAAGCCCCCCACCGCCATCCCCCCCATTTCACATGTTTAATATGGGCCTTAATTTGGGGGAGGGGCTTAATTTGATTTTATGCCAATAAAACATGGTGGGGCTTCCTATTGGTGGAGGCCGTATTGTTGGAGAAACACGGTAGATGTGTAGAATCATAAAACTGAGCAGTTAATTCATTTTTTTTTCTCCAAAACTTTAGCTATTGTTTTCCTCTGAAAAAAAAAGATTTGGTTTTTATCTTCCCCATAATTCGGCTGTATGCTCTGATTGTACACATTTGTATACTAAGAGCACCAAGGACAGGATTTCTAAGACTCTCATAGCATATTATGGACCTCTTCTAAACTCAGCAGCTTTCAGCCCAGTATTAAGAATAATGATGCTTTAACAGACAACAGTACACCCATTTAATTGTCAGGAGCACAATGATTTAAATCTCATTCCCTTAGGGCACACCATTTTTTTCCTCAGTTGAAAGGGCAACCCTTTGCCATTAAGCAGCTGATGAATTACCTTGCTGTTCTACTAGTGATTCACAATTGATCATGTCCAATTAGAGCCAAAAAGAAATCAATCGTTCCTACTTTAGCTATATATAATAATAAGAAATTTAAAAAATTACTGGCATAAAATAAAACCATATGCGTGTTTAGAAATAAGGGAAAAAGTTCTTTTTCTCTCCTTCATGTTAACACAAACTCCAAAATATATGTGTTGTGGGGGGGAAAGTATTTGAAAACCTTGGCCTACAGAGGTTTTACTTCTATATGCAGTACGATACTTATAAATACAGACCGCACATCTGAAATTGAGTTCCTCTGTAACACTAATAAAACTATTATGCTGATATGCTGTTGCTAATAAAATAATAATTAATTCTTTCCTGAAGTTAAAGACATGTCCTTTAGTTCTGTTTACAAGAGGTATTTATATTTAAACAAAAAAATTTTTTTATAAAACAATAAAAATGTTTTATTTCTTAAATTTATTTTATTTATTAAATGTTTGCCACTCAGCTCATTGCAAGGTGTTTTAAGTGTTTGGAAGTTAGCAGCACAGAGCATTTCTACATCAGTAACCTGTCACTTTTGAAAGGTGGCTAAAGCCTCCATAGCAGTCACCTGTCCACACTAGTTCACACTAACCCTGTTCCGTCCGGAAAAACACGAGGTAGACCGGGTTCCAACAGTAAAAGTCTTTATTTCAACAGTTAAGTGAAAACGGAACAACTTGGCTTCTTGCTGCGGCAGCCTTGCCGCGGCTTGCCTGCCGGCTTGTAGCCAATGACAGTTACTTGGTTTTGCTGCCTTTTGGCAGCTCTTTTAGATTGGTTCCTAGTGAACCAATCCCTATGCCGGCTTTTCTAGCCAATCACAATCAAGGATTTGGAGTAAACTATTTTATACAGAACACCCCTCCCCCCTTGGTTTAGTCCTATATGGTGACGTAGTCGCGCAGGTAGGTGGGGCTTCTTCTGATTCTACTGGACTTGCGCGGTTCATTTTCACTGGAGACTTCAACCGATTCGGATGGAGTTGCTGTCTCTCCAGCTCTTTTCCATGGAACCACCTGGAAGGGTGAGTTGGCCATTTTGCTACCGCTTGAGTTTCTCAGACCGGTGGTTTTGCCGCTCCCTCCTGGTTTCTCCGGGCAGGTCGAGCTGGCTTGGCTGGCCCCTTCGTCTGGATTATTTTCGCAAGTCTCATCTAACCGTAAGTTTCTTTTTTCTCTTTTTGATTGGTTAGATGTTCTGGGTTTATTTTTAAAGGTTCTTCATTATTTTCTTGCATTTCCCCCCCCCCTTTGGTTTTGTTTTCATCGATTTTTATTTTTTGTGGTTGTGCGTTTGTATTTCTTTCAATGTTTCAGGAACGAAGCTGGTCTATGTGCCGCTTCCATTCCCTGCCATCATCTACGGTTAGTCAGTAGGACCGGGGGCCTGTGAGTTGTGTGATTGTGGCTAGAAGCCATAAGGGGTCCCTGGTAAAATTTTTTGCATAGACTAGGTCACCGATTTCAAATGTTTGGCAATGGCTGGAGGAGTCGGGGGGTCTTTCCAATGTGTAATTTGGGTGCAACCTGTCTAATTGCGACCTAAGTTTTCTTCCCATTAATAATTCCGCTGGGCTTTTGTTGGTTACAGTGCTGGGTGTGATATGTTGGAGGGTGAGTAGATGGTTAATTTTATCCTGGACATCCCCAAGGTCCATTTTCTCTAAACCCTCTTTGGTAAACCTGACCATTCTCTCCGCCCTACCATTTGCTGCCGGGTGGGCCGGCACGGTCAGTGCATGGCGTATACCTAGGGAGGCTAGGTATTGTTCAAATTGGATGGCAGTTAATTGTGGCCCGTTGTCAGACACTAGGACGTCCGGCAATCCATGGGTTGCAAAAAGTTTGTTAAGTTGTTTAATGACCGCCTCGGTTGTCGCAGATGACATTACTACAACCTCCAGCCAATGTGAGTATGCATTTACGACAATTAAAAAGGTATGCCCCTAGTAGGACCCGCGAAATCAATGTGGATCCGAGACCAGGGGCCTCGTGGGGTCTCCCAGTCCCTTATGGGTGCTTGTGGTGGGGAAGGCCTGGTTTTCTGACATTTAGTGCAAGTGGCAACCCAATATTCAATATCTTTATCTAGACCAGGCCACCAGACGTAGCTTCTAGCGAGACTTTTCATTTTTACAATACCAGGATGGCC
Source organism: Laticauda colubrina (assembly GCA_015471245.1). Lineage (NCBI taxonomy): Eukaryota > Metazoa > Chordata > Lepidosauria > Squamata > Elapidae > Laticauda > Laticauda colubrina. The sequence continues at coordinate 5,212,637 of BLBF01000017.1, read as the reverse complement.
TTCGTGAAGCATACCCAACACCCTAGTCTGTAGTTTAGGAGGGATTACTACCCGATCACCCCACAATAAACAACCTTTTTGAATTAAGAGTTCGGTTTGTCTGGTCCGGAAAGGTTTAAAGTTTTCAGTTTTTTGGTTTTCCGGCCAGCCTTTACCTACCCAGTGTAATATGCGGGCAGTCACTGGGTCCTTTGCGGTGGCTCTGGCAACATCGTTTGCAGATATTGGTAATTCAGGGCATGTTTTTATTTGCAGGGTGGTCATTGTTGGCATGGGGTCTTCCTCTGTCGTTGGCAGCGGTGCTCTGCTTAATGCGTCTGCATGGGAGATTTGCTTCCCGGGTCGATGTGTCAATGTGTAAGAGTATGCGGCAAGGAATTCTGACCATCTAGTCATCCACGGGGATAAAATGTTCGGTGTAGGCTTGTTTCCCACCAGAATTCCTAGCAACGGTTTATGGTCCGTTACAATCAAAAATGTTCTTCCATAAAGGTATTTGTGAAAACGTTTCACTCCGGCGACGATCGCCAGGGCTTCTCTGTCTAGTTGACTATAGTTACATTCTGTTTTAGACAGAGTCTTTGAGTAATAAGCGACGGGTGCCTCTCTCCCATCTGGCAATTGGTGGCTCAGGATGGCACCAATTCCAAATGGTGAGGCATCGCAGGTTACCGTCAATGGAAGTGTGTTACTAAACTGGATAAGAACGGTGTTTGATATTAACAATTTTTTTATTTTCTGGAATGCTTTTTGCTCTCTATGACCCCAAGTCCAATTAGTTTTCTTATCCAGCAAACAGTGTAATGGTTCCACTATTGTTGCTTTGTGGGGGAGGAATACGTTATTGAAATTTATTAGACCCAAAATGCCTGCAATTCTGTTTTGTTTTTTGGCTGTGGTGCATCTTTAATGGCTTTGACTTTTTTTTCAGTAGGGTGTATGCCCTCTCTGTCTATTAAGTAGTCCAGAAATTCGACACGATCAGTCATTAAGCAGCATTTTTCTTTTTTTAACTTTCAGACCGGAATCTCTAAATTTTGTTTGTACATTTCTTAGTCTTTTTTCTAGTTGGGTCGTATCTTTAGCCGAAATCAGGATGTCGTCAAAATATGGTATGACCCCTTTTATTCCATTTAATAAGGCGTTCCATGAGGCTTTGGAAAACGCCTCAAATGTTTGGGGCAACACTCATTCCAAACTAAGTCTGTTACACTTGAATGCCCCTTTGTGAGTCACTATTGTCTGTGCCTCGGCCGTTAAGGGCTCTACTGGAAGCTGTTGGTAAGCTTGTGCTAGATCTAATTTAGCAAAAATTTTTCCTCCCCCGAGTGAGTGTAGCAAATGTTGTACGACTGGTACTGAGTATGCGCTTTGTTGCAGCGCATGGTTCAGGGTAGCCTTGTAGTCTCCGCAGATGCGTACTGACCCGTCAGGTTCAACTAGTGTTACTATTGGCGTCTTCCATTTAGCATGGTCAACAGGTTCCAAAACCCCTTGGTCAATTAATTTATTCAATTGTTCCTCTATTTTTGCTTTTAATGCAAAGGGAACTCACCTGGCCTTTAATCTTCTAGGGGCCACCTGGGGGTCTCAGCTAAAGGAAATTGGGGTCCCCCGATACCTGCCTAGGGAGCCATCGAAAACGTCCTGGAACTCGTGGATCAGGTTTTCTTCCCAGTCGGTTGCGGCCACTTGGTCTACTCCGGTCATTACGATGCCCAATGGTGCGAACCATTAGATGCCCAGGAGGCTGGGTCAGTCTCGGTTGACTATTGTCAGAGGCAGGACTTCGACATACTGCTTGTAAGTGACTCGGAAATGTCCTAGACCTACCACAGGGATTCGATTCCCTTGGTAGTCCTTCAGAGTTAATTTTTGTTTCTGGAGTTCTTTTAGTTTGATATTTAGGACCAGTTGTCTGATTGTGTCCCATGACACCATTGACAGGAAAGACCCTGAATCGACCTCCATCTCACAGGGGCTGCCTTCAATTTTTATGATGACTTTAACTTTTTTTCCGCTTTCCATCTGAGCGCTTCCGATAGTGACAGTTTGGTGGGTCTTTTCTCAGTTACTGGCTCGTTTGTTGCGCTCCCACTTTCTCTCAGCTTTTTTCGATTCAGCTTGTGGGGGAGAGTTACTGCGTCTGTTAGGGCTGTTATTTTTTCAATTTCTACAGACCTTCTTGATGTGTCCCCTTTTCTTACAAACTCTGCAGATGGTATCAAGGAATCTGCAGTCGGCTGGAGGGTGGTTTCCTCTGCAACTGGCGCATTCCCGCCAGTTTCTTTTTTCGCGCCTTTTTTTGTTGGCATATAGGCAGTGGACCTCATCGTCTTCCTCTCCGGATTCTGATGTCTCGTCAAAATCTTCATGGTGTGTGGTGGCGGGAAATTGCTTCTTCCCTCTGGTTAGGCTCGTTTCGTCGTTGTTCACGTTCATTTGTTTCATGGTGGCCGCTGACTTTTTCATGGCTTCTGCAGCTCTGGCTTCTGCGATTGCTTCAGCCATGGTTATGTTGGGTTTATTAAGCAATTTACTTTGTAAATTAGAGTCTTTTAAACCCAATACTACTCCATCCCGCATGGCTTCATCTAAGTTCAGGAACTCACATGCTCCCCCCAGTTATCGGAGGGCTGCCACAAAATCAGTGATGGTCTCGCCTTCTTTTTGGTCCCTTCAGTAGAATTCGTGCTGTTTGATGAGATTTGACACCACTGGTGTGTAATGAGCCTTCAACATTCGCTGGAGTTCGGGCCAGGTCATTTGTTTTACGTCTCTGGGCTTTGCCAATGCCTTAGCCATTTTGAATACTGTTGGTCCGCAATGCGTTAAGAAGACAGACCTCTTACGTTGGTCTGAGATCTCTTCCATCTCGTTATTTTCTAAGTACATTTGGAAACTGTCTATGTAGGATTCCCAATCTTCTTCATTGGGATTGAAGGGTGTGGGCGGTGCATTATTTCCGGCCATCGCTTCAAGCCTGGGTTTCAATTCGCCGCGTGCACAGTCTCACGTTTTGGGACGATCCCACCTTCGCCAGTATTCCGTCTGGAAAAACGCGAGGTAGACCGGGTTCCAACAGTAAAAGTCTTTATTTCAACAGTTAAGTGAAAACGGAACAACTTGGCTCTTGCCGTGGCAGCCTTTATACACGGCTTGCCTGCCGGCTTGTAGCCAATGATGGTTACTTGGTTTTTCCGCCTTTTGGCAGCTCTTTTGATTGGTTCCTAGTGAACCAATCCCTATGCTGGCTTTTCTAGCCAATCACAATCGAGGATTTGGAGTAAATTATTTTATACAGAACTATCCCACTATGCCACAGGTTAAAGAAGAACAACTATTGGTGATTTTTCATGCTGGTTGGGAGAAGAAATGAAGCCAGGAGAATCCATCAATTGCTTCACTTTAATTACTGGGCAAAAAGCTATATGGACAGGAGGACCCCATGCCAGACTTGTTATCAAGGTAGATTAATGCTCAGTAATGTGAGAGTAATGTTTATCAAATCTTACCTTAACTTTCTGGAATAGCTATCATCTGAAAGTGGCACGTTTTCAGGCCTCTGAATTTATATACATTTCATCTTTCTGGAGCACTTCAGATTTCATTGCTAAAAGCCATCCAGAGTTATTGGATACAAGATGGGTGGCAAACAAGCAAACTTTGAAGAACTAACTGATGGAGCAAATATTGTGACTTTCTGTAGCCTCTGAAACCAAGTGTGCCTTTCCCAGGATTGTGTGTGTTGTGGAGCGGCGGAATAACCTGAGGCAAACATGGAGCGAACTTCAACTTTTTACTTTATTGTAACAATAAAGGGTTGCCATGGCTAACCCTGTTTATTCTTATTTCTATCATATTGTAAGCATTTGACAAAATAAACAAATAATAAATAAATACATAATACATAAATACATAATAATAAAATAACAGAGTTGGAAGGGACCTTGGAGGTCTTCTAATCCAACCACCTGCTTTGTAAGTGAACTCTTAGGAAGAGTTCACTTACTACGTGAAAAGATTAATTCTCTAAATCAAAGTTGTGTTTGACGTTTCCACTGGGATGGGTGTGGCCATGGTAGTCATGGCCAGGATTGGGTATGGGCATGGTCATAGTGGAACTCATGTCTGGGGAACCTGTGGTGGCCAAGTGCTAAGATAGGACTTTCCTGAGACCCTCCCTCACTCTCATTATAATCTTCCTTCCTTCTTTTTCTTCTTTTTCCTTCTCTCTTCCTTCTCCTTTCTTCTTCCTTCCCCTCTTTCCTTATTTTTCCTTCCTTGCTCTCCTCCAATCTTTCTTTCCTTTTCTTTGTCGTTCCTCTTTCCCTTTCCAGTCCCTTCTTGCATGCTCAAATGCAAAAGGGGAAACATTTCTCCTTTTATTTTCTTTTTAGTTTGTTTTGATAGCTCTCTGCCAGTGAAAACGGAGCTGGGACGCTGAATGTGCCCCTCCCAAATCCCATTTTCGACCACAATGGCCTCCTATAGCTCTCTGAAAGAAAAAAAATGGAGCTGGGGGGGAGCGTGCACCCCCTGAGCTCCATTTTTGCTGGCAGAGGCATCAGGCCAGTCCTTTTCTATTTCCAAACCAGCTCCGTGAGCCAGATCTAAGCACCCTGTAGGACAGATCCGGCCTACGGGCCTTCACTTGACACTCCTGCTCTAAATGCTGGGGGGAAGAAATGCTGAAATACTGAAAGTGATGTCAACTATGACAGAAGGCAACTGTACACATTTCAGAGATGAATTGGGACAGAACAGATAATTCTATTTCTGGATGATAAAATATTTAATTTTAACTTTTATGTTCTTATGAAAAATATGACACAAATTTTATTTCAGCTTTTCTCTTGAATAAAAGTAGAATGTTTGACCTTAAGGCCCTGTCACACTGCCCAACGGATGCAAAACGTTAGTAAAAAGGACACAACGGACAAGAAAAATGTTCCATCCATTGTTATCCGCTCTCAAAAGGGGCAAAAATTTGCATGACCAGAGCGGATAACATGAAAAGTAACGGACGCGGGGAGGACGCAGAGCAGATGGAAAGCAGATGCGGAACGGAAGCCCAGTGGATGGAAGCGGATGGGAGCGGATGGCACATCCGCAGGGCTTCCAGGGGGCCTCAGCAAGGCGGACGTGGAACGGATACAGCGGATGCACAGCGGATGAAGTGGAGGCAGAGTGGAAGCCTAGCGGATGCACAGCGGATGAAGCGGATGCAGAGCTGAAGCCTAGCGGATGCACAGCGGAAGCCGAACGGATGCCGAGTGTTAATTGCGAATGCGGGGGGGATGCAATGCGTAAGCCCCGCGAATATAAAGCCCCTGTCACACTGCACCAACGGATGCAAAGAGGATGTAAAACAGACAAAAAAGCTTGCCATCTGTTGGTGAACGTGATGTATCCGTTCTGTACTCACTGCCTCCGTTTTGCTTCCTCTCTATCCGTCCAGCATCCGTTTATGGACGTTTCATCCACTCAGAAAATTTTGAGCTGCTCAAAACTTTTGCGCAGAAAATGTATCCAATTCGTCCGTTCTGCATCCGCTACGCATCCACTAGGCATCTGTTCTGCATCCGTTACGCATCCGCAATATCCGCTAGGCATCCGCTACACACCCGCGCAACTCGCATCCGCTCGGACACAGGGAGGAAACGGAACGGATGCAGAACGGATGCCTAGCGGATACAGCATGGAAACAAAGCATTTAAAACGGAAAAAACCTTCGCAGAGGGGACCTATCTCGGATATTAAGGATGTTAGAGGATGCCTAGAGTATGCCTAGAGGATGCAAAGGGACACCTATACTGCCTATAAAAAGGAGGAGCAACTCACCTGCATCTCGCTTTCAGCCCAGCAGCCCAGCTGTGCAGACCTCTGCAGCCTTCATCTGACTCTTCCTCTTCCACAGCATCCAGTCATGTCCACCGTGGATCGTAACAAAGTCCTTTTGGCAGCCACCATCCTTCTGCAACAGTGCGAAGCCATCTACAGACTCTGTGAACTCTACTACGGGAAGAAAAAGAGGCAGCCAAGAAGCATCTGGGTACAAAGATGGTTCGCCAGAAGAGCAGAGGATGGACTGTACAACAAGCTGATGGTGGAGCTCAGGAATGAAGACACTCAGGCATTCCAGAACTTCATGAGAATGCCTCCAGCCATGTTTGACGAAGTTGTGGAGCGGCTGACACCCAGGTTGACCAAGGCAAACACCAATTTCCGGCCCAGCTTGGAACCTAGGCTCAAGGTGGCACTCAATCTGCGCCACCTGGCCTCAGGGACCACCTACAGGAGCATGCAGTACGTCTGGAGGGTGCCACACAACACCATCAGCATTGTGGTCAGAGAAATGGTGCAGGCCATCATCGAAAAATACAAGGAGGAGCTCCTCCAGTGCCTCTCCACTGAAGAAGGATGGAAGAAAGTTGCAGAGCAGTGGTATCAGAGGTGGAACTTCCCACACACCGTTGGAGCCATAGATGGCAAGCATGTGGCCTGCAAAGTGCCAGCCAACTCAGGGTTCTCTTATCACAACTCCAAGCGTTAATTCAGCATCATCCTCTTTGCCATGGTCGATGCTGACGACAAGTTCATGTACATCAATGCTTCAGGCAATGGCTCATCTTCAGATGCCCAGGTATACAATGCCAGTGACCTCAAGGAGGGGCTGGAACGCCACCTCATCGTGGGCTTCCCAGATCCAGAACCCCTGCCCAACGACATGCAAGATGTGCCCTACTTCATCGTGGGGGATGACGCCTTCTCCCTCACAACCTCCCTCCCTCACAACCCTATACCTCCAAATACCTCACCCGTGAAGAGAGGATCTTCAACTACAGGCTGTCCAGGGCAAGGCAGGTGGTGGAGAACGCCTTTGGCATCCTGGCCAACAGGTTCCAGGGACTTCTCACCACCATGCAGCATCGCCCAGAGACCGTGAGGAGGATCATGGAAGCTAGCTGCATCCTGCACAATCTCATGCGCACCCGCTACCCAGTCTTGCAGAACAGGCTCGTGAACCTCCAGCAAGGCAATGGGGACATGGAGCCTGGGGAATGGAGGCAAGGGCAAAACCTGATCGACACTCAGGATGTGCAAGGCTCCAACAGAGCCTCACATGAAGGGAAGAAGCAGCGCAACCTCCTGAGACAATGGTGCAACTCCCCAGCTGGAGCGGTGGAGTGGCAAGACAGGATGATAGATGATTAATGGATGCTTCCTTCAGCCTGTTTCATCACACTGATGAGATTGGGCCATGTATGTTGAGTGGCCCTACAATGAACAGGGCATTTAATAAAGAGTTGTGTTTATGTTCAAATGGGTGGATCAATGAATAAATTGTTATTGATAATGTTAGGGATAACATTGTTCACCCTAACTGTTTTAGGTGAAATACTAACTATAAATCATAGTTAGTGTATGCAGCTTTAACTGTAAAATAGCAACTGTGGGTGTTGTTATGAAAACCATATAAAAGTAGCAAGGCTACAGCTTGCTCTCTCTCTCTCTGGCTTTGATGATCCCTGATTACTGCTTGGAATCAAGACTGCATTGCTCGAACGGGAGAGACAACAACGGACTGATTTATGTGAACTGACCTAGGATATTCTACATGGACTTTGCTAACTGAATATCCCTGAATGGATTGACTACATGGTAAATGAATATTGGACTGTTTTTGACTATGCTATAAACTTATACTGGAATAAAATATATTCTTGATAGCACAAGCGTATCTGTTATTTTTACTGTATGTTAATAAACATACAAGCTTAGCTCACTCATTTATCTGTGTGCCTATCTGACTAACGCTGCACATTCTGTTTAGCTTGTCTACCTAACCCTGGTTGGGAAACCCAGGCTTAACACTGGTTATGGGCCCAGAGGCAGCAAAGTCAGTTTAACTAGGTTAAACAGATTTATGTAAAAAGTGAGAGCTTGTGTTGTTATACATTACAGTAAACAGACAGCTGTGTTTTATTAATTATATTTTTATATCCATATAAGAAAACATGGCACAAGTCAATTTACAAAGTTTGTCCCTTATATCCAAGCTGGATGGAACAAACTATGTA
>BLBF01000017.1:5179030-5199553 GCA_015471245.1 Laticauda colubrina | reverse complement strand
ATGGACTGACTACATGGTAAATGAATATTGGACTGTTTTTGACTATGCTATAAACTTATACTGGAATAAAATATATTCTTGATAGCACAAGCATATCTGTTATTTTTACTGTATGTTAATAAACATACAAGCTTAGCTCACTCATTTATCTGTGTGCCTATCTGACTAACGCTGCACATTCTGTCAGCTTGTCTACCTAACCCTGGTTGGGGAACCCAGGCTTAACAGATAATAAAGGGCCAAAGGTGTGGCACCTGGGAGGGTGGACCATACAGTCCCACTATGCTTGCACCCACAGCTATTACCCATCCCAAAGATATCCCTGCCCATCCCAAAGGTATCCCTGCCCATCCCACTGCTATCTTAACCCATCCCAAAAGCATGCAAAGGCTTAAACCATTTCTAAAAGTTTACACCAAGACTTTATTAAAAAAAAGAAACAAAGCAAGTGTGTGAATCAAAAATAGACTTTATTAACAACAAGCTCTAAAACAAAAATGAGTCTCTGGCACTCCTCTTGGTCGCTCAGTCTCAGGGGTGAAGGGTCCAGGTGCTGTGGAGGTGGCTGGTGCTGGAGTGCTTGTCATCAGCTCCTCCAGAAGCAGAAGCAGCAGAAGCCCCAGCCCCAGAAGAGCAAGCCTGTGCTGTAGAAGCCCCAGCAGAACCAGAGTGAGGGCCAGGGGGCAGGATGGTAGCCCTGTCCCTCTTGCAAGGGCTGGCAGCAGATGGCTGAGGCTTACTGTGCTTCCGCATGGATCTGGGGTTGCTGGGTGGCAGGGAGGCTGGCAGGAACCAAGGCTGGCAGGCAGGCAGGCACCAAGGCTGGCAGGAAGGCTGGCACCAAGGCTGGCAGACAGGCAGGCACCAAGGCTGGCAGGAAGGCTGGCAGGGAGGCAGGCACCAAGGCTGACTGGAAGGCAGGCGGGCAGGCATCAAGGCTGGAAGGCAGGCATGAACCAAGATTGGCAGGCAGGCAGGCACCAAGGCTGGCAGGCAGACTGGCTGGCAGCAAGGCTGGCAGGCAGGCAGACAGAAAGGCTGGCAGGGAGGCTGGCAGCAAGGCTGGCAGCAAAGCTGGCAGCAAGGCTTGCAGGCAGACATGCAGGCAGGGCAGGCAAGGCAGTCAATCCGTCCAGCAGCAGGTCTTTCCTCTGAATGGTGACCTGCTTCCGAGCTGCTTCCGTAATATCTGCGGGGCTGACGCAATGCATCCTCCCTGCATGCGCAATTAATGCTCGGCATCCGCGAGACTTCCGCTGTGCATCCGCTGTACATCCGCTGTGCATCCGCTGTGCATCCGCTTCATCCGTTCGGCGTCCATTCTGCATCCACTCTATCTGTTCCATGTCCGCTTTGCTGAGGTCCCCGGAAGCCTAGCGGATGCGCCATCCGCTCTCATCCGCTTCCATCCACTGGGCTTCCATTCTGCATTCACTTTCAATCCGCCCTGCGTCCTCCCCGCGTCCGTTCCTTTCCGTGTTATCTGCTCTGGTTATGCAAATTTTCACCCCTTCTGAAAGCGGATAACAACGGATGGAACATTTTTTTCGTCCATTGTTAACATTTTACATCCATTGGGCAGTGTGACAGGGCCTTAAAGGGAAGTATCTCCCAAGCAGGTCACCATTCAGAGGAAAGACCTACTGCCGGATACACCTAGTCCTTGCCTGCCCTACCTGCATGCCTGCCTGCAATCCTTGCTGCAAGCCTTGCTGCCAGCATTCCTGCAAGCCTGCCTCCAAGCCTGCCTCCCAGCCTGCCTCCCAGCCTCCCTGCCAGCCTTGATCTCTGCCTGCCTGCCAGCCTTGCTGCCAGCCTGCCTTCCAGCCTCCCTGCAAGCCAGCCTCCCTGACAGCCTGTCTGCCTGCCAGCCTTGGTACCTGCCTGCCTGCCTGCCTTCCTGCCAGTTTTCCTGCCAGGCTTCCTGCCAGGCTTCCTGCCAGCCTTGGTGCCTGTCTGCCAGCCTTCGTGCCTGGCTGCCTGCCAGGCTTGGTGCCAGCCTTCCTGCCAGCCTTGGTGCCTGCCAGCCTCCCTGCCAGCCTCCCTGCCAGCCAGCAACCCCACAACCATGGAGAAGAAGCGAAAGCCTCAGCAACCTGCCGCCATCCCTGGCAAGACGGACAGGGCCACCCTCCCGCCCCCTGTCCCTGACTCTGCTTCTGCTGTGGCTTCTGCTCGGGCTCAGTCTTCTGGTGCTGGAGCTTTTGCTGGCGCTCCTCCTGGCGGTGGTGCTTCTCCTCGTGCTTACTCTGCTGAAGCTGCTCCTGGCGGTGGTGCTTCTGCTCATGGTTACTCTGCTGAAGCTGCTCCTGGCGGTGGTTCTTCTGCTCGTGCTTACTCTGCTGAAGCTGCTCCTGGTGGTGGTGCTTCTGCTCGTGCTTACTCTGCGGAAGCTTCTCCTGGCAGTGGTGCTTCTGCTGCTGCGTACTCTGCTGAAGCTGCTCCTCGTCCTGCTGGTCCTGCTGGTCCTGCTGGTCCTGCTCATGCTCCTGGACTTGCTCATCCTGCTTGTGCTCCTGGTCTTGCTCGTCCTGCTCGTCCAGCTCGTGCTCCTCATCCTGCTCGTGCTCCTGGTCCTGCTGGTCCTGCTGGTGCTTCTGGCGCTGCTGGCGCTGCTGGTGCTTACTCTGCTGCTGCTGATCCTGGTCCTGCTGCTGCTGCTGCTGCTGCTGATGATGATGATGATGATTATGATCCTGCTGGTGATGATAATGATAATGATGATGATGATGATGATGATGATGATTATGATGATCCTGCTGGTGCTGCTGCTGCTGGTGATGTGGAGGAGCAGCCCCTACTACCTGGGAGCCCCTCTGATGAGGGCCCATCTGGTCCTGCCAAAGGAAGGAAGAGGCGTATGCGACAACGGGAGAGGAGGCAATACTCCATTGAGGAGGAACACGAGGATGAGGTGCTGGAGTGGCTGAGAGAGAATGACTATCAGTGGCGGAATGGACACCGGCTGTACAGGGACACCAAGCGGAAGCATGCTGCTTGGAGAGAGAAGGCGGAGAGTATGGGCTACACTTTGGAGGTGCTCCTCGGCTGGTGGAAGCACATGCACACCTGGTACGGGAAGCTGCACCTCAAGAAATCAGGCCAGGCCACGGTTAATCTGACGGACAGAGAGACCTACGTTATGGCCAGGTGCAGCTTCCTGGAGGGTGAGATCTGCCACCGAGGAGCAGCTCCTCTGTCTACCCTCTCTCTCCGCTGAGAGCCTGCCCTGCTGAGAGCCAGTCCTCTTCCGGTCGAGAGTCAGTTCCTGTCTCCAGGCAGGTTTCTGTGGAGCGTGTCACGGTCGAGAACCCGCGGACAGGTGTTGTAACCGTGGTGGAGTGCGTGGAGGACTCCCTGGTGTGGTGGGACAAAGGAGATGACGCGTCCACAACAGCCGTACCCGCATCCACCCCCCCAGCTCCACGTCCACAGAAAGGCAGAGAGCCAGACAGCAGGAGGGGCAGAGCTACACTGTCCTCCTGGAGATCAGGGACACCATTCAGACCAGCATAGATCTCCTCTCTCAGCTGGTCCACACTGACTCCTCATCCTACAACCACAAGCCCTTCCTCACCTATGTCAACCAGACCCTCGTGGACATGGCGGAACCCCAGTACCAGGTGGTGAAGGACCGGGTCACCGAGCTGCTTCACAACCCTCCAGATCCAAAGGAACCTGCTCCCACCCAGTCTAGGTCTTATCCTCCACCCCAGGTGATGTCCCTCCCATTCCAAGGCTTCCCACAGGCCCTCACCTACCAGGGCTATGGTTACCAGGAGGTCCAGCAGCACATGCAGCAGCCCTTCCCAGTCCAGGCATAGAGTCATCGGATGACACCGTTGCCACCGGTTCCACTGATGCCACCGATGCCACCCACGACACTGATACCACTGAAGCCACCGATGCCACCCATGACACTGATGCCACCGACACCACCGATGCCACCCATGCCAGTCCTCACCCAGCTGCAGACCAGACAGCCCCATTTCACTGCTCCTTCCTCCACCCCACAGCCAAGCCCGGCCTCAGTACATCTGTCGTCGGTACTGGGGCTGACACCCCATGGTATGGAGGAAGGAGCTCTCAACATCACAGGGCTGAGCCAGCTGTCCGAGAGCTTTCTCAACACACCATCCCCTGTTGTCCTCTCGGGGCCAGACACCCCAGTGGGGCTTCAGACCAGCCCTCCAGCACCAGCCACCTCCACAGCACCTGGACCCTTCACCCCTGTGACTGGGCACACCTCCGAGTGACCAAGAGGAGTGCCAGAGACTGGCTGGCTGGCTACCTGTGGACTTTATTTGGACATTTGACTTGGGTCATTTTTCTTTTACAGCTTGTTGTTCAATAAAGTTTCACACACTTGCTTCATTTCTTTTTTTTAATAAAGTCTTGGTGGAAACTTTTAGAATTGGTTTAAGCCTTTGCATGCTTTTGGGATGGGTTAAGATAGCAGTGGGATGGGCAGGGATACTTGTGGGATGGGTAATAGCTGTGGGATAGATAAACCTACAGTGCAAGCATAGTGGGACTGGATGGTCCACCCTCCCAGGTGCCACACCTATGGCCCTTTATTATCAATAACAATGTTATAATCATCCACACATGTCAACACAAACACAACTCTTTATTAAACACCCTGTTCATTGTAGGCCCACCCAACATACATGGCCCAATCTCATCCGTGTGATGAGACAGGCTGAAGGAAGCATCCATTAAGCATTTACCATCCTGTCTTGCCACTCCACTGCTCCAGCTGGGGAATTGCCCCAGTGTTTCAGGAGGTTGCACTGCTTCTTCCCTTCACGTGCGGCTCTGTTGGGGCCTTGCACATCCTCAGTGTCTATCAGGTTTTGCCCTTGCCTCCATTCCCCATTGCCTTGTTGGAGGTCCACGAGCCTGTTCTGCAAAGACTGGGTAGCGGGTGCGCATGAGATTGTGCAGGATGCAGCTAGCTTCCATGATCCTCCTCACGGTCTCTGGGCGATGCTGCATGGTGGTGAGAAGTCCCTGGAACCTGTTGGCCAGGATGCCAAAGGCTTTCTCCACCACCCGCCTTGCCCTGGACAGCCTGTAGTCGAAGATCCTCTCTTCACGGGTGAGGTATTTGGAGATGTAGGGCTTCATGAGGTAGGTTCTGAGGGAGAAGGTGTCATCCCCCACTGTTAAGCCTGGGTTCCCCAACCAGGGTTAGGTAGACAAGCTAAACAGAATGTGCAGCGTTAGTCAGATAGGCACACAGATAAATGAGTGAGCTAAGCTTGTATGTTTATTAACATACAGTAAAAATAACAGATACGCTTGTGCTATCAAGAATATATTTTATTCCAGTATAAGTTTATAGCATAGTCATAAACAGTCCAATATTCATTTACCATGTAGTCAGTCCATTCAGGGATATTCAGTTAGCAAAGTCCATGTAGAATATCCTATTGTCAGTTCACATAAATCAGTCCGTTGTTGTCTCTCCCGTTCGAGCAATGCAGTCTTGCTTCCAAGCAGTAATCAGGGATCATCAAAGCCAGAGAGAGAGAGCAAGCTGTAGCCTTGCTACTTTTATATGGTTTTCATAACCACACCCACAATTGCTATTTTACATTTAAAGCTGCATACATTAACTATGAATCATAGTTAGTATTTCACCTAAAACAGTTAGGGTGAACAATTTTCAATTATGTTCCACAGACCTTCTCTTCGTAGAAGTAGGGCACATCTTGTGCGTCATTGGGCAGTGGGTCTGGATCTGGGAAGCCCACGATGAGGTTGCATTCCAGCCCCTCCTTGAGGTCACTGGCATTGTATACCTGGGCATCTGAAGCTGACTCGTTGCCTGAAGCATCGATGTACATGAACTTGTAGTCAGCATTGACCATGGCGAAGAGGATGATGCTGAAGAAGCCCTTGTAGTTGAAATAAGTGGACCCCGACTTGGCTGAAGCTTTGCTGGCCACGTGCTTGCCATCTATGGCTCCAACGGTGTGTGGGAAGTTCCACCTCTGATACCACTGCTCTGCAACTTTCTTCCATCCTTCTTCAGTGGAGGGGCACTGGAGGAGCTCCTCCAGGTATTCTTCGATGATGGCCTGCACCACTTCTCTGACCACAATGCTGATGGTGTTGTGTGGCACCCTCCAGCCGTACTGTGTGCTCCTGTAGGTTGTCCCTGAGGCCAGGTGGCGCAGAGTCAGTGCCACCTTGAGCCCAGGTTCCAGGCTGGACCTGAAGTTGGTGTTTGCCTTGGTGAACCTGGGTGTCAGCCGCTGCACAACTTAGTCAAACATGGTTGGAGGCATCCTCATGAAGTCTGGAATGCATGAGTGTCTTCGTTCCTGAGCTCCACCATCAGCTTGTTGTACAGTCCATCCTCTGCTCTTCTGGCAATCCATCTTCGGACCCAGAGCTTCTTGGCCGCCTCTTTTTCTTCCCATAGTAGAGTTCACAGAGCCCGTAGATGGCTTCACACTGTTGCAGAATGATGGTGGCTGCCAAAAGGAGTTTGTTACAATCCACGGTGGACATGACTGGATGCTGTGGAAGAGGAAGAGTCAGATGAAGGCTGCAGAGGTCTGCACAGCTAGGCTGCTGTTCTGAAAGTGAGATCCAGATAAGTTGCTCCCCCTTTTTATGGGCAGTATAGGTTTTCCCCTATGTGTCCCTTTGCATCCTCTAGGCATCCTCTAGACATCCTTGATATCCGAGATAGGTCCCCTCTGCGAATTTTTTTTCCATTTTAAATGCTTTGTTTCCGTGCTGCATCCGCGAGGCATCCATTCTGCATCCGTTCCGTGTCCGTTCCCCTTCCTCCCTGCGTCTGTTTACCCCTGGAGCGGATGGAGTTGCGCGGATGCACAGCAGATGCCTAGCGGATATAGCGGATGCGTAACGGATGCAGAACGTATGCCTAGCGGATGCCTAGCGGATGCAGAACGGACGCATTGGATACATTTTCCACTCAAAAGTTTTGAGCAGCTCAAAACTTTCTGAGCGGACGAAATGTCAATAAATGGATGCTGGATGGATAGAGAGATTGCAAAACGGAGGCAGTGAGTACATAACGGATGCATCACGTTAATCAACGGAGGACAAGTGTTTTTCTCCGTTTTACATCCTCTTTCCATCCATTGGTGCAGTGTGACAGGGGCTTTAGTGATGTTTGTACTTAGTGCAATTCCCCAGGTCACCTAAAAAAATTCAGCGGGAGTTGTAGATTATAAGAGAAGGAGAACCATTTTTGATAGTTCGGTCTCTAACTTAAAGCACCCTTCTTTTTATGATGTCCCCACTGGCTTATTTTACAAAATACCTTCCAGGTACAAAGACAGCTTGCTATAATTAGTGATTTACAGTATTCTTCCCCTGCCACGGCCATCAAGCCACACCCACCAAGCTATGCCACACCCACAGAACCTACAGTCAAAAATTTTGAATCCCACCACTGATTGATATATATATCAATCAGCCATCCAAAACAAATACAACCTCCCCAAGCACATCCTAGACCTGACCAACCATTGCCTATCCAATACATACTTCACCTACAATGGATAAATATACAAACAAATAGAAGGAGTACCCATGGGATCACCCCCTTTACCAGTCATCGCAAAACTCTACATGGAACACTTTGAAACACAAGCTCTGGAAAAATATGATCACAAACCCAAACTCTGGCTCAGGTATGTAGATGACACCTTCATAATCTGGCCACATGGGAAAGAAAAACTGAACAACTTCCTCAAGCTGCAAGCTCACATTACTCTGAGAAGCACAAAGCCGAAGACACAAGCCTGAAGATGATGAATGAGACTTCATCGAAACATCGCCTAGATACTTCCAATTTTAAGCGGGAGAAAACCCGAATAACCAAAGATCCATAAATATATACTATACTATATTACACACACACACATATTTCATCATAACCATAACCTCTATTTCTATGCCTTGTTTAGCAACTATCTCATATAGCAGCTGTGCACAGATATAATGGTAACAAATGATCAATTTTCCAACCAATGCATGCATTTACAATCAAATTTTATATGCCTGACAACAATGCATGCCAGTAATGTATATGAAAACTTCATGTGAACTAGATAGCAATAACCAGTGATGTTCATGTCTCCCTCTGTCTCTCAATCATGTGCTGACTTAGTGATACTTAAGTTTGCTTAAATTATCTTTAAGTATCTTTCCTTAAGTTTGCTTAAATGACCAAGTCATTGGAATATATTTCAGTCACTAAATGAGGAGTAGGTATATTTGAACAGAATAGTTTCTGCAATCTATTGAGGGTCTTGTGCTCTTATTTTACAGTTTGATTCCCTAACTAGGATTTTCTAAAAGATCAATTGCTGCCAAAATTATGGGATATAGCATTTTGAGAAATGTATTTACTTTGGTTTAAGGGACAGCTGAGAGCGTGAAGAGGCAGATTATTGAAATGTTTTGTGAGCTTCATCTTTTCATTAATTCTATATAATTTGCTCTTTCAGCATCAAAAAGTTACATATAGATTTATAATATAAAACATATAAAAGTAAAGCATAATGCTTGCATAAGATACAGTAATTTTATGATGCTATCATGAATTTCAGGATACTAAACACAGTATTAGATTTTTTAGTGTGGGTGTGTGGTCTATTGCAAAAAAGCTAACATCCAGGCATTGCTGTGTCTCTTACTTTTTGTTACAATGGACAAGTATGAATTTGTAAACATTTCACCAATCTTTTTCCTGACATGGTTTAGTTTAATATTACAATGAAGTATGTACTGTGGAATGTTAATAGCTTATCTTTAGGATTTTTTGCACCCTGAAAAAATTGTTGTAAAGGCTGCTTGTAAAGTTTCCTGAGACAAAAATGATAGAATGAGCCCATTCACACAATTCAATATGTCTTGTTAAAACTATAGTAGAAAAAAAATATATCTCACAGTGGCTCACTGAAGTCGCTTATTCAAGTGTACAAACAATGTATACTATAATATGTCAAATTAGTTTATTTTCAATAATTATTTATTTTTAGATGAGCTAGGTTTCTGATGAAAAGCATTGCATTGTTTTAACCATGCTTTAACCCGTTTGAAGCCGGCAAATAAATGATGTGATAAAATCATGCAAGTATTTTGGTATAGTATCTCTCAACAATTAAGGATGAAATAATTCAACCCAAATTATATAATTAGAAGGTAGTCATGGTTTAGTTGATTATTCCTTACAAATTCCTGATAATTTCCATTTTTGTTCATTTTTTATATATTAAACATTTATGGAAGCATGGACACAATGGTTAAGAAATGGAACAAAATGATATAGTTATATTTCTATTCTCATTTCTACTCTCAAATTCTGCAGTTCATATAACATTGCGAGGGTATCATGCATTCTTGGATGTTTTGAATTTGGCATTTTATTGCCATGACGACATTAGAAAATGAATATAAATGTGCACTCTTATTACTATGAATGGGGCTACTAGATCTCGGTTGCAAATAAATCTATTTGTCTGGAAAACAAATAGCCAATAGTTTTCTGTATGTTTTGCTGGCATCAGCTGGTCATCCTGATTTCTGCATCGAAGATCTGATATTTCTAATTGTGAATTATGATAAAAATATTTACTGAGGGGAAAAGCTGACGTTGCAACGATACTGCATGCAATCTCAGAGGTCTGAGATTGCAGTTGATATCTTTGCCCCTGGACGATCCAAACAGACCTAAACCATCCCAAAGAGACAGTGATAGTGAAGGGCACATCCTGTAGATCCCAGGGATATCGCAAAGTGCCTGGTTGATCCAGGACAAGCCCTTTTTCCAGCGGCAGAGAGGCAGCCATTAAAGCTGCTGAAGTTGGGACAGCTCCGAATGGAAGAGGCTGAAAGAGAAAGTGTGTCGGTTCGGTGAGAATTTTTCTTTTATTATTCTAAGACTTAAAAGGACCTTAAAGGACATCCTAAGGGGAAAAAAAAGGAATCTCTAAAAGTTTTGACAGAACTGAATCAGCAGCGGTTTTTAAACAGAAGTGTCAAAGTAAGGCTTTGCTTTTTGTTTTGTTTTTTTCTTAGGGCTGGACTTCTATCCTGATTTTGCACTTGCTAACTGGACTGTTTTTTTCTCTATTTATATCTATTTTTTCTTTTCTTTTTGACTTTGCAATATTCTAGGTTAGAGGCTCCCTTTAATTATTTTTATATACTTGTTTTTCTTTTTCTTTTTAACTTCTCTTACGTTTTGTCTGGGAAAGAAGGGGGAGAGTGAGAGTAAAGGCCCTGTCACACTGGCCGACGGATGCAAAATGTTTGTAAAAAGGACACAGCAGATGAGCAAAATGTTCCATCCGTTGTTATCCGCTGTCAAAAGTGTCCTGCATTTGCATAACCAGAGCGGACAACACGGAAAGGAACGGACGGGGGAAGGACGTAGGGCGGATGGAAAGCGGATGCTCCACGGAAGCCTAGTGGATGGAAGCAGATGGAAGTGGATGGCACATCCGCAAGGCTTCCGGGGGAGCACAGCAAAGCGGACGTGGAACGGAAAGAGCGGATGCAGAGTGGATGCCGAGCAGATAAAGTGGATGCACAGCAGATGCCGAACAGAAGAAGCGGAAGCAGAGCAGAAGCCTAGCGGATGCCTAGCATTCACTGTGCATGCGGGGAGGATGCATTGCGTCAACCCCGCGGATATAAAGGGAAGCAGCTCGCAAGCAGGTCACCATTCAGAGGAAAGACCTGCTTCCAGACACAGCTTGTCAGCCAGCCACCCAGCCAGCCAGCCAGCCAGCAACCCAACAACCATGGGGAAGAAACGGAAGCCTCTGCCATCTGCTGCCAGCCCTGGCAAGAGGGACAGGGCCACCCTCCCACCCCCTGGCCCTGACTCTGCTTCTGCTGGGGCTTCTGCTGCCTGGGCTCGATCTTCTGGTGCTGGGGCTTCTGCTGATACTGCTTCTGGAGGTGGTGCTTCTGCTGATGCTACTTCTGGTGGTGGTGCTTCTGCTGGTGCTTATTCTGCTGATGCTGCTTCTGGTGGTGGTGCTTCTGCTGAAGCTGCTTCTGGTGGTGGTGCTTCTGCTGGTGCTTACTCTGCTGGCGCTGCTCCTGGTGCTGGTGCTTCTGCTGGTGCTTACTCTGCTGGCGCTGCTCCTGTTCCTGCTGGTGCTAACTCTGCTGGTGCTGCTCCTGGTCCTCCTGGTCCTGCTGGTGCTCCTGGTCCTGCTGGTCCTGCTGGTGCTCCTGGTCCTGCTCCTGGTCCTGCTGGTGCTGCTGGTGCTGCTGGTGCTGCCGGTCCTGCTGGTGCTGCTGGTCCTGCTTTTGCTGCGACTGTTGTTGCTGCTGCTAGTGGTGGTGGTGTGGAGGAGCAGCCCCTACAACCTCGAAGCTCCTCTGATGAGGGCCCATATGGCCCTGCCAAAGGGAGGAAGAGGCAGATGCGAGAACGGGAGAGGAGGCAATACACCATAGAAGAGGAACATGAGGAGGAGGTGCTGGAGTGGCTGCGGGAGAATGAATATCTTTGGTGGAAGGGACACAGGCTCTACTGAGACACCAAGAGGAAGCAGGCTGCTTGGAGAGAGAAGGCAGAGAGTCTGGGCTACACTTCGGAGGTGCTCCTGAGCTGGTGGAAGCACATGCACACCTGGTACAAGAAGGTGCACCTCAAGAAATCTGGCTAGGCTGCAGTCAAGCTGACAGACAGAGAGACCTACATGATGGCCAAGTGCAGCTTCTTGGAGGGTGAGATGCGCGACCGAGGAGCAGCCCCTCTCACAACCCTCTCTCTCAGGCAGCCTGCTGAGAGCCAGTCCTCTTCTGGCAAAGAGTCAGCTCCTGTGTCCAGGCAGGTATCTGTGGAGCGTGCCATGATGGAGACCCCCCCAACAGCTGTACTACCTGTGGCGGAGCGCATGGAGGACCCACTGATGCAGTGGCAGAAAGGAGACGGGACTTCCACCACAGCCCAACCCGCATCCACCCCCAGCTCCACCTCCACAGAAAGGCAAAAAGGCAGACCGGAGGGGCAGAGCCACACTGTCCTGCTGGAGATAAGAGACACCATCAGGAGCAGCGTAGATCTAGTCTCTCAGCTGGTACACACCGACGCCCCATCCTCCAACCGCAAGCCCTTCCTCACCTATGTCAACCAGACCCTCATGAACATGTCAGAACCCCAGTACCAGGTGGTGAAGGACAGGATCACCAATCTTCTTCACAACCCTCCAGACCAAGATGAACCTGCTCCCACCCAGTCAAGGCCTGCTCCTCCACCCCAGGTGATGTCACTGCCATTCCAAGGCTTTCCACAGGCCCTCCCCTACCAAGGCTACAGCTACCAGGAGGTCCAGAAGCACAGGCAGCCCTTCCCAGTCCAGGCACAGGTACATCGGACGCCACCGGTGACACTGATGCCACCGATGCCACCAACGCCACCGATGCCAGCCATGCCACAGATGCCACTCATGCCACAGATGCCACCCACACCAGTCCTCACCCAGCTGCAGACCAGACAGCCCCACTACACTGCTCCTTCCTCCACCCTCAGCCAAGTCCGGTCTCAGTGCATCTGTCATCGGTATTGGGGCTGACACCCCACGTCATGGAGGAAGGGGCTCTCAACATCATGGGGCTGAGCCAGCTGTCTGACAGCTTCCTCAACACACCATCCCCTGTTGTCCTCTCGGGGCCAGGCACCCCAGTGGCACCTCAGACCAGCACTCCAGCAGCAGCCACCTCCACAGCACCTGGACCCTTCACCCCTGAGACTGGGCACACCTCAGAGTGACCAAGAAGAGTGCCAGAGACTGGGTGGCTACCTGTTGACTTTATTTTTGCTTTGGACACTTGACTTGGGTCATTTTTCTTTCACAGCTTGTTATTAATAAAGATTAACTTTGCTTCACACACTTGCTTCATTTATTTTTGTCAATAAAGTCTTGGTGGAAACTTTTAGAAATGGTTCAAGCCTTTGCATGCTTGTGGGATGGGTAAGGACAGCAGTGGGATGGGCAGGGATACCTCTGGGATGGGTAATAGCTGTGGGATGGGTAATAGCTGTGGGATGGGCAGGGATACCTGTGGGATGGGCAGGGATACCTTTGGGATGGGTAATAGCTGTGGGATAGATAAACATACAGCAAGAGACTGTATGCAACTCCCACCTATGACCCTTTATTATCAATAATAATGTAATCATTCATCCACACATGTCAACACAAACACAACTCTTTATTAATTGCCCTGTTCATTGTAGTCCCACCCAACATACATGGCCCAATCTCATCAGTGTGATGAGACAGGCTGAAGGAAGCATCCATTAAGCATCTATCATCCTGTCTTGCCACTCCACTGCTCCAGCTGGGGAGTTGCACCAGTGTCTCAGGAGGTTGCGCTGCTTCTTCCCTTCACGTTAAGCTCTGTTGGGGCCTTGCACATCCTCAGTGTCTATCAGGTTTCGCCCTTGCCCATGTCCCCATTGCCTTGTTGGAGGTCCATGAGCCTGTTCTGCAACACTGGGTAGCGGGTGCACATGAGATTGTGCAAGATGCAGCAAGCTTCCACGATCCTCCTCATGGTCTCTGGGCAATGCTGCATGGTGGTGAGAAGTACCTGGAACCTGTTGACCAGGATGCCAAAGGCATTCTCCACCACCCGCCTTGCCATGGACAGCCTGTAGTTGAAGATCCTCTCTTCACAGGTGAGGCATCTGGAGGTGTAGGGCTTCATGAGGTAGGTTCTGAAGGAGAAGGTGTCATCCCCCACGATGAAGTAGGACACATCTTGTGTGTCATTGGGCAGGGAGTCTGGATCTGGGAAGCCGATGATGAGGTTGCATTCCAGCCCCTCCTTGAGGTCACTGGCGTTGTATACCTGGGCATCTGAAGCTGACCCGTTGCCTGAAGCATCGATGTACATGAACTTGTAGTCAGCATCAACAATGGTGAAGAGGATGATGCTGAAGAAGCCCTTGTAGTTGAAAGAAGTGGACCCCGACTTGGCTGGAGCTTTGCAGGCCACGTGCTTGCCATCTATGGCTCCAATGGTGTGGGGGAAGTTCCACTTCTGATACCACTGCTCTGCAACTTTCTTCCAGCCTTCTTCAGTGGAGGGGCACTGGAGGAGCTCCTCCAGGTATTCTTTGATGATGGCCTGCACCACTTCTCTGACCACAATGCTGATGGTGTTGTGTGGCACCCTCTAACCATACTGCATGCTCCTGTAGGTGGTCCCTGAGGCCAGATGGCACAGAGTGAGTGCCAACTTGAGCCCAGGGTCCAGGCTGGGCTGGAAGTTGGAGCTCTGCTTGGTCAACCTGGGTCTCAGCCGCTCCACAACTTCGTCAAACATTGCTGGAGGCATCCTCATGAAGTTCTAGAATGTACAAGGGTCTTCTTTCCTCAGCTCCACCATCAGCTTGTTTTACAGTCCGTACTCTGCTCTTCTGGTGATCCATCTTCGGACCCAGACACTTCTTGGCTGCCTCTTTTTCTTCCCGTAGTAGAGTTCACAGAGCCTGTAGATGGCTTCGCACTGTTGCAGAACAATGGTGGCTACCAAAAGGTCTGTGTTACGATCCATGGTGGACATCAATGGATGCTGTGGAAGAGCCAGAGCCAGATGAAGGCTGCAGAGGTCTGCACAGCAGGGCTGCTGGACTGAAAGTGAGATCCAGATGAGTTCCTCCCCCTTTTTATTGGCAATATAGGTTTTCCACTTGGTGTCCTTTTGCATCCTCTAGGCATCCTGCAGATATCCTAAATATCTGAGATAGGTCCCCTTTGCAAACGTTTTTTCCATTTTAAATGCTTTGTATGCGAGCTGCATCCGCTTTCATCCTTTCTCTGTCTGTGCTACTAATGCTGCGCGTCCGTTCCACGTCAGTTTCACTTCCTCTCTGTGTCCGTTTTCCGCTGTAGTGGATGCGAGTTGCGCGGATGCGCAGCGGATGCCTAGCGGATATAGCGGACGCGTAACGGATGATGACAGATGTAGAGCGGATGTTCCCCGTGTGTGTTGCAGATGCAGAATGGACGTACTGGATACATTTTCCGCTCAAAATGTTTTGAGAAGCTCAAAACCTTTTGATCGGATGGAATCTCAGTCGACGGATGCTGGACGGATAGAGCTGCCAAACAAAGAAAGCATAATCATGGAAGAGAAAAAACTGATTACAATGAATATAAATGGACTTAATTCAGCTGTTAAAAGAAGGAATTTTTTTCACAAATTAGAGAAACTAAAATTTGATATAATTTGTTTACAAGAAGTACATATCAAAAAACAATATGAACAATTGTTGAAATAACCAAAATTAGAGAAAATATTTACTTCTTTGACTCAATGTAAGAAAAGAGGAGTGGTTTTATATATTAAAGAGACCATCTTAGCAAAATTCTTTTATACTGATGAAGATGGAACAGTATATTGTGGAAA
Organism: Laticauda colubrina; assembly: GCA_015471245.1. NCBI lineage: Eukaryota > Metazoa > Chordata > Lepidosauria > Squamata > Elapidae > Laticauda > Laticauda colubrina. Next base: position 5,184,121 of record BLBF01000017.1, on the reverse strand, counting down.
TAATGGATAATAATATGAAAACACTCTTGATTGCAATTTATGCTCCGAATGATAAACAAGAAGAATTTTATAAAAAATTACACATGAAAATAACTGATTTCAATATAATTATGATGGGAGATTTCAATGGAATTGTAGACAGTAAACTGGACTATATAGCAACAACAACAACAAAGCAAAATAGAAAGACTTTCCCCAAATCCTTTTTTAAAATGATAGATGAAATAAACTAAAAAGATATATGGAGAGAAAGAAATGTTAAAACCAAACAATACACTTTTTACTCAAATAGACATTTATCATGGTCCAGAATAGATATGATTTGGACTTCAACAGAATTAATATCTAATATTCAAGAAACAAATATCGAAACAAGTACTTGGGCAGATCATAATCCAGTGACAATTAAATGGAAAGGACAAAAAAGAAGATCGAGATGTACGTTAAATAATACTATTCTAAAGGAGAAGGATTGTATACAGCAGATGGAGAAAGAATTGCCTTTTTTCTTTAGAGAAAATAAAAAAGAAGACACTTCAATCCAGAACGTTTGGGACACAATGAAGGCATATGCTAGAGGCTTGATAATAGACTACTCAAGGAAAAGGCATATCAGGAAAAGGCAAGCCACAGAAGCTTTAGAAGATGAGTATAAAAGACTTGAAAAAGAATTACAGAAAATGCCACAGAAAAAAGACATTAAGCTAAAACTGGATACAAATGTACACAAAATAAGTTTAATAGAGAAAGAAGAATTAGCACAGAAAATTAGAAGTGCTAAACAGAATTATTTTGAGGATGCAAACAAACCAGGTAGATGGTTAGCATACAAATTGAGAAAGGAAAAAGAATCAAGGAAAATACCGCAGTTAACAGATGATCAAGGTCAAGTTTGCCACGGCAATAAAGAGAAGAAGGTAATCATTTGAGACTTTTATGGGAAATTATATGAGCAAGAGAATACTGAGGAGGAAAGAGTTAAACAGTATTTATAGAATGCTAATCTACCTAAGATATCAAAAGAGATTTAAAAAATGTTAGAAAGCAATATAACCATGATGGAGTTAACTGAAGCACTTAAGAAACAAAATAATGGGAAGGCACCAGGCCCAGATGGGCAGAATTCTATAAAACATGACAAGAATTGCTGAACCTTCCATTGCTGGAAGTCATGAATGAAGTTATGCTAAAGAAGAAGATACCTAAAACATGGTCAGAAGCCTACATTACACATTAGACTGATCCATTACAAATTAAGAATTATGGACCCATTTCTTTATTAAATGCAGATTATAAAATTTTCACGTCATTATTGGCAGAGAGACTCAAAAATATTTAAATAATTTTATTCATCCTGACCAAAATGGATTTCTGCCAAAGAGACAAATTAAAGATAATATGAGAGTAATATTGGACACTGGAATATTATGAGGCACACCCTGAAAAACAAATGGCTTTGATATTTTTAGATGCACAAAAGGCATTTGATAATGTGAACTGGAGATTCATGTTATTGGAACAGATGGACTTCGCCAGAAAATTTATTCAAGCAATACAAGCCATATATTATCAGCAAACGGCAAAGGTAATGATAGAAGGAGAATTAACAGACTCTATCAATATAAGAAAAGGTACAAGACAAGGTTGCCCACTATCACCTTTGCTATTTATACTAACTTTGGAGGTACTAAATAGAAACATTAGAGACAAAAAGAGTATAAAAGGAATGAAAATTAAAAAGGAAGAATTTAAATTGCAAGCTTTTGCGGATGAGTTGGCCTTTATTTCAGAAGACCCTCTAGAAACAGCACCAAAACTGTGAGAAAAGATAGAGGCATATGGCAAGGTGGCCGGCTTGAAAATAAACAAAGATAAGACAAAGATTTTGACAAAGATTTGTCAAAGATTTGTTTTGCTACTAAAACAAAAAGAAGAATTGGCAGATGTATTGGAAATTCAAGTCACAGATAAGGTTAAGTATTTGACAGCAAGATGTTCTAGACTAAAAGAGAACAACTACACTAAACTTAAACAACAGATTGCACTAGATTTGACAAAATGGGAGAACCTACAATTGTCACTAATAGACAGAATTTCAACAATCAAAATGAATATTTTACCCAGAATTTTATATTTGTTTCAAACAATACCAAGTAGGCTTGGAAAGGACTACTTTGAACATTTAAACAAAATTGTGTTGAAATATATATGGCAAGGTAAGTAAGTGAGAATAAAGTTAAAACTTTTGTAAGATGCTAGAATTAGAGGGGGATTTGGTCTGCCTAATTGGGAGTTGTTCTACCAAGCTACAAACTTGACATGGGCTAAGGAATGGAAAACATTAAGAAATACTAGATTGTTGAACATTAGAAGGACATGATTTGTTGTTGGGGTGGCATGCCTTTTTATGGAATAAAGGAACGAAAACACAGGGTTATTTTAGAAGATATCATATACGGGAGTCTCTGTGGTTAAACTGGGAGAAGATTAAAAGACAATGTTATTTGAAAATTCCTGTCTGGTTATCGACTATTGAAGCATTTTCTTATTTGATAACATATAAGAAGGAACAAACAATTAGATATGGGGAAATTTTGAATGAAAAGAGTGAACTTAAATCTATGCAAAAACTAGAGGAACAAGGTTTAAAGATGAATTGGTTTTCATACGCGCAAATACAATCAAGGTATGATAAAGATATTAAAACAGAAGGTTTTTATGATAAATTGACTGATTTAGAAAAGATTTTGAGAGGTGCAGATGAAAAGATGATTAAAAAATTATATAGATATTTATTAGAAATTAAATTAGAAGAAGAACAAGTTAAAGAAACTATGATTGCTTGGGGGGAGAATTTTGGATATGGGGTTGATCTAGAGAAATGGAAAAAGTTGTGGTCTCAAAATTATAAAATTATAATGTCAACAGCATATAAAGAAAATGTGTATGAGATGTTTTACAGGTGGCATTTTCCCCCCGACAAGAATAGCAAGAATGTTCAAGAATAAATCCAAAAGATGTTGGAAATGTCATCAGATACCTGGCTCATATTACCATATGTGGTGGACTTGTGCGGATGCAAAAAAAATTGGACTAAAATCCACACGTGGTTGGAAAAAATGACTAAAAAGCATATAGATTTAAAACCAGATATATTTTTATTGGGAATTCTACTTGATACATACAGCAAAGATTTAAAATATTTGATTGTAAATGTATTAATAGCAGCTAGAATTGTATTTGCTAAAAATTGGAAAAATGAGAAAATACCAGCGCAGGGGGAAACTCTCAAGAAAATACTGGAATGTGCTGAAATGAGTAGATTGACATTTGAAATTAGAGAACAAGAGGATAAACAATTTTACAAAATTTGGGACCTTTTCTGTCAATGGCTAGATAACAAAATATAATAATGGAATATGTAGAATTTTAGAAAATAATGAATTTATAAAGATGTATTTCTTTTCTTTTTTTATTATTATATATATAAAATGTTTTTAGGATAGATTTGGGAGGACTATATGAATTGTTATAAAATAAACGAAGTAAAGTATAGCTATCTCGTAAAGTATGAATGAACAAAATTATTGTCAAATGATTGATTAATAATAATACTAGGATACTCAATTTTTGATTGATAATATGAGTTATTATGTAATGTAACTGTAATTGAGACTATGAAATCAAAGCACAAAAAATTTGCAAACCAACCAACACACTGCTTGTATAGAAAGTTGGATGTTTTTATGTTTTGTTTGTTTTTTGTTTGTTTTCAAAAATCACTAAAACCTAACCAAAAAAAAAAAAATTACTGAGCCACTAATAAATAAAAAGGGATTTGTAATCAAGAATGGAGGCATCAGATGTTCCTGTCAATTTATTAGAAGGCAGATTATGTTATATTATAAAGAGTAGTAAACCAGCAAAGTTAAATAGTTTAAGTTAACCATAATACTAGTAGAATATGTGACAACTAGGAAAATAAAAGTATCTCAAAAATATTTCAAAAACATCTTTCTCAGCTGATTAAAATAACACATGTTGAAACATAAAAAATTCAATTTTACAAATATGATGTGAAATCAAATAACCGATAGTTATACTGCTGTTGTATTTTAATTCACTGGTTAAATATGTTTATGAATGTACACTATTCCTGAGTAAAGGAACAGCAAAAGCAACATTCCCTGTTAGAAAGCTATTAGATATCTAGCAAGAATGAATGATTACACAGTTGAATTATAAAAGCCTAAGATAAATATTGGCCTCAAGTATAACCCTGAAGCACAAGTAATAAACATAATTCAAAGATGGGGAGAATATTAAATTTCAAAAGTTCATGACACAAGGAATATTAGTGTAATATTCTGATAACAATGGAAAGAATGAATCCCCATATGGCTAATACATCCTGGAAAAGGAAGACATACATTTGCAATAATTGGAGAGGATAACCAACAGATTGAAAAAAAATACTTGGATAATATAAAGAAGTTTAGGGAAATGATAAATGAAATTCTATTACATCTCAATCTTATTCATGTAAATTTAAATGTATTGACTTTAATTAGATTTAGATGAAAGTACATCTGCAAGAATTTGAAGTACCCAAAATATAATTAGAGATGATAGTTAAATTACAAAATTATATGGATTGCTAGTTATATTTACATCATTGCAATGTGCATATTGATAACAAATTAAACTATTCTTCCAAATTAAATTATATACTGTTTTTAACCAATGGGAAAATCATAAATAAAACATTAGATATACATTGTGTATTGGTATGGTATAGGACATTCTCTGGACTGATAAATAAATGGTAGCTCCTTACAAGGGACATAATCTATGGTAATTTTGATCTCAATGAACATTCGATTATTGGCTGGCTCCTCGAACGCCCCCCTGCTGCCTCTTAGCACCTGTCTGCCAGCCCCCTTGGGGACGCTAAGAGGTGGCAGGGGTTGGCGTGTCAAACATAGCGGCAGCAGCACATAATGTGCCACTTCTTCCACATTGGAGACACCGGCTATGGATCATTACTACTGTCAATGGGTGAACTTGCAGGGCCGGTGCTTTGAATGCCCC
>BLBF01000017.1:5104014-5144030 GCA_015471245.1 Laticauda colubrina | reverse complement strand
GGTTTTTTCGGTGAATGTTTGTAAGTCTGTGGTTCTTTCTATAATTCAAGATCGAAGCTGGTCTATGTGCCGCTTCTATTCCCTGCCATCGTCTAATTTTAATCGGTAGGATTTGGGGCCTGTAATTTGGATAATCTGTCCTGGTAGCCATACCGGGTCCCTGGTGAAGTTTTTAGCGTATACCAAATCGCCTATTTCGAATTGTCTGAACCGTGTAGAGGAGTCAGGGGGGTTTTCTGGGGTAAAATTTGGGTGTAACCTATCAAGGTGAGATCTTAATTTTCGCCCCATCAGTAATTCTGCTGGGGACTTATTGGTTATAGTACTGGGCGTTATGTGCTGGAGTGTGAGTAAACGGTTTACTTTCTGTTGGACATCTCCAGCATCCATTCATTCCAAACCTTCTTTAGTAAACCGGACCATTCTCTCAGCCCTGCCGTTCGCAGCCGGGTGGGCCGGCGCGGTTAGGGCATGTCTTATACCTAGGGAGGCTAGGTATTGCTCAAATGGTATGCTGGTTAGCTGTGGCACGTTATCAGAGACAAGAACGTCCGGTATGCCATGGGTGGCAAAAAGGTTGTCCAGTTTTACTTCAAGCCAATTTGAATAGGCATCAACGACAATCAGAAAGGTATGCCCCTTGGTAGGACCCGTGAAATCAATGTGTATTCTTGACCAAGGTCCCCGAGGGGTTTCCCAGTCCTTAACGGGTGCTTTTGGTGGGGATGGTCTAATTGCCTGGCATTTGTGGCATGAGCTTACCCAATACTCTATGTCCTTATCAATACCCGGCCACCAAACATAACTTCTGGCAAGGCTTTTCATCTTAACCATTCCCGGGTGCCCTTCATGTAACAACTTGAGTACCCTGGGCTGTAATTTTGGCAGGGATTACTACCGATCACCCTACAACAAACACCCCTTTTGGATTGAAAGTTCAGTCTGTCTGGACCGGAAAGGTTTAAAGTTTTCAGTTTTTTGATTCTCCGGCCAGCCTTTACCTACCCAGCTAAGAACGCGGGCAGTCAATGAGTCTTTCGCGGTGGCTCTGGCGACATCATACGCTGATATGGGTAGATCGGGGCAAGTCTCGATTTGTAGCGTTGTCATCGCTGGTGCCGGGTCTTCGTCGGTTGCTGGTAAGGGTGCTCTGCTCAAAGCGTCCGCATGGGAAATTTGTTTCCCTGGCCGATGTGTCAGAGTGTAGGAATAAGCTGCTAGGAACTCTGACCATCTCGTCATTCTTGGGGACAGTATATTAGGTGTTGGCTTGTTTCCCACCAAAATCCCCATTAGCGGTTTGTGGTCCGTTATGATTTGAAAAGTCCGCCCATATAAGTATTCGTGGAAGTGTTTTACTCCAGCGACAATTGCTAGAACTTCCCTGTCCAATTGGCTGTAATTCCGCTCGGTTTTTGATAGAGTCCTAGAGTAATATGTGACGGGTGCTTCTCTGCCATCAGGTAGTTGGTGGCTCAGGATGGCACCTACTCCATATGGTGAGGCGTCGCAGGTCACTGTTAATGGCAGAGTGTTGCTAAATTGGATGAGAACGTTTGTTGATGTTAGCAAGCTTTTAATATTTTGGAAGGCTTTTTTTTCTTTGTAACCCCAAGTCCAAGTTGCCTTTTTGTCTAGCAGACGGTGTAACGGTTCTGCTATAGTGGCTTTGTTTGGCAGGAACACGTTATAAAAATTAATTTATCCTAAGAATGCTTGTAGTTCGGTTTTATTTCTTGGTTCAGGAGCGTCTTTGATTGCTTTAACTTTTTTGTCTGTGGGGTGGATACCCTCTCCGTCTATTGAGTAGCCCAGGAATTCGACGCTGTTCTTAATTAAACAGCACTTTTCTCTTTTTACCTTGAGGCCAAATTCCCTAAACTTAGTTAATACTTCTTTGAGTCTGTTCCTTAATTGAGTTTCATCTCTGGCCGAGATTAGGACATCGTCAAAATAGGGAACGACTCCTTGTATGCCATTTAGAAGGCATTCCATCAGACTCTGGAAGACGCCAGGGGCCACGCTTACTCCAAATTGGAGCCGGTGACATTTGAATGCGCCCTTATGGGTGACTATAGTCTGTGCTTCTGCTGTTTCTGGGTCCACTGGGAGTTGTTGATAGGCTTGTGCCAAGTCGAGTTTGGCGAAAACTTTGCCTTTTCCCAGGGAATGAAGCAAATGCTGGACTACTGGCACCGGGTATGCGCTTGGTTGTAATGCGTGGTTCAGGGTAGCCTTATAGTCACCACAGATTCTGATGGACCCGTCAGGTTTAATGGGTGTGACAATAGGCGTTTCCCACTTGGCATGGTCCACAGGTTCTAACACCCCTTGGGCTATTAATTTGTCCAGCTGTTCCTCTATTTTTGCCTTTAGTGCAAAAGGAACTCGCCTGGCTTTTATTCTTCGTGGGGCTATTTGGGGGTTTAGATTGAAGGAAATGGGATTTCCCCGATACTTGCCAAGTGAGCCGTCAAAAACGTCCTGGAATTCTCGGATGAGGTCGTCTTCCCAGCCGGTTGTAGTCACTCGATCGACCCCGGTCATCCCGATGCCCAATGGCGCGAACCATTCGATGCCCAGGAGGCTTGGTCTGTCTTGGTCGACTATGGTCAGCGGAAGCACCTTGACGTGATGTTTGTAGGCGACTCGGAATTGTCCCATGCCTACCACAGGGATTTGGTTTCCCTGATAGTCCTTGATTGTTAGGTGCTGCTTCTTCAATTCTTTGGGTTTGATACCTGGGACTAGCTGTTTTATTGTGTCCCACGATACCATGGAGAGGAAGGACCCCGAGTCCACTTCTATCTTGCAGTGTTTTCCTTCGATTTTCACGATGACTTTAATTTTTTTTCCACTTTCCGTCTGAGCGCTCTGTATAATGACAGTTTGGTGTGTATTGGCTCGCTTCTCTTGTTGCCACTTTCTCTCGGCTCGTTTAGGCTCGGCTCGTGTTGGGGAATTTCTGCGTCTCGTCGGGCTGTAGTATTTTTTGTTCCTGCAGACCTTCTCGATGTGCCCTCGTTTTTTGCAATGCCGGCAGATGGCATCGAGAAATCTGCATTCGGCTCGGGGATGGTTTCCTCCGCAGCCAGCGCATTCCCGCCAATTTCTCCTTTCGCGCTCTTTTTTGTTCGTGAGCAAACGGTGGACCTCGTCGTCCTCTTCGCTTGATTCAATTGTTTCGCCCGACTCTTCGTAGTGGGTTGTGGTGGCAGGGTGCTTTCTGTCTTTGGTTGGTGTTTCTTCGCTGTGTGTGTTCATCTTTTTAATGGCCACGGCAGATTTCTTCGTGGCTTCAGCGGCTGTGGCTTCCGCGATGGCTTCGGTAACGGCGATGTTGGGCTTGTTGAGCAATTTACTCTGTGCGGTCGAGTCTCTCAGGCCCAGCACCATGCGATCCCTCATTGCCTCGTCTATGTTCAAAAATTCACACTCACCCCCAATCTGTCTGACGGCAGCGATGAAATCGGCGACGGTCTCTCCCTCTCTCTGGTCTCTGCGGTAAAATTCGTGTCGCTTTATTAAGTTAGACACCATCGGAGCGTAGTGTGCTTTGAGGAGTCTTTGCAGTTCTGTCCACGTTAATTGTTTAACGTCCCGGGTCTTCGCAAGGGCCTTTGCCATCTTAAAAACTGTTGGCCCGCAGTGCGTCAGGAACACAGCTCTCTTGCGTTGCTCTGAAATGCCTTCCATTTCATTGCTCTCCAAATACATTTGGAAGCGATCAGCATAGGAATCCCAATCCTCTTCGTTGGGATTGAATGGTGCGGGCGGTGCGTTGTTTCCAGACATCTTGGTCGTAATCTGGACTTCTTATCACCGCGTGCAGGTTTTTCCGTTCAGGACGATCCCACCTTCGTCGCCAGTGTTTTGTTCGGAAAACACACGAGGTAGACCGGGTTCCAACAACAAATACTTTATTCTTTACTAGTCAGTAAAATAGGAACCTTGGCTGAAGCTGAGGCCAGCCTTTTATACAGGCTGGCTTGCCTGCTTGCAGCCAATGGCAGTTGTTTAGATTTGCCGCCTTTTAGCAGCTCTTTGGATTGGTTCCTAGTGAACCAATCCAATGTTCATTTTATTGACCAATCAGGTTTTTAGATTTGGAGTCACCCACTTTACATACAGAACAACTGAGAATTTCCATAGACAAATTTTGCAGCTTGTTGAATGAATGTTGCTGAGAAATAATAAAAAAAAAACTTTTAAAATTAGAGGAACATAACCTGAGATTTGGGTGGAATGGATACTTCGGTACCATAGTATCAAGGTTAGTGTATCTAGATTTTAAAAATCATTATCTTAGATGTGCCACACTGAGAATATGGAAGAGATGTGCCCCAAAATGCCTAATTGCTCTTAGAGCAAGAAGCATTTAATAAATCAAACAACAGGCAAAGTATTTTAATAAGGAGAAAATAAAATAAAGTCAAGAGAAGAACTAATGACAAAGGGACATTGTTGTCAATGGTTTTCTTAATTACAGTTTTCAGAAAGATATAAAGTAATTCATGGTATTGAATAATGTAAGACAGAATTTTAAATGTACTAATTATGAACATGTAATTGCTAAAATGACATTTGAAGCAAAAGAAAAACAGATCAAAGAATGTATAAGCAAAGTACTTTGGTTGCTTTGGTACTTTGGTTATAACATACAAATGGAATAATGGGTAAATATGTGATTGAAAGGATTGAAATTTATATTATAATCTTAAGGAATCTTTTGTAAAATGATGTATTATTGATATAAGATACTAGAAAAAGTTGTCCAGAATGTGTAAAGCTACCTCAAATTTATGTTGGAAATGTGAAGATACATTTTTTTCATGCTTGGTAATGGACGTGTAAAAAAGCTAGAAAATTTTGAACTCAAATATATATTTCGAGGATTTTAAAGATTAACATACAATCAAACCCAGAACTGATGGATAAACAGTAACAGTTTTTATACCTGATAAATGCAGTGAGATTATTGCATGCACAAAGATAGAAAAATTTAGCGATGCCTATCATGGAAGAGTGGTTAGTGAAGATGACAGAACCTGGTAAAGTGACTTATTTCATTAGAGAAAAAACAATATCTATTTTTATTGGTGACTGGAAACCCCTTATGGATATTTGAGTAAAAAGAAAAAGGAATGACCTTATGATTTATGGTTTTGATGATTACATAGGATAGATTATAGAAAGGCAAAAGTAATGATGTAATGTTAGAAGGAAAGGTTAAAATATAATTGTACTTGTAACTGTTGTGAAGATCGGAAGTCATTTCTTTATATATTTCTTTATTATTATTATTTTCTACTCTTTTTTTCTGCTCTCTTAGGTTTCTCTCTTTCTCCCTCTCCCCTCTCTCTTTTTCTTTGTCATTTTGTTTTATTTCTTATTGTTAAAACTTTCTGTTAAAAATTATACATTTAAAAAAAAAAATGAGGAAGCCAAAAGGTGGAACACCATATCATCGAAAGAGGCATTTCTCTCTGCTCCATCTGCATTTGATAAATTGTCTTTGAAATCATATTTAACAAGGGAATTGGTAGAATGCAACCATTTGTTTAAAATAAAAGTTTTTCTGGAATTTTGAGGAGGCAAGTAATATGATAGCATTCTGAATTTTGGATTATGAAGGGAAGATTTCTCACCTTAGGATGCTATCTGATGTTATCAGAGCAAAGATTTTTTTTTAAAAAAAAATCTAAAACATGGCTCCCCATTGACAGCTGAAACATAGATAATCCATATAGGAATAAGTCATTGACAAACTTTCTATATGCTTTATATGTTGTTCAAAGATAACCTTACAGAAAGCTATCTGTTAAGGATATATGTATGTCTCCTCCTTATATGATACCATTTCATTGAAAGACAGAAAAAATCCTCATGGAAACAGGTGTTAAAATGAACACATGATATTTTAAGTTCTTTTATTGCATATCAGTAAAGAATGGCACATTAGCAATGCTCTTTTATCTGCATGAAATCACAAACATATATTATAGATTTGAAATTACAGAAAGGAGTGGTTGAGTTTTATTCACCAAATAATAGCATCTTTATTTCATGGAAGAAACAGAATCTTTGCCCTTATTAACAAGTGGAACTATATCAGGGTCATATATATAAATCACATCCTCAGATGGGAAGAGACAAGTAATGAGTTTCTCCTACAGTCTTCATATTAAGCCTCTAATTTATTCAACAAAGAATAGCAGGAAAATTAAAACATCCTTTTGCAGCAACAGCCTTGAAACAAGTACTTGGATGCAAAATGTTGTTCTGTCAAAAGATATAAAAGGATTCAAAATGCGCTAGTTCTAAAACCCAGGATAAAATTAGGCTTGTTCCATTTAAGAGCAAGTAAGATTGCAGCTTTATTTGTTATTAATATTTATAATTTTTGTATCCAAATATGTCAAGTCAGTAAGAACTGAATTAATCATTTTGTTGTCAAATTTATTTATCACTGAGAAAATATTTGATTTATCCTAGGACTACAGTCTAGGCTTAGAATTAAACAATAAGAAAACAGAGAGAAGTCAATGCAAATCCACTTCTATACTGTGTAATTATTAAAGAAATCTACACAGATATCTTGATGTACTAATACGTTTTTGTTACAATGCATATAACTACCCAGCTAATAGTGGCTGATCTCAAAAAAGCTAAATAAAATTGGACCTAGCTAATATTTGTTAAAAGTCTTCTAAGAACTCCAACGTACTGAAATAAAATGTTCAAAAAATATGTTGGAAGAAATCAATGGCAACCAGCTCCATATTGTTCCAAGAAAACACAGATTTATCCTTTTAATAAAGGATAAAGGATATATCTTTTTAATAAACACAGATTTATCCTTTTAAATACCAGAAATCAAATTCAACTCAACAAAAACTTTACTCTTTCAGATTGAATATGTTAAAATTGTGAAGGTTATTTTCTAAGTGTATATCCTTGAAAATACTGTATATTCTGAAGAACAGAGATTATTATTGCTATATTAAGAATTGAAATATGGGTCCAAACATTTTACATTGCTATTGCTAGATAATTTTTGAATATAAATATATGTATTTGGTATGATACTTGTAGTCAAATAACATTCAGGTAGTGTTGTGGTTAGCCAGCAGCAGGTGTGGACAGCTGAGGACAGCTAGGACCCAGATGAGGACCATTAGGGAGTGGACTGCTGCCTTCAGATTGTGGGGGCCAGCAGCAGCGATGAGGAGGTTCCCGAGGAGCCTGTGCCAAGTGCGTATGCATGCAGGGCTGCTCGCAGGAAAGAGCAGCTGCAGCAGCATAGGCAACTTGGGAGTAAGGCTGCAAGGTAATGGCCCCTCCTTCAAGAAGGTAAAAGCCAGCTTTGAATCACACGTTCTTTGCAGGAAGCAAAGAGTTTTGAAACTCGAGCCTCGTGGACATTGCAGTATCTTAAGGGCCTGTCACATAGGCCGATGGATGCAAAACGTATGTAAAAAGGACACAGCGGATGAGAAAATGTTCCATCTGTTGTTATCCACTCTCAAAAGTGCCCCAAATTTGCATAAGCAGAGCGGACAACAACGGAAAGGAACAGAAGGGGGGAGGACGTAGCCAGGATATTAAGCAGATGCTCCACGGAAGCCTAGCGGATGGAAGCAGATGGAAGCGGATGGCACATCCGCGGGGCTTCCGGGGGAGCACAGCGAAGCGGATGCACAATGGAAGGAATGGATGCAGAGCGGATGCCTAGCAGATGCTTAGCGGATGCCGAGCATTCACTGTGCATGCGGGGAGGATGCATTGCGTAAGCCCCGTGGATATAAAGGGAAGCAGCTCACAAGCAGGTCACCATTCAGAGGAAAGACCTGCTACCAGACACAGCTCCAGCCAGCCAACAACCATGGGGAAGAAGAGGAAGCCTGTGCCATCTGCTGCCAGCCCTGGCAAGAGGGACAGGACCACCATCCCACCCCCTGGCCCTGACTCTGCTTCTTCTGGGGCTTCTGCTGCTGGGGCTGACTCTTCTGGTGCTGGAGCTTCTGCAGGCGCTGCTCCTGGTGGTGGTGCTTCTGCTGGGGCTTACTCTGCTGGCGCTGCTCCTGGTGCTGGTGCTTCTGCTGGGGCTTACTCTGCTGGGGCTGCTCCTGGTGGTGGTGCTTCTGCTGGTACTCTGCTGGCGCTGCTCCTGGTGCTGGTGCTTCTGCTGGTACTTACTCTGCTGGCACTGCTCCTGGTGCTGGTGCTTCTGCTGGTGCTTACTCTGCTGGCGCTGCTCCTGGTGCTGGTGCTTCTGCTGGTGCTTACTCTGCTGGCACTGCACCTGGTCCTGCTGGTGCTGCTGGTCCTGCTGGTGCTCCTGGTCCTGCTGGTGCTGCTGGTGCTCCTGGTCCTTTTGGTGCTCCTGATCCTGCTGGTGCTCCTGGTCCTGCTGGTGCTGCTGGTGCTGCTGGTCCTGCTGGTCCTGTTTTTGGTGCTATTGTTGTTGTTGCTGGTGGTGGTGGTGGTGGTGTGGAGGAAGAGGCAGACGCGAGAATGGGAGAGGAGGCAATACAACATCGAGGAGGAACATGAGGATGAGGTGCTGGAATGGCTGAGGGAGAACGAGTATCTTTGGTGGAAGGGACACAGGCTCTATTGAGACACCAAAAGGAAGCAGGCTGTTTGGAGAGAGAAGGCGGAGAGCCTGGGCTACACTTCGGAGGTGCTCCTTGGCTGGTGGAAGCACATGCATACCTGGTACGGGAAGCTGCACCTCAAGAAATCTGGCCAGGCCACGGTCAAGCTGACGGACCGAGAGACCTACATGATGGCCAAGTGCAGCTTCTTGGAGGGTGAGATCCGCCACCGAGGAGCAGCCCCTCTGACAACCCTCTCTCTCAGGCAGCCCGCAGAGAGCTAGTCCTCTTCTGGCCAAAAGTCAGCTCCTGTGTCCAGGCATGTTTCTGTAGAGTGTGCCATGACGGAGACCCCCCCAACAGCTGCACTCCCCATGGCGGAGCACATGGAGGACCCCCTGACGTAGTGGGAGCAAGGAGAGGGCACTTCCACCAGAGACCAACCCACATCCACCCCCAGCTCCACCTCCACAGAAAGCAGGCACAGAGGCAGACCAGAGGGGCAGAGCCACACTGTCCTACTGGAGATCAGGGACACCATCAGAAACAGCGTAGATCTCCTCTCTCAGCTGGTACACACTGACATCCCATCCTCCAACCGCAAGCACTTCCTCATCTACGTCAATCAGACCCTCATGGACATGTCCGAATCACAGTACCAGGTGATAAAGGACAGGATCACTGGTCTTCTTCACAACCCTCCAGACTCATCTGAACCTGCTCCCACCCAGTCCAGGTCTGCTCCTCCATCCCAGGTGGTGTCACAGCCCTTCCAAGGCTTTCCACAGGCCCTCACCTACCAAGGCTACGGCTACCAGGAGGTCCAGCAGCACAGGCAATCCTTCCCAGTCCAGGCACAGGTACATCGAACGTCACCGGTGCCACCGGTGCCACCAATGCCACCCATGCCACAGATGCCACCCATGCCACAGATGCCACCCATGCCACAGATGCCACCCACGCCTTACCATGCTCACCTGCAGACTAGACAGCCCCACTACACTCCTTCCTCCATCCCACAGCCAAGCCCGGCCACAGAACATCTGTCATCGGTATTGGGGCTGACACCCCATGTCCTGGAGGAAGGGGCTCTCAACATCACAGGACTGAGCCAGATGTCTGAGAGCTTCCTTCACACACCATCCCCTGTTGTCCTCTCGGGGACAGGCACCTCAATGGCACCTCAGACCAGCACTCCAGCCACAGCCACCTCCACAGTCCCTGGCCCTTTATATCTGAGACAATGGGCATGCCTCAGAGTGACTGAGAAGAGTGCCAGAGACTGAGCTGTTAGCTGCTCACTTTATCTTTGCTTGGGACACTTTACTTGGGTCATTTTGCTTTTACAGCTTGTTATTAATAAATATTATCTTTGCTTCACACACTTGCTTCATTTATTTTATTAAATAAAGTCTTAGTGGAAACTTTTAGAAATGGTTTAAGCCTTTGCAAGCTTGTGGGTGGGTAAGGATAGCAGTGGGATTGGCAGGGATACCTTTGGGATGGGTAATAGCTGTGGGATGGGCAGGGATACCTTTGGGATGGGTAATAGCTGTGGGATGGGCAGGGATACCTTTGGGATGGGTAATAGCTGTGGGATGGGTTAGGATACCTGTTGGATGGGTAATAGCTGTGGGATGGGTTAGGATACCTGTTCGATGGGAAATAGCTGTGGGATGGGTGAGGATACCTGTTGGATGGGTAATAGCTGTGGGATGGGTTAGGATACCTGTGGGATGGATAATAGCTGTGGGATAGATAAACCTCCAGTGCAAGCATAGTGGGACTGTATGGTCCACCCTCCCAGGTGCCACACCTATGGCCCTTTATTATCAATAACAATTTAATAATTCATCAACACATTTCAACATAAACACAACTCTTTATTAAATGCCCTGTTCATTGTAGGGCCACTCAACATACATGGCACAATCTCATCAGTGTGATGAGACAGGCTGAAGGAAGCATCCATTCAGCATCAATCATCCTGTCTTGCCACTCCACTGCTCCAGCTGGGGAGTTGCACCAGTGTTTCAGGAGGTTGTGCTGCTTCTTCCCTTCATGTGAAGCTCTGTTGGGGCCTTGCACATCCACAGTATCTATCAGGTTTCGCCCTTGCCTCCATTCACCAGGCTCCATGTCCCCATTGCCTTGTTGGAGGTCTACGAGCCTGTTCTGCAACACTGAGTAGCGGGTGCGCATGAGATTGTGCAGGATGTAGCAAGCTTCCACGATCCTCCTCATGGTCTGTGGGCGATGCTGCATGATGATGAGAAGTACCTGGAACCTGTTGGCCAGGATGCCAAAGACGTTCTCCACCACCCATCTTGCCCTGGACAGCCTATAGTTGAAGATCCTCTCTTCACGGGTGAAGCATCTCGAAGTGTAGGGCTTCATGAGGTAGGTTCTGAGGGAGAAGGCGTCATCCCCCATGATGAAGTAGAGGACATATTGTGTGTCATTGGGCAGGGGGTCTGGATCTGGTAAGCCCATGGTAAGGTTGCGTTCCAGCCCCTCCTTGAGGTGACTGGCGTTGTATACCTGGGCATCTGAAGATGAGCTGTTGCCTGAAGCATCAATGGACATGAACTTGTTGTCAGTATCAACCATGGCAAAGAGGATGATGCTGAAGAAGCCCTTGTAGTTGTGATAAGTGGACCCTGAGTTGGGTGGAGCTTTGCAGGCCACGTGCTTGCCATCTATGGCTCCAACGGTATGGGGGAAGTTCCACTTCTGATACCACTGCTCTGCAACTTTCTTCCAGCCTTCTTCAGTGGAGGGGCACTGGAGGAGCTCCTCCAGGTATTCTTCGATGATGGCCTGCACCACTTCTCTGACCACAATGCTGATGGTGTTGTGTGGCACCCTCCAGCCATACTGCATCCTCATGTAGGTGGTCCCTGAGGCCAGGTGGCGCAGAGTCAGTTCCACCTTCTGGTCCAGGCTGGGCCGGATGTTGGTCAACCTGGGTCTCAGCCGCTCCACAACTTCATCAAACATGGCTGGAGGCATCCTCATGAAGTTCTGGAATGCACGAGGGTCTTCGTTCCTCAGCTCCACCATCAGCTTGTTATACAGTCCGTACTCGGCTCTTCTGGCGATCCATCTTCGAACCCAGACACTTCTTGGACTCCTCCTTTTCTTTGTGTAGAACAGGTGAAAGACCCTGTAGATGGCTTCGCACTGTTGCAGAACGATGGTGGCTACCAAAAGGAGTGTGTGATGATCCATGGTGGAGATGATTGGATGCTGTGGAAGAGCAAGATCCAGATGAAGGCTGAAGAGGTCTGCACAGCAGGGCTGCTGGACTGAAAGTGAGATCCAAGTGAGTTCCTCCCCCTTTTTATAGGAAATATAGGTTTTTCGCTTGGTGTCCTTTTTCATCCTGCAGACATCCTAAATATCCGAGATACATCCCCTATGTGAACGTTTTTTCCGTTTTAATGCTTTCTATGTGAGCTGCATCCGCTTTCATCCTTTCTATATCCGTGCTACTAACGTTGCCTGTCCATTCTGTGTCCGTTTAGCTTCCTCCCTGTGTCCATTTTCTGCTGGAACGGATGCAGTTGCGTGGATGCGCAGCGGATGCCTAGCGGATATAGCAGATGCATAACGGATGATGACGGATGTAGAACGGATGTTCCCCGTATGCGTTGTGGATGCAGAACGGACGCGTTGGATACATTTTCCACTCAAAAAATTTTGTGCAGCTCAAAACTTTTTGAGCGGATGAAATGTCAGCAGATGGATGCTGGATGGATAGAGAGGATGAAAAACGGACACAGTGAGTACAGAACGGAAGCATCACGTTAACCAACGGATGGCAAGTGTTTTTTTCTGTTTTACATCCTCTTTCCATCTGTTGGTGCTGTGTGTCAGGGGCTTTAGATGGTATTTGAAGACTGTGTTGTGTTGTAACATATTTCTACGTAATCTTATCTGTTATTCTTGGCAGCCTCGCACAGTTTTGGTGAGGCTCATGCTTATCAAAGTTAATTAGTTTGCAGCAACCTTTTAACCAGAAATTCATAAGAATCATTAAAAGGTTTTTGTTTCCTTTGGTTTGTGTCTGTTTTATTGGAATAAGAGGTAGTCCTCTTCTGTCAGAAGAGGTAGTCCTAATTTACAACCACCACTGAGCCCAAATGTCTGGTGCTAATCAACATAGTTGAGTGAATTTTGTCCCATTTTATGACCTTTATTGCCATAGTTATTAAGTGAATCACTGCAGTTGTTAAGTTAGTAATACAGTTGTTAAGTTAATATGGCTTCCCCTTTAATTGTGCTTGTCAGAAATTTACAGAAGGTGCTGACATGATTCCACCACACTGCAACTTTCATAAATACCTGGAAGTTACTAAGCATCCAAATTTTAGTCATATGATGAGTGGTGGAATTCAAATAATTTAACAACCAGTTCTCTGCCCTAATGATTTCTTCCAACAGTCAGTTCACCAAGCAGCTCAGAAAGTTAACAACTGATTCTCCCGAAGTAGTGTGAACTGGCTGAATCCCACAACTGCACATGACCATGGAGATGCTGCAACAGTTGTAAGTGTGAAAAAGCAGTCATATGTCACTTTTTTCAGTGCCATTATAATGACCTTTGAATAGTTATTAAATA
This sequence comes from Laticauda colubrina, assembly GCA_015471245.1. Taxonomy (NCBI): domain Eukaryota; kingdom Metazoa; phylum Chordata; class Lepidosauria; order Squamata; family Elapidae; genus Laticauda; species Laticauda colubrina. Next base: position 5,130,806 of record BLBF01000017.1, on the reverse strand, counting down.
AATGGTTGTAAGTCAAGGACTACCTGTCCATATAATATCCCCATCTGGCCGTGGATTGATAGAAGGAGACTTTATAGTACTGTATTTGGTCAATTTGCCTGTCCAATTACTATTTTGGTTTCTTCTTTCTTAAGGATGTGTTCCTATTACATACTGATTGTTATCTTAGTCATAGCGTACTCATTAACCCACTGAACTGGATTTTTAAAGTATTCTAACTCATCAAATTAGACTCAGAGAATATTGGAGTTTCTGGTTCAGTAGGCAATGTGAACACAGCCTTCAATTAGCAGCCTTTTTGTGCAGTTAATTCTGAAGATCCCAAAGCCTCGTCTTTAACCTGATTTGGGCCAACTATTATTTTGCTCCTCTTTTTTCAAAGTTGTCATCAGAAACCATTTTCTTTTAACTGAGACTCAAAACATTGGAATATATTGAGTTGTTTGTGAGTGTTTAGAAAAGAATGCTTTGCTTGACAGGAGCTGATATGGACTTATCAAGAATGTACAATTTCAATTAACCTGAGCATTTTTCGATATAAGCTATATCTATTTGATACAATAGATATAGAACAGGGCTGTCAATCCCGGCCCACAGACTGGATGCATCACGCATTGACCATGCCCATGGCCAGTTTAGTGAAAGAGGAAAAAGTCCCAATATCTCATGAGATGCCACCATGACAATATGAATTTGGTTCCCCTGACATAGAAGAATGGAGATAACAGATAATCAGAGTTGGAAGGGACCTTGTAGGTCACCTAGTTCAACCCCCTCTCCCAAGCAGGAGACCCTACACCATTTCTGACAAATGGCAGCCCAATCTCTTCTTGAAAGTCTCAAGTGATGACGTTCCCACAACTTCCAAGGGCAAGCTGTTCCATTGGTTGATTGTTCTCACTGTCAGAAAGTTTCTCCTTATTTCCAGGTTAAATCTCTCCTTGTTCAGTTTCCATCCACTATTCCTTGTCTGGCCTACAGGCACTTAGAAAATAGTTTGACCCCTTCCTCTATGTGGCAAATATTGGAAGACTATTATCATGTCTCCCCTGGACCTTCTCTTCACTAGACTAGCCATGCCCAGTTCCTGTAACAATTCTTCATATGTTTTAGTCTCCAGTCCCCTAATCTTCCTGGTTGCTCTTCTCTGTACTTTTTCTAGAGTCTCAACATCTTTTTATAATGTGGTGACATTATAAAAAGTATTCTAGGTGTGGAGAAAACATAGCATCCTTGGATTTCAACAAAGAATTCAATGAAGTTTCCCCAAATGTTCTAGTTGAGACAATAGGAAAATATGGGATGAATTATACGTATATTATTAAATCAGGGGTGTCAAAGTCAAGGCCTTTGGGCTGGATCCAGTCCATGGGCCAGATCCAGCCCATGGAGTGCTTAGATCTGGCCCATGGAGCCACCCTGGAAATAGTGAAGGATTAGCCCATGGTGCCTCTGCCAGCGAAAATGAAGTTTGGGAAGGCCACACGTGACCTTCACAAGCTTTGTTTTCACTATCAGAGAGCTGCAGGAGTGCTCTCTGAGTGCTAGCAAAGCAAACTACTAGCAAAAGTGGCATTTGATGAGATAAGGGAGGTTGAGCTGGCCTTGCCCACCCTGGTTGACAACCATGCATTAGATGGATACAGATCTGAATGAATACTTTTAAGCAGGAAGTACAAATAAGTTACTCTGCATCAAGCTGCAAATTAATATGAAATTGCATGCCATAAAATTTCTAGGTCTGTACAGTTTAACATATTTATGAATGACTTGGATGACTAAGGTAGAAAAATAGATTATCCATTTAAGCATGACATAAAGATAGCGAGATGGCAAACAACTTAAGGAACACTATTAAGGAACTCACTATTCAGGTGAGTCTTGGCAAGCTCTGGAATTATTAGCAAACACAACAAGATGAATGTCAACAAGAATGAAAGTCTTACAACTTGTTAGAATTTTTCTTTTAAAAAAACATGAATATAGAACAGAGAGAATGTGAATGAGAAAGCTAGAGAGAGAAATCAGCAATATATATTCAAAGAATCTGAGTATCTTGGAAGATTATAAACTGAACATGAAGTAGCTGTATAATGAACCTGAAAAAAAGTAAATGCAATTCTTCGCTGCCTCAGGAGTAGTCTTCCATCATGATCAAGTCTGTAGAAGGAAAAATGTCACTGGAACGTTAAATATATTTAGCATAGTGAAGAGAAGATTTCAGAAAGACATGATCACTGATTTTAAGAATCTGAAGGATTTTAATGTAGAGGACAAAATTGTTCAGTTATTCTGGAAGATAATGAAAAAAATGGGTTAGGATTACAAGAAAAACGTCCTAATGATAAAAGTTTTCACCAACAGAGGTGTTGGAATAATCTTCACTGGAGGTCTTTTGAACAAAGACCGGATATCCATTTATTGGGAATGCTAATGTGGATTCCTGCACTCAGCTTAAGGCAAACTAACTGGTCTTCAGGATTCCTTCCAATCTTTATATTCTATTATTCAAAGTCAAAAATACTATTTGAATATACTCTGTCACTGTAGTTAGTATATATGGTTTTCTTTTAGTTTTTGCTTGTGTTTTTAAAATGACGTACAGAAATGGTATATCTAATTAATTTCTAGGCATGCAAATTGCATGCACAGAAACCATGTAGGTTGCATGGTTTTCTGATGTATTCAGAAAACCAAGCTATTTCCAGATATCTCTATTACAATGGTTTTATGAATGGTGAAGCCTTTGTGGTTTATACACTTCTGTTCCTGGATCACAATACAACTTCTGAGATATTAGGATTTTTTTTTTTAAATAGACTATCTTTGTCATGGATGAAAGGAGAGACTGATGAACTGAAAAGGTTACTAAAAGCCTACCAATACTTTGCAACATTCAGAAACCTCAATTGTGAATTTGAAATCTAGAGAATGTTTCACAATATATTGCTTTATTTAATGGAAACTACAAAAGCCTTGAACAAATGTGGATTCAGGAGGGCAAGATTTCAAATATGCTTATGCTTCAGTCCCTTAAGCTTCCCCACCCCTTAAATGTGAAGCACAGACTTATTTTCAAAGAACAAAATACATTTAATTGAAGAATGGAAGAACAAAATACATCAGTGATAAAAGATGCAGATGAAATGTATTTATAGGGTGTACCTTATATGTACTTACACACAAACACACAAATATATTATGTAATAAAATATATTACACACACAAACACACAAATATATCTCACTACATATGATTTAGTTTTAATTATATATATTAATTAAAACTAAATCATATGTAGTGCAGAGGTGGTATTCAGCAGGTTCTGACCAGTTCTAGAGAACTGGCAGCAGAAATTTTGAGTAGTTGGGAGAACTGGCAAATACCACCTCTGGTTGGCCCTGTCTATTCTCTGCCTCCTAAGTCCCAGCTGATCAGCTGAGTCTTCTTTTGTTGCCCTGCTCAGGAGAATGGAGCTGGAAATCAGGTTAGTGGGGTGGGGAGGGAACGGGGACTTTACAGTATCCTTCCTCTGATACTCTCACCAAGCCATGCCCACCAAGCCATGCCATGCCCACTGTTGAGGTAATTCCCCGTTAGGAGAATAAGTGCATACAGGGAGACGTATTTGAGAGAAGTGTTTGAATAATACACAAACAGCACACAGATACACTGTACAGTAAATGTAGGGTTTTACTTTCAATAAAGGTTTAAGCAAAGTTCAAAATAGGCAGTCCAAAATCATTCACAGGTTAAATCAGTCCATTTTCAATCCAGGGATAATCCAGTAACAAAGTCCAGTGTCAAAAACAGTTCAGTATCAGACTTACATCAAATCCAGTAATATCAGTCAATTAGGAAAAATGGAGGAACGGCAAGACTTTCGGAAAGGAAACAGACTTAATCACACTCTCTTCTGAGACTAAGGTCAAACAACCCAGGTTTCTGGCTCCATCTTATGGCCATTTGAGTAACCACATCCAATTGCAGTTTTTAGCATGCTCTTAAAGAAACAGTATTAAAATGTCTATCCTGGTTTATATATTTCTAACCCAAATACCTGTTAGGTGACTTATACTCCTAACATCCACCAAGCCATGCCACACCTACACAGAACCGGTAGTAAAAAAAATGAATCCCACCACTGATGTAATGAGATGCAATACTACAGATTACTGTTCCACACCAAAGTTGCTTTTTTCAAAAGACGAGCTCTTAGCACTACCAAACAAAACACATATTTTTCTTTCCTGCTTAATGGAATTTTTGAAGAAGGAAAACATTGAGAAGAGTGGGAAAAATTGGGAGGGTCGGGGAATAGATTAATCCAATAAAATATGCAATGTAGAAAGTTAGGAACTGGATTTTTAATAATGGGGCATGAATATAAGATGTTAGTCTTCGGATATAAGATCCACTTCAAAATCATGGCATGGCATAAATTATCTAGAACAGCTATTGTCTGTGAAGCAGGCATATCTGGCGTTTCACCAATCCTGAGTAATCTTGGACTGGTTCTGTGGTTTTGTGAAGGGAAACAGGACGCTGTGAAATGATTTAAATGGAACTGGAACTGTCACAAGGATTTAGCACTTCCAAGTGCAATAAAAATGTAGGCAGCGTGCCTGCAAAGAACACCACATGCAGGATTCATTTATCTGCAACGTAGCAGACTGAAAGGGAAAAAATAGAATCATGTAACTATACTGGAAGATTTTAAAAGATCACTTGCAATTCAAATGATACAGTAGACTGATCTTTAGTTGTTTATAGGGACATTCCCAAATCAAAGTAATTCCTCAGACTAAGGGTGTCAAACTCAAGGCCCACAGACTGGAACTGGCCCACGAAGTGCTCAGATCTGGCCTGTGGGACTGCCCTGGAAACAGTGAAGGAATGACCGGTGGTGCCTCTGCTCAAGAAAACAGAGCTTGGGGAGACTGCAGGAAGCCATTACGGCTGAAAACAGAGCTAGAGAAGGCTGTTCATGGCCCTCTTGAGCTCCATTTTTTACTGGCAGAGGGTTTACTGCAGGAAGGTGTTGCAGCCAAAAACAGATCTTAGGAGCCCGTTTTCACTGGCAAAACTCTCAGGCCACCACAGGCGCTTATGACATGAGTGACCTCAAGCTGGCCACACCCACCCCAGACTCCTGAGGTCAAACAGAACCTTGACATGGCACTCAATAAAATTGAGTTTGACACTCCTGCCTTAGATAACTCCAGTGTCATCTAATTCTGAGCAATAAGAAATACCAAAAGCAATTTCCTGTTTCTCAACAGTCAGAATGTATCAGTTCCAAAGCTCTCTACACATATTGATGTATACTAAACATATTGCTTGCCAAACAAAAATCAGGAAAATTAATGGATCTTTTTCCCAATCCAGATTTATAAAGATTTCCTTTGCACAAATTGAAATTTGCTAGCAATTGTCATAATTGTTGGCAAATGTCCTATAATTATATTTTTAAAAATTACAGGCATTTTTATTTATTTTAAAATGTTCAGAACTTTTAAACTCCAGTTCCAATTGTTCATTGCAATTGCAATTATTTCTCTGTAAGATTAGAGTCTGCTGAGTCATTCTATTCTGATGAAAAGATTTTTAAAAGTTGCAGAAATTTTATGGTGTTTGCCATGTTGGTCAGTGTGGCTTATGATATGAAATCAATTCAATCTGAGTCAAATTTGGTTATTTTCAAAAGCACTCAATATGATTTGAAATGAACTTTGTAACTGGACCCATCCCCACTGATGCTGTGAAAGACCTATCAGAAAAAACAAAACCAATTTCCTTTCCCATTGCTTTAAAAGGAACATAGCCTACAGATCAATATATGACAGAAAACAGTTAAAGGAGAGAATTAGCATCCTGTATCAAGGCAGCTTCCCACTTTGTGGGTGTTAAAGGGCAACACACACAAATACACATGCACACACACACACAAAATGAAGTAGTGCTACTGCAACACAAATAATATGGATTGAAAGCTGAAAATGAGATGGCTGAAGTAAAATAAAGCTCTTGTCTTCACATTTCCTCAGTAGTTGTTTCTTTGCAAGATACATCAGTTCAGTACAGAAATTCTAGGAAACATGGACTAATTCACAGACTAATTCAAGGATCAGCTAGCAAACACCTTTTGAAATTTGTGTCTCACTCAAAACCATTCTCCCCCTTTTTTTCTTAAAAATACTCCAATAGTATTTTCCCTCATTTTCTTTCACAGAAATGAATGAAGCCAGTGTAGTGGCTATTTCTAATCTTAACTTAAACAAAACTAATGATGTCATTTCCCTGTTGAAATCTAGGTGCTTTGCTTCTTTGCAGCTGTATTTGGGCTCTTGCCCACATACATAGTGGATTTTTGCTATTCCAATTCCAGCCTAAAGGTAGGGAAATGATATTTTGGAGCTGTTTTAATAACTCTTGTAGTTATGATCCCTTGGCATCCCTTGTCATATTAAGAACTAAAGCAGAGTGAGATGAGTAGCACCTCTCCAAGATGTCCTATTTTCAGCAAAACTGCCTATTCTAAATCAGCTAGAAAATTGCTTCACTAAAGGATAAAATTTACATTATTTTATTCCTTTCATTTTATGAAAAATTAGGCAACTTTCATGTACTTATTTGTCTCTCAATTTACACACAAGTAACACAAACACTGTGACAAGGATTGGTTACTGTGACAGGAGGTGATGGACTAAAGTCATCTTGTCTAAGATCTGGATGGCCAACTTTATTCTCTCCTACTGTTATATTCATTCTAGGGTTTAAATCTGAGTATCTCATACACCAGGCTTGTTTGCGTACAAATATAAAAGGGGGGGGGGAATGGGCCTGATCTTTTCTGATATAGCATTTTTTAGAAATTATTTTAAACAGTTGAGGTGCGGAGGGGGGAATAGAGAGAAAGAATATGAAAACAAGTAAGAATCTCCTAAATTATTATCATAATTTTTGTTTATGAATATTCTCAAGAGCAAGTAAATCTAGGCAGTATGTATGAATTAGCTATGAACCTGTTAGTTTTAAATTACTTCTGAAAAATTATAAGATCTTATCTTTATGCATCTAAAGTTTCCCAATCTTGCTCCTCCTCCACCTTCTCCTCCTCTGCAGTTCTGTGATATAACTGGGAGGGAGGAGCAGGACAATATACATAATGCTGCCCTTAAGAGACATAACCAGTGCAATGACTAAAGCCCATGTCACACTGGCCAATAGATGCAAAACGGACACAACGGACGAAACGGACGAGCAAAATGTTCCATCCATTGTTATCCGCTCTCAAAAGGGGCAAAAATTTGTATAACTGGAGCGGATAACACGGACGCGGGGAGGACGCAGGGCGGATGCAAAGCAGATGCGGAACGGAAGCCCAGTGGATGGGAGTGGATGGGAGCGGATGGCACAACTGCAGGGCTTCCGGGGGGCCTCAGCGAAGCGGACACAGGACGGATACAGCGGATGCAGATCGGACGCCGAACGGATGAAGCAGATGCACAGCGGAAGCCTAGCGGATAAAGCGGATGCACAGCGGAAGCCTAGTGGATGCACAGTGGAAGCGGAATGGATGCCGACCGTTAATTGCGCATGCGGGGGGGAAGTATTAGGTCAGCCCCCCGGATATAAAGGGAAGCAGCTCACACGTGGCCAGCATTCCGAGGAAAGACCTGCTGCTGGACACTTCGAGTTCCTTGCCTGCCCTGCCAGCCTGCCTTCCAGCCAGCCTTGGTGCCTGCCTGCCTGCCTGCCTTCCTGCCAGGCTTTCTGCCAGGCTTCCTGCCAGGCTTCCTGCCAGGCTTCCTGCGAGGCTTCCTGCCAGGCTTTCTGCCAGCCTTCCTGCCAGCCTTGGTGCCTGCCAGCCTCCCTGCCAGCCAGCAACCCCACAACCATGGGGAGGAAGTGAAAGCCTCAGCAACCTCCGCCATCCCTGGCAAGAGGGACAGGGCCAACCTCCCGCCACCTGCCCCTGACTCTGCTTCTGCTGAGGCTTCTGCTGAAGCTGCTCCTGGCGGTGGTGCTTCTGCTGGTGCTGGGGCTTCTGCTGGGGCTTACTCTGTTGAAGCTGCTCCTGGTCCTGCTTGTCCTGCTCGTGCTCCTGGTCCTGCTTGTGCTCCTGGTCCTGCTCGTGCTCCTGGGCTTGCTGGCCCTGCTGGTGCTTACTCTACTGCTGCTGATCCTGGTCCTGCTGTTCCTGCTGCTGCTGCTGCTGCTGATGATGATGATGATGATGATGATGCTGATTATCATCCTGCTGGTGAGGATGCTGATGCTGATTATGATCCTGCTGGTGAGGATGATGTTGATGATTCTGCTGGTGCTGCTGCTGCTGCTGCTGCTGGTGTGGAGGAGCAGCCCCTACTACCTGGGAGCTCCTCTGATGAGGGCCCATCTGGTCCTGCCAAAGGGAGGAAGAGGCTTATGTGACAACGGGAGAGGAGGCAATACTCCATTGAGGAGGCGCACGAGGATGAGGTGCTGGAGTGGCTGAAAGTGAAAAACTATCTGTGGCGGAAGGGACACTGGCTGTACAGGAGCACCAAGCGGAAGCAGGCTGCTTGGAGAGAGAGGGCGGAGAGTATGGGTTATACTTCGGAGGTTCTCCTCGGCTGGTGGAAGCACATGCACACCTGGTACGGGAAGCTGCACCTGAAGAAATCTGGCCAGGCCACTGTGAAGCTGACAGACAGAGAGACCTACATCATGGCCAGGTGCAGCTTCCTAGAGGGTGAGGTCCACCACCGAGGAGCACCAGCAGCCCCTCTCACGACCCTCTCTCTCTGGCAGCCTGCTGCCACCCAGTCCTCTTCCGGCCGAGAGTCAGTCCCTGTCTCCAGGCAGGTTTCTGTGGAGCGTGCCACGGCGGAGAACCCTAGGACAGGTGTGGTAAGCATGGTGGAGTGCGTAGAGGACTCCCTGGTGCGGTGGGAGAAAGGAGACATCGAGTCCACCACACTCCTAGCCGCATCCACTACACCCCAGCTCCGCCTCCACAGAAAGGCAGAGAGCCCGACAGCTGGAGGGGCAGAGCCACAATGTCCTGCTGGAGATCAGGGACACCACCTGCACCAGCATAGATCTCCTCTCTCAGCTGGTCCACACCGACTCCTCATCCTCCAACTGCAAGCCCTTCCTCACCTATGTCAACCAGACCCTCAAGGAAATGGCGGATCCACAGTACCAGCAGGTGAAGGACCGGATCACCAAGCTGCTTCACAACCCTCCAGACCCAGAGGAACCTGCTCCCATCCAGTCCAGGCCTGCTCCTCCACCCCAGGTGGTGTCACAGCCCTTCCAAGGCTTTCCAACGACAACAGCGACAACACCCACGCCAGTCCTCACCCAGCTGCAGAGCAGACAGCCCCACTACACTACTCCTTCCTCTACCGCACAGCCAAGCCTGGCCTCAGTACATCTGTCATCAGTACTGGGGCTGACACCCCATGGCATGGAGGAAGGACCTCTCAGCATCACAGGGCTGAGCCAGCTGTCCGAGAGCTTTCTCAACACACCGTCCCCTGTTGTCCTCTCAAGGCCAGGCACTCCAGCACCACCCACCACCACAGCACCTGGACCCTTCACCCCTGAGACTGGGCACACCTTCGAGTGACCAAGAAGAGTGCCAGAGACCGGGTAGCTGGCTACCTATGGACTTTATTTGGACAGTTGACTTGGGTCATTTTTTTTTTACAGCTTGTTGTTCAATAAAGTTTATCTTTGATTCACACACTTGCTTCATTTGTTTTTTTTAATAAAGTCTTGGTGGAAACTTTTAGAATTGGCTTAAGCCTTTGCATGCTTGTGGGATGGGTTAAGATAGCAGTGGGATGGGCAGGGATACCTGTGGAATGAGCAGGGATACCTTTGGGATGGCTAATAGCTGTGGGATAGATAAACCTCCAGTGCAAGCATAGTGGGACTGTATGGTCCACCCTCCCAGGTGCCACACCTATGGCCCTTTATTATCAATAATAATGTAATCAATCATCCACACATGTCAACATAAATACAACTCTTTATTAAATGCCCTGTTTATTGTAGGCCCACCCAACATACATGGCCCAATCTCATCTGTGTGATGAGACAGGCTGAAGGAAGCACCCATTAATCATCTATCATCCTGTCTTGCCACTCCACTGCTCCAGCTGGGGAGTTGCACCGGTGTTTCAGGAGGTTGCGCTGCTTCTTCCCTTCATGTGAAGCTCTGTTGGGGCCTTGCACATCCTCAGTGTCAATCAGGTTTTGCCCTTGCCTCCATTCCCCAGGCTCCATGTCCCCATTGCCTTGTTGGAGGTTCACGAGCCTGTTTTGCAACACTGGGTAGCGGGTGCGCATGAGATTGTGCAGGATGCAGCAAGCTTTCACGATCCTCCTCACGGTCTCTGGGCAATGCTGCATGGTGGTGAGAAGTACCTGGAATCTGTTGGCCAGGATGCCAAAGGCATTCTCCACCACCCACCTTGCCCTGGACAGCCTGTAGTTGAAGATCCTCTCTTCACAGGTCAGGAGTCTGGAAGTGTATGGTTTCATGAGGTAGGTTCTGAGGGAGAAGGCGTCATCCCCCACGATGAAGTAGGGCACATCTTGTGTGTCGTTGGGCAGGGGTTCTGGATCTGGGAAGCCCATGTGAGGTTGCCTTCCAGCCCCTCCTTGAGGTGACTGGCGTTGTATACCTGGGCATCTGAAGATGAGCCGTAGCCTGAAGCATCGATGTATATGAACTTGTAGTCAGCATCAACCATGGCGAAGAGGATGATGCTGAAGAAGCCCTTGTAGTTGAAATAAGTGGACCCTGACTTGGCTGGAGCTTTGCAGGCCACGTGTTTGCCATCTGTGGCTCCAATGGTGTGGGGGAAGTTCCACCTCTGATACCACTGCTCCGCAACTTTCTTCCATCCTTCTTCAGTGGAGGGGCACTGGAGGAGCTCCTCCTTGTATTCTTCGATGATGGCCTGCACCACTTCTCTGACCACAATGCTGATGGTGTTGTGTGGCACCCTCCAGCCATACTGCATGCTCCTGTAGGTGGTCCCTGAGGCCAGGTGGTGCAGAGTGAGTGCCACCTTGAGCCCAGGTTCCAGGCTGGGCCCGAAATTGGTGTTTGCCTTGGTCAACCTGGGTGTCAGGCGCTGCACAACTTCATCAAACATGGCTGGAGGCATCCTCATGAAGTTCTGGAACGCCCGAGTATCTTTGTTCCTGAGCTCCACCATCAGCTTGTTGTACAGTCTGTACTCTGCTCTTCTCCCGATCCATTTTCGGACCCAGACGCTTCTTGGCCGCCTCTTTTTCTTCCCATAGTCGAATTCACAGAGCCTGTAGATGGCTTCGTACTGTTGCAGAAGGATGGTGGCTGCCAAAAGGACTGTGGTACGATCCACAGTGGACATGACTGGATGCTGTGGAAGAGGAAGAGTCAGATGAAGGCTGCAGAGGTCTGCACAGGTGGGCTGCTGGTCTGAAAGTGAGATGCAGACGAGTTGCTCCCCCTTTTTATAGGCAGTATAGGTGTCCCTTTGCATCCTCTAGGCATCCTCTAGGCATCCTCTAGACATCCTTAATATCCGAGATAGATCCCCTCTGCGAACATTTTTTCCGCTTTAAACGCTTTGTTTCTGTGCTGCATCCATTCTGCATCCGTTCTGCATCTGTTCCACGTCCGTTCCGCTTCCTCCCTGCGTTTGGGCGGATGCAAGTTGCACGGATGAGCAGCGGATGCCAAGCGGATATAGCGGATGCGTAACGGATGCGTAACGGATGCGTAGCGGATGCGTAGCGGATGCAGAAAGGACGAACTGGATACATTTTCCGCGCAAAAGTTTTAGGCAGCCCAAAACTTTTGGAGTGGATGAAACATCCATAATCGGATGCTGGACGTATAGAGAGGAAGCCAAACCGAGGCAGTGAGTACATCGTGTTTTCGAATGGATGGTAAGGTTTTTTGTCCATTTTACATCCTCTTTGCATCCATTGGTTCAGTGTGACATGGGCTTTTCCAATAGTTGTTCCCACCCTCTTTTTGCAGAATGATCTGTGTTCAAATTTGTCCATTTTTGAACTGATGGGCACATTCCCAAAGTTCTGAGGTGCCACCACCCAGATACTAACCCCTGTCCATTGATTTGTATCATGCCAACAAATTTTGGATTTACTGTTTTTAAATATAAAAAGATAGGTGTGGCAGGACTCAGTAATGCTCCTGAGAAGCCATGGCAACAAAATGCTCATAATCACAAGCATTGCTTTAGGATGTATCTATATTTCTTTCAGCTACCATTAAAACAAGACTAGGCTTTTTATTTATTTTAAATGTTCAGCAATACAACAATACAATATAGCAATACAATAAGGGGCATGCATAAGTGCACAATCGTGCCTACTGTCCCTGTCCTATTGTCCCCATTTATTCGTACCTGTTTCCTGTATTCTACTCATGTTTATACTTATACCTATTATCTCGTAAGCAATTGACAAGTCATATAAATAAACCACATTCTCTGATGATGCAGTTTGGAAATGTTAATGATATTAATGATCCAGAGTCAAGCTAGAAACATAAATGGCCATATTGTGATGATTCCCCCCCCCCCACTCTTTAATTGAATGACATGGCACATTTTTCCTGTATATTTTGCTTCTAGGGAAGTTAACCAATGGTGGGTTTTCTCTGGTGGTTTGTCCCCTAGGTTCTATGTGCCAGACTGATTTCAGCCTAAGCCAGCTTCAGCTTTGACAAAGGGGTTCATAAAAAGCTCTTGTCTTTCAGTATGGGGGCTTGCTAGGCACAATAATGCAACTCTGGACAGATTTTGTCCCCTATTTAATTGTGTTATTTGGTACATTGCTTACAGCTAAGAATAAAATACCATCTGTTATGTGCTCACAATAATTCAGTCTGGAGAGCTTAGCTTAGGTTTTTTTTTCCAACCTTAAAACAAAAATAGATTATTGGCAGGAGATATTCACAACATCAAGTGTGCATGTGGGATGTGTGCGTGAGACACATAGAAAGAGGGAGGGCGACAGAGAGGGGAATGCATGTTTAATGCATGTTTTATTCATTATTTCCTTTTAAAGAGCATGAACAATAAAAGGCAAATTCTTAGTTCCTGAGATAAACGGCTCCTATGGCTACTTTTGCATTATTGTTCAATTCTCTTGGTGTTTTATTTTAGTGACCATTGAATGAAATCAGTACAAATCTTTGCAGCAAAAAATGTCCTGAAATGACTATCAGATTCTATTGTTTTCTGCCTGTGATGCAGGAAGATAATTAAGTCACTTTCGCTTCCCAGTTTTAATTCTTCTTTCATGAATCAAAAGTTAAGTATTTTATTTGCTACTACTTATTTATTCATTTATTCACTTTATGTGTTTGCTGCCCTTTCCCATAGGCTTTTGAATACGAAATGTTCTTGAAGCAGTTAAACCCTAATTCATCCATTCCATTAGATGCATTTTAATCCATCAGTATATTTTTTAAAAGTATTTGTTACTATGAGTTGCTTTGAAATGCAAGTTTTCTATTTCATTCCCTCAGATCTTTTTCATTATTCCCACCCTTTCCTTTTTTCTACCAATTAATAGATCTTGTACAACGTGAAATCAGTATTTTGCTACTGTCCCAGCTTTACCTTTTTCTCTACAATGGTCATACTCTTTCACAATTGTCATGTTTTCAAATATGTGGAATGTGATATGATATAAAATGAGTTGCACATTGTTGTCAAATTAATTCTGCATGTTTTATGCATTGATCAAAGTCATTTGGGATACAGGGAGATAAAATCATCCATAGATACTATATGCACCACTTTATCACTTTCTCTCTAATTCCAATGGGCATCTTGCATCAATATTTGAAGTGATGGTGTAATTGGCTTTAAAATACCTCAGACATTAATGTGGCTATACTATTGGAGAGAAAAAAGAAGACTAGCCTGAGAAGAAATCTCTAGCTTGTTCTGAACGAAATAACATTGGAGGAGAATAATCAAAAAAATGGTTTTGGAACCAGGTTTATTCCAGTATAAGAATATGGCAGCTGCATTTCAAAGCCATTGTAGTCAGCTTCAGTTAAATGTGAATTAAAACTGTTTCCTGGAGAAAGCTGGCACAGTTACACAAGCCCAAACTCCAATCCATGTAAATGAAGGAGAACATTTAATAAATAAAATAATTTGATAGGAAGACTGGTTGTTTGATCACATGATACTAATAGATAAAATAACCATCCAATTTCTCTTAAATCCAGTCTCAATTCAAGATATTGGTTAAATGATGTGACCAGTTATGTTAGAAGGCATGTATTCTCTACATGGAGCAGAATCTAGTTATGATCATCTGCTGGAACACACACACTCACACACACACATTTTCTTATGTTTTCGTGGGTATTTATATGTATAATATCTAGGTTTCTTTGGGTATTTTCCCACGTCTTAACATTTGTGCTTTTAATATATATATACTGTATATATCTCCATCTGTTAGGGAGCAATTGGACAGCACAAAGCCAGCAGTCAGATCACAGAATGGGTGTTGGTAGAAGTTACCCTGATCACCCTTTCTATCTATGCTGTGAGAGAGTCCAGGATGGGTTGACTCCTTCCTATGATGTCATTTAGCTGAGTCTGTACTAAGATATAAAAGCCTGGAAGAGACCCCAGCTTTGGCGAAGATACTTGGCAGACTGAAAGGTATCTCTGAAAGCACAAATGAATACAGAAATATGACTTACCCTCTCCGGACGAATCAAGGGCTCTCTGTCCCATCCTGGGCTCTCTCCCAGCACAGATACAAAGGGTGTTCAGAGTAACTTCTACCAACGCCCATTCTCCTCCATGCTGCATCGAGAGTCCAGGATGGGACATACCAAAGCTTGCATGTCCACGGGCGGATCCTCGTCTGGCTCATCACACCGACTGTTAACCACTTGTTGAAGCACCCATCTGCCAAAGGCTGCAGTTGCCGAGGCAAAGACATCCAGACAGTAGTATCTGATGAAAGGAGATGAAGATGTCCATGTGGCCTCATGACAGATTTCCTCCAAGGGTGCTTGGGTCGCCCAGGCAGCCGAAGTGGCTGCATTTCTGGTAGAGTGCGCCATCAGATCTCAAGGAACCAGAAGGGCCGCAGCTTTGTAGACCTGCTCAATGCAAGATCTGACCCTCCTGCTAATAGTCGGAGAAGAGGCCTTGTGCCCCAAGTGAGAAGGGAAAAGGAAACAAAATGGCTTCAGACTTCCTGAAGGAGGAAGTGTGCTTAATGTATATTCTAACAGCCCTACCTACATCTAGCGAGTGCCACTGCTGCTCTAAGTCATGATGTGGGAGGGGGCAGAAGCCAGGCAACATAATGTCCTGGGACCTGTGAAACAGGTGTTAACCCTTGGAATAAATGTGGGGTCCAGACTCAGGACAACCCTATCATTGTGAAAGGAACAAAGGTCCTGTCTGATGGAAAGAGCAGCAAGCTCGGATATCCGCCTGGCTGAAGTGATGGAAACGGAGAACACTACCTTCAGAGTCAGGAAACGGAGAGACAGTGTTCTAAGAGGTTCAAAAGGGGGCTTTGTAAGGGCATAAAGGACCACATGAAGATCCCAGGAAGGATAACTGTGAACCACCGGAGGGTGCAGGTTGGAAGCCCCTTTAGAAAACCTCCTGACTGAAGGGTGATGGAATAAGGAAGGAAGCAAACCCCATGAAAGAACTTAGGAGAGGGCTTCAACCTGCCTGCGTAAGGTGTTGGGGGCTAAACCTTTCCCTAGATCATGCTGAAGGAATCTAA
Source organism: Laticauda colubrina (assembly GCA_015471245.1). Lineage (NCBI taxonomy): Eukaryota > Metazoa > Chordata > Lepidosauria > Squamata > Elapidae > Laticauda > Laticauda colubrina. The sequence continues at coordinate 5,115,005 of BLBF01000017.1, read as the reverse complement.
GATCCTCTGCCAACTAGGCTAAAGCGGGAGAGAGAGAGAGACCCTCCCTAAGGCACCATTGGGAAGGGCCTTCCAGGGGGCATCTTAGATGCACCTTGTGGGAGGTTTGCGAGATGCCAGGATAGTGATGATGACCCTTTCAAGAAAATCAGCCACCTCTAGCCGCTGCTGCTCAAGTGCCACATGGTCAGCTTGAGCCACTGGGGCTCCGGGTGGAGCAGAATCCCCTGATGAAGGGAGATTAGATGGGCTGGGATCCTCCAAGGAGAAGCTACCGACAAGTTGACCAGGTCTGCAAACCAGGGCATCCTTGGCCAATAGGTCCGCTCATTCTTCCAACATCTTCCAAATTATTGCTGGAATGATGGGCAGCGGGGGAAAGGCATAGAGAAGACTTTTGGGTCATCTGCATCAAAGAGCATTGGTCCCCTTAGCTCCCTGGCAAGGAAACCTGGTGAAGAATCTGGTAACCTGGATGATTTGAGGAGTGGAGAAGAGATCCACCTCCGGTGTTCCAAATCTGAGGGAAAGGTCCCTGAATAGAGATGGAGGAATGGACCATTCTGCCTGGTTGACTAGGTTCCTGCTGAGCCAGTCGGCCTGGGAGTTGTCGATCCCGGAGATATGGTCTGCCAAGATGAACAACAGGTGTTTCTCTGACCATAACAGCAACCATAGTGCCTCTCCCATGACGGCTCTGGACCGAGTCTCCCCTTGCCGGTTTACATGAGCTATGGTGGCCATGTTGTTCATAAGGATTAGAACATGAGAGCTGGTCACTGAGTGCTTGAAATGCTTGACAGCTAGAAAAATGGCTCTGAGCTTTAGCCAATTTATGGGAAGGGCCAGCCCTGATCTTGACCAAGGTACTGAGCTATCTGGCCCTGCTTATGGGAACCCCAACCCAGGAGGCTGGCATCGGTGGTTATCACTAGACTGTCTGAGACCCTGAAAAGGAGTCCCTTCCAGATTAATGGGGAACACTACCAATTGAGAGATCTCCAGATTTGTGGTGGGAGCGGGACCTTGATGGATGAGAGGCCGGTTCCTGTTCATTGGTAGGGAAGTAAGAACCATTAGAGTGGACAGGAGTGTAAAAATCTGTGGCTCTGGAGATATGACAGGGTAATTTGCAGATCCCGATGGGCTGCATGAATGAAGGAGGACTGAATCAAAATGCTGCCCAAGTAGCATTTGATCCTCACTGGAACAGAAAGCAGAGATGCCATCAATGCTGCCAGAACCTTCATGAAGACCCTTGAAGCTGATGAGAGGGCGAAGGGAAGTGCTCAATACTGGTAATGGGTATTCTGATAATAGAAATGGAAAAACTGGCGCTAATGAGACCCAATGGGGATGTGGAGGTAAGCCTCCATGAGATCAGTGGAAGAGAGGAGATCACCCTCCCGAACACTCTCTGAAATAGAATGCAGAGTCTACATTTTAAATAGCCTGTATTTTACAAATTGGTTGAGAAATTTTAGATCCAGGATGGTTCGCTACCCCCCCCCCCGAGGCTTTGGGAATAATGAAAGGGGAGAATAAAGCCCACATTCCCATTGAGAGGGGGGAACAGGTTTGAATAGCTCAGATTTCAAGGAGTTGAATGGCCTGATTCATGAGGTCTCGCCTTGAAATGTCCTGAGAGACAGGACAGATCAAAAAAAAATTGGGGGGGGGGTGTATTAGGAAGTCCAATCATAATCCTGACCTAATAGTGCTGAGCACGCAGGCATCTGCCATTGACTCCTCCCATTTGGAGGCAAAGAAGGCTAGGTGACCTCCAATGGATGGAGAGAATGAGGGATTACTTAAAGCAATGGCAGGAACAACTCCCACCCTCCTGAAAAGGCTGTTTATCAGTGTAAGGAGCTGGGTGATAGTCAGCTCTCTTCCCAGAGGAAGAGAGAATTTTACGTTTATCTCTGGTTTCAATGTGATAAGGTTCCAGAGCATCACCAGAGCATCACCCGCGAATGGAACTGAAACCAGCTTCCATTTACGGCGTGACTCCACCTGCCAATTTCTGAGCCATAACAGTCTTCTTTCTGCAACTGAAGATGCCATGGCCTTAGATGCAAATTTGGCGGAATTGAGAGTGGAATCTGTAGTAAATTCCACCTCTGCGATAATCTTATTAAGGCCTTGGTAAGACTGAAGGTCAGATGTAGGCAATCTAATCTGGAGTTGGTGCAGCCACCGTATGGATGCCTTCGTGAAAAAAGGATGCTGCTGTTGAAGGCCAAACAGCCCATGCAGCACTGGAATGTCAACAGAATACACTGCCAGGGAATTGTCCAGGGCTGAGCTGATGTTGTAGAAACACTTGTCCAGAGAAGATGGGTGAGGACCTGCTGAAGGGGAAGTGCACTGTTCCTTAGCCATATCCAGGAACAAAGTGGGAGAAGGCAAAAACCCTACATCCACTACAGGCTTGGAGAAGAATGATTCTCCCTGGCTAGAGGGAATTCCTTGTGGCTCGGGAGCCACTTCCTCTGGCGACAGCTTGTCAGTGACCAAGGCCTTGCTGAGTAATGACCTGAAGAGAGAAGATTGAAGACCAATGAAGAGGATGTCTGCTCTGGGTGAGAGTCCTCTTCCTCTGAAGATTTTGGTCAAAGGTCTCACCCTCTTCACGTTCTGTATGAGAGGAGTAACTCTGTTCAGATGGTGAAGCCCTTCCCTCATCAACCTCCTCCCATTCTGGTAGGGAAGAATGGACCTTGAGGTCCTGGGGCCTGTGTAAATCAGGATGATGAGGCAACTTATAGATTGAGAAGTGAGAAGGGCCTGAACCCTTTCCGGAGGTCGAAGGATTTACTTGAAGCCTTCAGCCAATCCCTGCCTAATGGCTAAGGAGACAACATCTTGGATATCCCCTGGTCTATGCTCAAAGATTGGGGCAGAAGGCCGAAGGCCCACTGCTGAGGGAGTGAAGGTGGCTTCAGATTGAGAAGAGGTTCGAGGCCTGGAGGGAGCAGGAGGAGCAAAGGGCCCAGAAGCCTGTTGGAAATAAGGCCCAGATCTGCTTAGATCCTGAGGATCATTGTACTGCAAAAACCTCAGGAGACCAGGATGGAGAATGGAAAGGCTCATAGATAACTTCTCCTCCCCTGGGAGGGCTTGGCTGGTGCCCACAGGTATCACCTGAAACATGCTGTAGTTGCACTCCCTTCTGTTGAATAGTTCTGTTGAACTGCCTCTCTAAGGGCTGGAGCCTTAGCTCTGATTTTAGCAGCCACCTCCCTCTGTACTGATTAGATGCATTGCCTACAACTTTTTCTCTTATTGGCTGAAGAGACTGTTCCACTGGGGGAGGGGGACTCTGCCTGACCCTTATCTTGCTCCATTTGAAGAAAAAAGGCTCTTTTGATGGAAATAAACTGTTTGTAATTTTTTTGTATTTAACCCCTTAGGGTATAAATTGGTCCCCAGGCTTACAAAATGGCTGCTCACCTCGTGGTGGAAGGCTTCAATCCAAGATGGCCACTGACTATGGGAAACAGGCTCCAAGATTGAAGAATTTCTCCTTCAGCTATGAAGAGCCCCTAGTGAAGTTAGCAAAGGAAAGGGCAGTCTCTGGCCACACAATCAGTTGGCTGACACTGGTATCGGTTTGCCAATCGTTTTTTACGACCGCTCAAACCGCAGGCATGGGGGAGGTCTACAAACGCTGCCCAACTTGCCTGAACAGCACTCCAGCAACGCTGCTCCCAACCTTGCAGGAGAGGGAGAGAGAGAGAGAGAGAGAGTGAGAGAGAGAGAGAGAGAGAGCCCTGCTCTCCTGGAAGAGCAGCTGCTCAGATCCTGGGGACTGCTTGAAACAAGAAAAAACGGCAATGAAGATCGCTGGTGAGTGTTATCTCATCGAAGTTTCAGAGACACAGCTACTGACTGAAAGGAGCTGAGTCAAAAGCTGGGGTCTCTCCCGGGGGCTGGCTTTTATATCTTAGTACAGATTCAGCTGAATGACGTCATAGGAAGGAGTCAACCCATCCTGGGCTTTCGATGCAGCATGGAGGAGAACATCAGTAGGATCTCAATTACAGACATTGCTTCCAGATATAATTGCTTAAGCCCATGTCACACTGCCCAACGGATGCAAAAAGGCCACAGCGGATGAGCAAAATGTTCCATCCGTTGTTATCCGCTCTCAAAAGGGGCAAAAATTAGCATAATCGGAGCGGATAACACGGACGCGGGGAGGACGCAGGGCGGATGCAAAGCAGATGCAGAATGGAAGCCCAGAGAATGGAAGCGGATGAGAGCGGATGGCGCGTCCGCTAGGCTTCCGGGGGGGCGCAGCAAATCGGACGCGGAACGGATACAGCGGATGCACAGCAGATGCCGAACGGATGAAGCAGATGCACAGCGGATGCACAGCGTAAGCCTAATGGATGCCTGGCGTTAATTGTGCATGCGGGGAGGATGCATTGCGTCAGCCCCGCGGATATCACGGAAGCAGCTCGGAAGCAGGTCGCCATTCAGAGAAAAGACCTGCTTCCAGACACATCGACTGCGTTGCCTGCCCTGCCTGCATGTCTGCCTGCCAGCATTGCTGCCAGCCTTGCTACCAGCCTTGCTGCCAGCCTCCCTTTCAGCCTTGCTAGCCTGCCTGCAAGTCTTGCTGCCAGCCAGTCTGCCTGCCAGCCTTGCTGCCTGCCTTCCTGCCAGACTTGGTTCATGTCTGCCTGCCAGCCTTGGTGCCTGCCTGCCTGCCAGCCTTCCTGCCAGCCTTGGTGCCTGCCTCTCTGCCAGCCTTGGTGCCTGCCTTGGTGCCTGCCTTGGTGCCAGCCTTGGTGCCAGCCTTGGTGCCTGCCTGCCTGCCAGCCTTCCTGACAGCCTTGATGCCTGCCTGCCAGCCTTCCTGCCTGAATTCCTGCCAGCCTTGGTTCCTGCCAGCCTCCCTGCCAGCCAGCAACCCCACAACCATGCGGAAGCACAGCAAGCCTCAGCCATCTGCTGCCAGCCCTGGCAAGGGGGACAGGGCTACCATCCCGCTCCCTGGCCCTCACTCTGGTTCTGCTGGGGCTTCTGCAGCATGGGCTCGCTCTTCTGGGGCTGGCACTTCTGCTGCTTCTGCTTCTGGAGGAGCTGATGACCAGCACTTCAGCACCAGCCACCTCCACAGCACCTGCACCCTTCACCCCTGGGACTGAGCAACCAAGAGGAGTACCAGAGACTCATTTTTGTCTTATAGCTTGTTGTTAATAAAGTCTATTTGTGATTCACACACTTGCTTCATTTCTTTTTTTTAATAAAGTCTTGGTGGAAACTTTTAGAAATGGTTTAAGCCTTTGCATGCTTGTGGGATGGGTTAAGATAGCAGTGGGATGGGCAGGGATACCTGTGGGATGGGTAATAGCTGTGGGATGGGTTAGGATAGCAGTGGGTTAGATAAACCTCCAGTGCAAGCATAGTGGGACTGTATGGTCCACCCTCCCAGGTGCCACACCTACGGCCCTTTATTATCAATAATAATGTAATAATTACCCACACATGTCAACATAAACACAACTCTTTATTAAACGCCCTGTTCATTGTTGGCCAACCAAACATACATGGCCCAATCTCATCCGTGTGATGAGACAGGCTGAAGGAAGCATCCATTAAGCATCTACCATCCTGTCTTGCCACTCCACTGCTCCAGCTGGGGAGTTGCACCATTGTCTCAGGAGGTTGCGCTCCTTCTTTGCTTCATGTGAGGCTCTGTTGGGGCCTTGCACATCCTCAGTGTCGATCAGGTTTCACCCTTGCCTCCATTCCCCAGGCTCCATGTCCCCATTGCCTTGCTGGAGGTCCATGAGCCTGTTCTGCAAGACTGGGTAGCGGGTGCGCATGAGATTGTGCAGGATGAAGCAAGCTTCCATGATCCTCCTCACGGTCTCTGGGCAATGCTGCATGGTGGTGAGAAGTACCTGGAACCTGTTGGCCAGGATGCCAAAGGCATTCTCCACCACCTGCCGTGCCCTGGACAGCCTGTAGTTGAAGATCCTATCTTCACGGGTGAGGAGTCTGGAAGTGTGTGGCTTCATGAGGTAGGTTGTGAGGGAGAAGGCGTCATCCCCCACGATGAAGTAGGGCATATCTTGTGTGTCGTTGGGCAGGGGTTCTGGATCTGGGAAGCCCACGATGAGGTTGCCTTCCAGCTCCTCCTTGAGGTGACTGGCGTTGTATACCTGGGCATCTGAAGATGAGCCGTTGCCTGAAGCATCGATGTACATGAACTCGTAATCAGCATCAACCATGGCGAAGAGGATGATGCTGAAGAAGCCCTTGGAGTTGAAATAAGTGGACCCTAAGTTGGGTGGAGCTTTGCAGGCCACGTGCTTGCCATCTATGGCTCCAACGGTGTGTGGTAAGTTCCACTTCTGATACCACTGCTCTGCAACTTTCTTCGAGCCTTCTTCAGTGGAGGAGTACTGGAGGAGCTCCTCCTTGTATTCTTCGATGATGACCTGCACCACTTCTCTGACCACAATGCTGATGGTGTTGGGTGGCACTCTCCAGCCGTACTGCATGCTCCTGTAGGAGGTCCCTGAGGCCAGGTGGCGCAGAGTGAGTGCCACCTTGAGCCCAGGTTCCAGGCTGGGCCGGAAGCTGGTGTTTGCCTTGGTCAACCTGGGTGTCAGCCGCTGCACAACTTCGTCAAACATGGCTGGAGGCATCCTCATGAAGTTCTGGAACGCCCAAGTGTCTTCGCTCCTGAGCCCCACCATCAGCTTGTTGTACAGTCCATCCTCTGCTCTTCTGGAGAACCATCTTCGGATCCAGACTCTTTTTGGGTGGCTCCTTTTCTTCTCGCAGTAGAGTTCACAGAGCCTGCAGATGGCTTCGCACTGTTACAGAATGATGGTGGCTGCCGAAAGGACTTTGTTACAATCCACAGTGGACATGACTGGATGCTGTGGAAGAGGAAGAGGCAGATGAAGGCTGCAGAGGTCTGCACCGCTGGGCTGCTGTTTTGAAAGTGAGATGCAGGCGAGTTGCTCCCCCTTTTTATAGGCAGTATAGGTTTTCCGCTAGGCATCCTCTAGGCATCCTCTAGACATCCTTAATATCCGAGATAGGTCCCCTCTGAGAACGTTTTTTCCATTTTAAATGCTTTGTTTCCGTGCTGCATCCATTTTGCATGCATTCTGCATCCGTTCTGCGTCTGTTCTGCTTCCTCCCTGCATCCGGGTGGATGCGAGTTGCGCAGATGCATAGCGGACGCCCAGTGGATATAGCGGATGCATAACGGATGCGTAACGGATGCGTTGCGGATGCGTAGTGGATGCAGAATGGACAAACTGGATAGATTTTCCACGCAAAAGTTTTTGGCAGCCCAAAACTTTTGGAGCGGATGAAACGTCCATAAACGGATGCTGGACGGATAGAGAGGAAGCCAAACGGAGGCAGTGAGTACATCACGTTTTTGAACGGATGGCAAGGTTTTTTGTCCGTTTTACATCCTCTTTGCATCCATTGGTTCAGTGTGACGTGGGCTTTACCTCATTGGCCATACTTCACCAGCAAGTCAAAAATACATGTACTTTATCCTACTGTATTGTCTTTCTCTCATCTCTTCCATTCTTCTTCGGTCCTGTTATCTTGCAGGACCTTGTTATAGGTCAGCTTTTTCATGGAACATCTAAAAAACTGAAAATCCCTTACATAAGCTATTGTGATTAGTGTAAGCTCTTTTATGCAGCACTTCTGCATAGAGTGAATATGGTAGAACATTAAATAAAGAACTTATTTTTAAAAAGTGCACACATTTATCATGACCTCTTTATTTTCATTATATGCATTATATTGCTGGAATTCTTGTTTGAAGGAAAAATTAAAAGGGATTTGTTACCGTATCTCTGTACCAAAATATTTCCTGAGCTAAACAATCAGCTTGACCTTTATATTCAGGATGCTATTTATTTTAGAAGTAACAATGTAGAATTACCTACTTTATTTTAGTACAGATTTGCTAGACCCTTTTCCTTCCACAGTTGTTTTTACAGCCAGCTCTTTGTTGCTCTCCAAATAAATACAGTGGAATTTATAGCAAATATCTTTGTTGGCTTCCTCTATATCTTTTTCCAGGTTTTGTCTTTTTAGAATATCTAGATGTTTAGAAAACCTTAAGATAGCTCAAAGTCACTGCACACATTTATCTTTTCTTCCTTTTCCTTTTAAGATATAATTCCTTTAGTGGTGTAACTACATTATAGAATGTACATTATACATATGGAAGCACATTAACAAATTATGTGCTCAAAACTGCTGCATTGCTCAATAAAGATTTGCATTTGAACATAAAGTTAAATCTCAATGAATGATAGAGGCTATTAAATGTGTGCAACATAATTTTAAAATTACAGTTGTCACAAAGAAGGTTCAACTCTGCTTTTTATGGGACCTCTATGCAATAAACTACCAATCTAACCAAAATATTCCAGCTGAAAGAACCCTAGAATGGAATATATTTTAAAAAAAATCTAGATTTTTAACTTAATTCTGAAGCTATTTCACTGAATACTGTACTGTACACATCTATATAAAGTTTCAGTACAGATTTTAGGTTTTTTTTAACAAGCACAGATGCATTATATTTTGACAGTGTTTCAGAACACCTTTCTAAACACAAATCTCATTTTTATCATGTAACAAAATATCTGGGTTTAATAGAATTTTAAAAGATATCTTCACTTCTACCACTAGGGAGCACCATACTATTAAATGCAGTCTTGCCTTACTGTTTCAGTTCTTCTCATTTGATAACTTATTGGAAATATTGGCTGTGTTGCTTTTGTCTTTCTGCTCATAATAAGAGTCTGACAACATATGAAAAATAAGATTCCATTCATAAATTGAGAGAGAAATCTCTATATACTATCACACACTTACTTTGGTATGTTTGTTTCCCTTTGCTTTATTTTACACAAGCGTTTTTTCCTGGCCATTGGAAACAGGAAACTTAAACCCTTATTGCACACGTAGTCCCTACATAGTGAAACAGTGAATTAGACCATTGGGGTGCTGAACATTTGTGGCACATTTGAAATATTTTTTGGCTCAGTTATAATTCAATATAATTCAATTCAAACATAGTTTATTCCTCAACAGTGTATGTCATTATTCTTCTCTATGAACAGTTTCTTTGTTTATTACTCTAAGTTTAGCTACTGTAGTGTAAAAGTGTTGGCAAGACCAAGTGATATATAGACATAGAGAAATATAGAGATATCAAAATATAAAATGCCACAGATATAAAAACATACAGAGAAAAATCAGAATAATTTACAAAGCCATTGAGAGGAAGAGAAAACATCAATCAAATTCAAAATTAATCCATTTCTGAAGGCAATGCACCGCCATTACCAAATGCAAGTGACACACAATATTTATATTTAAATATAAAATATAAAAATAAAGCCATTCCAAGTGTATCTGGCATTGCAGTGCAGTAATATTTGAAACAGCATAGAGCAAACAATAAAATTCCAAAAATATATATAAAGATACAATTATACAAGCTCTTAACTTATAATAAATCTAATAAAGTGAAGTTGCTTCTGAGTAAAGATGCATGGAGAACTGCAGTCAATATATCAGTTGGATTACAGTAGTAGGGAAAATATATTTTAAATGAATTTGCATCTTAATTTATTTCAGGTCAAAATGATTATGGAATTTGATTCATTTATAGTCAAAAGGAATATAATCACAAAGAAAGGTAATGAAGAGTTCCATTTTTTTCCTAGAATTTAGTGTCCAGATGCTACTTCTAACAGGTCAGTGATGAGGAATTATGGAAATTAAAATTCAGCATCTTGAAGTGAACAGGTTCAGCATCCTTGACATGTAGATGATCTAGGATGTGAATAGACATCAGCACCAGTTACAACAATTAATGATCCAAGATAAATATCTATCCCCAAACTCAGATAAAATATGCATCAAGTTCAGATAAGCACTGTGGTATGAACACAATTCATGCTTTCCTGGTTGTACCACATCAATTTTGGCTATAAAAGTTATTTCAGCACTTTAGTAAGCCTTGTGCTAAGTTCTTAGCTCAAACATAATGTGGACCCCAAAGACTATAAGAAAAAGGTAAACCTGAATAAATACATTATTACTTGTGAGAGAAAAAATAGGTGCATTACATATGATTCGTAGTGGAATAATTTTTATTTTTATATGTGTATTCAATTACTTTTTTATTTTAATATGTATATGGATTTAAGGGAATTAAATTGAGAGGGGAAATGTTTTTTTTAATGCTGTGATTACTTTTATCCAATTCCTTTGCTCAAATCCAATATTTCTCTTGGCTGTGCCTTAATGTTTTACAACTGTGACAATAAATATCAAATGCAAGGAGAAAGACAATGATGGAAACTCCACTGCGGTAATAAGATTATCCTGAAATGGAGCACTGGATTACCAAAATCTAATTTGGAAGTGATAAAGTATGTGTGATTGCCAAGTAATTATTACTTCAGAGTCCTTTTCCATGAGGAGAAGGCCTACGATTCAACATCACACCATGCTATAGTTGCTAGAACTTGATCTTTTTTTTTTTTTTAATTTTTTATTAATTTTCTACAAACAGACAAACGTACAAAACATTAAAAACATCTACTCTCATATATACTTCCGGTGTATCGGTTGGTTCATCAGTTTTGTGCATTCATTTTATAGTGTCAATTACAGTTATATTGCATAACCACTCATATTGTCAATCCATATTCTAATATTACTAAAAAAAAAATAAAAAAATCTTTTTCTGACTATACTTTTAATCATTCATGCTTTGTGAGATAACAATACTTCAAACAGTTTATTCTATAACTTATCATATAATCATAACAAATCAATCCTAAAAACCCTTCATATATATAATACTAATGCTCTATTATTGTATTTTATCATCTAACCATTGATAAAAAAAAACCCAAATTGCATAAAATTGTTTATCTTCTTGTTCTCTAATTTCAAATGTCAATCTA
>BLBF01000017.1:5049887-5063138 GCA_015471245.1 Laticauda colubrina | reverse complement strand
TTCTATTCTATTCTATTCTATTCTATTCTATTCTATTCTATTCTATTCTATTCTATTCTATTCTTATGCTTATACTTACTTATACGTATACTTATGCTGATAAATATACATGTACACACACACACACACACACACACACTTTAAGGTATCAAGAAGGGCAGTTTTCATCAGAACTGCAACACTCAGATAATTGCTTCTTCAGTTGTGATTGCAACAAAAAACCTTGAAATGGAAAATCATCATCAACAACAACATCCACATAGCACTAAGGACAATTTAGTGTTCATACTGAGTCCAGCATAACACCTATACTAAGCAGAATGTTCATCTTGGCTCTTGCCCATGTCAATTTCAGTTTTCTTCCGGTGATTTTCTGAGCATTCACCTGAGGTGCTTATTCTTTTCAGTTAATTTGTATAATGCAATTGGAAAATGAACACAAGTGCTCTTTGAAAAATTGCAAGCACTTTCAGACTGTTAAGATTTTCAGAGAAATCAAACACATTCTTCTGTTGGAGGTATCTGCATTTAAAAAAACCATACACCATGAACTACAGGTACAGTGTTCTCTGTGCTACAATATAGCTTAAGGATTTTGTTGTACCTTTATCAAATTGAATTAAAGTTCAATTTAAATGATTTAATTCAAGATCTCTTCTATTCTACTGAGTACAACTATTAAATGTAGAGAATGAGAAACAGTTATTTAGCTCTGTTCCTCCTTATTTTCTTTCTTCATCTTTCATGAATAAGGAGTAAATGCAGCTAGAGAACATGTGTTCTCTATCTTGAGTTATTTATAAAAGATAATAAAGGTGGGATATAAATAAATACATTAAATAAATAAACACTGCCAATACATTTACAGCATTCAGTCCTAATAATTTTAATCCAAGGAAAGGATAGCAATGGTAGACAGAAAAGGTCTATACTATTTGCCCAGAGAAAAGGAGGAATATCACGATGAGGTACAGCATCGCCTCTTTATATTTCAAAACTATCCACTTTAACTAGAGCTAAAAAAATGATTCAATGCAATAAAAACTCTATGATCTAATGTACTACCTGAGAACCAATTTGGTCTGGAGCTTAAGGCACCTGGCCAGAAACAGGCAATTGAAAGTTCTAGTACTGCCTAAAGCCCCTGTCCCACTGCACTAACAGATGCAAAGAGGATGTAAAACGTTAAAAAAAGTTTGCCATCCATTGGAAAACGCTATGCATCCATTGTGTATTCATTGCATACGTGTTTCATACGCTCTATCCTTTGAGCATCCGTCCACTGTGATTTCATCTGCACAAAAAGTTTTGAGCTGCACAAAACTTTGTGAACAGATGAACTTTCCGCCGTGTACAATGTAAATCCATGACATCCAAGCAACAAACATTCTATGTCCATTTATCATCCATTAAACATCCGCTGTATCCTCTCTGCATCCTCTGGGCATCCGCTCAACTCACATCCGCTGCAGCTGAAAACGGAAAGAGGGAGGAAACAAAAGGTACACAGAATGTCTACACAGCGTTAGTAGCACGGAAATAGAAAGGATATGCAGTGAATGGTTTGCATCCGATATACATCCGCTAGGCTTCCTATGAACATCCGTTTAACATCCCCGCTACATACTACCCACGTCCATTCTTTTCCATTCTTTTCTGTTCTGTTTATGCAAATTTTCACCAATTTTTGGAGTGGATGACAATGGATGGAGCCACCCCCGAAATTTTGCTCATCCACTGTGTCCTTTATGCATACGTTTTGCGTCCGTCGGCCAGTGGGACCTAGCCTTTAGGCACAAAGCCAACTGGATGACCTTAGGTCTCTATTGCCCCACTGTCTCAGCCCTAGAGAGAAAGAGGCAATGGCAAACCATTTCTGAAATTTTGCCAAGAAAACTGTAGAGACTTGCCCAGGTAGACACCAGGAGCCAACACAAATTTAAAGGCACCAATAAAGGAAGAAAAGGAAAATAAATGCTACCATGATTACTAGAGATTCTATGATCACATTGCAGGGTCTTTAAATTTTAGCAAAGCACTCCAAGTAGCTGAGGTTTAATGGGATAACACTTTTGAAGAGGAAAAAAAAAGAGCCATATAGAAAATTAAAAAACGAAAAAGGGAGAGGGAAAGAGAGGGGGGAGAGGGAGGAGAGAAGAAGAAAAAAGAAGAAAAGAGAGAAGAGGCTTTAATTTGCTGAAATACAAACAAAATGAGTAATTTGACTAAGAAATCTACCATTCACAAATGTAAATTTCCAATCCTCCCTTCATTATTCCAATAATTTATTCTGTGCTTCATGCCCAGTTTGTCTTTCACAATACAGCCCAATTAAAACTTTTATTAGCCACAATAATTAATTGTAGTTCAGTGCTATGTGAACAAACCTTGAACTTCAGCACTCCATTTTTAAAATCTTGTTCCATTATAGCTTCATGAAAAAGAAAGGAAGCATTAATTTCAGCTTCCTTTCAGCTAATTGCACATTGTTCTTCTGTTCTGGACTCTAGTTATTCTTAATTAAAGTTCATCCAAGAAAAACAAAATCAGGACCTATATTTTGACCTTCGTTTCTTTATAAAGCAAAATTAAAACCCATAGACTGGACAATGGCTTCTTTACACAAACCATAATTTAAACTAGAGATGGTCATGTCACTGGTCATTAGTGAACAGATCTTAAGTAATTAATAGGCAGAGAGAGAGCCAAGAGTAAGCCAACCCATTCCCTCCCATTCTCTCTCTCTCTCTCTCTCTCTCTCTCTTTTTTTTTTTTTAACAAGAGAATAATACACAAAAAATGGTCTGGATAGTTGATGTGGAATAGAACAGAAAGAACTGGAGATGATAACAAAATACAGGGATCTGTGAATAGAAGCAAAATGACTGTGACAAAAGAAAGTAAAAATAGTACCAGTAATAGGTACCTTCCCAAAACAACTGGAGCATAACTTGAACAGCATTAGCATTGACAAAATTACCATTAAGCAATTTCAAATAGCAGTTTTATTTGGAACAGCCTACAACTTGCAATGATACCTGTAACGCTATCAAGCAACATCTGCCTATCTCAGGTCCTTGGGAAGGACACAGTAAAAATGACAAATCCAGTCTAAACATCTGGCTGATTGTTCAACCAACCATAATTGATCACATTCACATGCTGTCCTGCTCCCAGTGAATCTGAGTGTTTTTTTTTCTTCTTCTATCCCTTCCTCTTTCTTTTTAAGAGTTAATATTGCTCCCCTCTTCTTTTTGCAATAGGATAGGCTCATCTTCTTGTAAATACTTTTTGTATTGGCCTGGAAGTCACATTAAATTAGGACTGGTTGTCCATCTCTGCTTTAAACTAAGAGTAGTAGAAAGAAGGACTAGGGGAGACATGATAGTAGTCTTCCACTATTTGAGGGGCTGCCACAGAGACGAAGGGGTCAAGCTATTTTCTAAAGCGCCTGTAGGCCAAATAAGGAATAATGGATGGAAGCTGAACAAGGAGAGATTTAACCTGGAAATAAGGAGAAACTTTCTGACAATGAGGACAATCAACCAATGGAACAGCTTGCCCTCAGAAGTTGTGGGAGCGCCATCACTTGAGAATTTCAAGAAGAGATTGGCCTGTCATTTGTCAGAAATGGTGGAGGGTCTCCCACTTGGGTGGGGGGTTGGACTAGATGACCTACAAGGTCCCTTCCAACTCTGATTATCTGTTAGTTTTATGTTAGTAACAAATCTGGGCAGCCACTCTTTTTCCACAATAGCAACAAATAAGAGTCTAAATCTTACTGGCTTCATTTTTTCAGAAGTAGAAATATAACTTCCTTGTCAGATTCTGCCTGAAAAATTATTGCAAATGTGTGCTTCTCCGTATTCCTATACAAGTAATCCACAATTTACAACCACAATTGGGACTGGGATTTCTGTTGTGAAGGAAGATGGTTGAATGAAGTGAATTTCATCCCTATTTTACAACCTTTTTGCATTTTTTTTGCTTCAGTTGTTAAGTGAATCATACAGTTGTTAAGCTAATCCAGCTTTCCTCAGTGATTGCATTTTGGAAGCTGTCTGGGAAGGTCCCCAATGACAATCATGTGATTATATCTCTTCCCACTTATCACTATAACCATGTCACTTGTAGCTTTACAATTTATATTGTTTTATATTTTTCCTAGTATGATTTGATTTCTAATTAGTAACCTATCATTAAGTGTTGTATCTTGATGAATGTATTTTTTCCTTTATGTACACTGAGAGCATATGCACCAAAGACAAATTCCTTGTGTGTCCAATCACACTTGGCCAATAACGAATTCTATCTATCTATCTATCTATCCATCCATCCATCCATCCATCCATCTATCCTTCTATCTATCCATTCCAGGATACCAAAACCATTATAAATAATGCCAGCTGACAAATGCCTGAATTTTGATTATGTGACTGTGAGGATGTTGCAACAGTTGTAAGTGTGACAGTAAGTCAATTTTTCAGTGCCATTGTAACTTCGAACAGTTGCTAAACAAATGGTTTTGTTGGTGGAGAAATAAAGGACAGATTACTTTCTCAAACATAAAAATAATCATAAGATGGTTCTTCATAAGTATTTTAAATTCTTTTGGCATGAATATTTAAAGCTATTTCATTATATATTATGTACAACTGCACCATAATTTATACTGCTGACCTAAAGCCAGCTAGGCATTATTGTATGCTCAGGTATCTAGCTTTTCAAACAATATTCCAAGAGATATGTGTTATTTTATCTCATAAATTTATTACCACTTGTATCATACTGCAAAAGTGTGAATGTTTAGATAAAATAATAATTAGCATACAGCAAACACAACAACTTATGGAAAATGAAGAAGAAATGAAATAATTATCAAGGTAGTGTGACTGTTGTTTCCCCTGTCAAATAATGATTTCACTTTGAAAATTGCAATATAGTGCCTTGGGTTGCAGTCAGCCAGCCAATTTTTCTCTTTTTATTTTAATGGCTTAATAAGAGAACTCTGACCTTGAGTACGGATTTAATTAGACAGAGAGAATCCCCATCTCCTCCACTATAAGAACCTCGATAACAGGGATCTCAAATGCCAGGAGACTTGGAAACAATAAGTACTCTCTAAGAACCAGGTCAGCAAAGACTACAAAACAGCTGCCTGAGGAACAATTGGGATCTGAGATAAATTTCACTTAAATGCCATATAAACATTTAAAAGAAGACATTTAATAACATTGTCAGTTCTGTAATCTAAGGAATATTTCTTTAAAGATTTGGAATTCTAGGTTAGGAAAGTTGGCATTAGTCTGTTCTCTATGAAGCATTCTTACATATTTTTTCAGTTTTTAAATAAACCATAGTAGTCAATATAATGTGATTACTTAATAACAAATATTATTAAGATTTAAGCCACTTTATCGAACTTCATGAGGAGAAATATCTTGATAATCAGTTTTCCTTTATTTATGTATTAAGGTGACCAATGTTCCCTCTAAGCTGCATGCGTGCGCAATTGCACTGGTGTTACGGTCTCCGCGCACAGACATTTTGCACTGCACACAAAAATAGAAATCCCACCTGAAGTGAAAATAAAATAAACATGATATAACTATTCAGTCTGTGGCTGTGCTATTTTGGAATGTGATTCAATGTGTGAGGGGTGACTGGTTGCTCCAGCCATTGATGTGATTCACATATGTACTGACGCACCGAATCAATGTGATTGACAATGACAACATCCTTATGCGCCACCCGCCATGTTTTTAGCTAGCCAAATGGTGACTAATGTAAAGAGAAGAATACACGTGTGAGATACGCTGCTTTTGTTTAACCCTTCATGGCAAAACGAATGGGCATCGACACATCCACTCACGAAGCCAAAGTTAAAAAGAAATGCAGTTCTTTTAAGAAGGAATGGCTGTCTGAGTTTGTGCAAACAGAAAAAAAAAACGTGAAACTGGGTGATATTTTTTCTTTTTCAAGCGAGAAAGGTCTGTTCTGCAAAATATGTTGTGAAGCCAAAGTAGCAAGCGAGTTATCGGAAGGAAAAGTGTGGACAGAATGGAAGCTGGACTACCTCAAGCGTCACATTCAACACAAAAGTCATTTGAAAGCGGTTGAAATTGTACACAGATGTAAGATGGGAATGGGGATCGGTACCTTGTTGGGGGAAAGCACCAAAGACCGAAAGAAGAGGAATGAGCTATCACTCGTAAAAAAATCCAACCCAGAGCAAGTTAAAGTTCTCATTGACAATATTCTGCCAGCCATCAACATGAATGCATCTATGCTGTTGGTTCAACAAAATCACAATCACATGGCAAAGTATGTGAGTATACCAGAAAGCTGGCGTAGCAAAAATTACGGCTTTGAATTTTTGAATTCAATAAATCACAAGGTACAGAATGAGACAGTGTGTAGTGTTAAAAATGCACCATGGCACACCCTCATCGTAGATGAGAGCACAGACATAACAGTGCTCAAAATGCTGGTCCTGTATTTTAAATACAGGGAGGAAAATAACATTAACCATAAAACTGTGTTTGGCGGCATCATTCATCTGTCAGCCTGCACTGCTAAGGATATTGTGCAAGCAATAATTCAGTTTTATACCAAGCATGAACTGGACTTTCAGAGAATGGTGATGCTGACCTCCGATGGTGCCTCAGTAATGCTAGGAAAGCACAACGGAGTTGCAGCTTTATTAAAGCAACAAATATCACACCTAACTGAACAACACTGTGTGGCCCATAGAGGGGACTTGGGCATTGATGATGCGTGGAAAGATGTCCGTTTGATGTGTGATGTGGAAACTCTTCTTAGAACAGTTTATTCCATTTTTTCAAGATACACTGTAAAGAGGGAAAAACTTGAAGACCTCACAAAGATTATGGATGAGGATACATTGTCATTCAGGCCTCTGAACAAAGTGCAATGGCTGTCACGGCACCAAGCTGTGAATGTTGTTCTTAGGAACTGCTCTGTGCTGGAAGAATACTGCAAGAGAGAATCCAGTGATGACAGAGATCCAGTGGCAAATTACTGTTACAAAAAGCTGACTGATTCAAAGTTCAAGGTTACTCTCGTTGCTCTGGGAGATGTTTTGGATGAGCTAGCACACCTCTGTCTTTCTTTTCACAGACACAACCTGACTGTGATGGAAGGGCACTGCTTTGCAAGAGCAAAGATTGAGAAGTTGCATTCCCAATACTTGACAGATGAAAAGGATGTTCAGTGGAGTGACCGTGTCAAAGAGGCAATGAGGGCCTCATCTGCTGATGGCAGAAACACCAGTGAGATTACTCATTTTATTGGTAAGCTCTGTGATCACTTGGATGCTCATTTTTCAGAGGATGAATTAAAGGAGTAGTCTGCATTTGACATTGAAGCATTGAGCTCAGACATCAGTTTTGACTATGGAGCAGCAGATGCTGCCACACTGGCAAAGAAGTATGAAGCCATTCTTCATCACCCACATTCTGTAGAAGTCATTAGCAGTGAATATGCTGAATTCAAGTACATAATGAGGCAAAAACTTAAACAAGGGTCAATCAGCACATTCTCAGATATGGTGGCTGCAACACTAAAATGTGAGGAGCTAAAAAAAACATCTCTCAGCTGGTGGATATTTGTGCTACATTTCAAGCATCCAGTTCAGATTGTGAAAGAGGCTTTAGTTTAATGAATCGTATCAAAATAGCATCTAGAAATCGTCTTGGAGTGGCACATTTGGATCAGCTGATGCACATAAAGTCAAAGCTGTAAGCAGATGAGGCCATCAACCTGGACAACGTGTACAAACACTGGAGAGATGAGAAAAACAGATGAGAATATTAAGGTGAATATTAATTTTTCAATCAGATTTGTGCTCATCTAGTCTCATTTATTTAGAATTTTCATTTATGGATTTTGTTGATCATTAAATACTGTAGTTTCTGAGTAGTAGCTAACAATTGTGTCATTGATTTCTTTATTTTGCAGACAAAGAGTTACAGGACTGTCTCCCAGACCACAGTCGGACCCTCTCTCCCAGAAAGAGCTTCACACACTGACATTTCAAACTCGTACTTGTAATACAAGTCAGAGCTTCACAATGAAAATTAAGTTTATAGTTGGCTTGGTTGGCAATTTATGTTTTGCTGTAGTTAAAAGCAAACATTTATACTTCAAATAGTGTTATTATAGTACACAGGTTAACAAGTATGTTGTCCTTTTCATTGTAAGCTTGGTAAAGCACTTAATTAAAAGAATTCTAATGGAAATATAAATGCTGTAATTTGATTCTTTCAATAAATCGTGCTACTTGGATGGATGCGATACTGGCCTGACCACAGTTGCTCACAGTGGTCCAAGGGACCGCTCAAGGAGTTGATGTGTTTGCTCAGACACATAAGAAAATTAGAGGGAACGTTGAAGGTGACCCATTCTGTTTTCGGATTCCATAATGAAATTACATTTTGTTGCAGGTTTCACTGTTCCAGTCAAATGCCTCTTTAAATTATTTGAACTTCAGATCAAAGTGGGACCAATATAGGAAGAATATGTTTAAAAAGCAAATGGCTTATCAATATCAAGAACAGACTGCTTTGCTATTTGTTAAAAGATAACATAATTGCAACTGTCTGCTGGCCAACAATACAAGGCTCCTACCTGTTTATTGGATGGAGCTACTCCAGAAAGAAATTTTATAAATGTTTGATGATTTTGTTTAAAGCAACCCCAAAAGAAAGAGATGCATTAGAATTAAATTCCCAGAGTGAAGATAACCATTAGTAGTTACAGCCATTTTGAATGTTCTTACATGGAATAAAAATATTTCTCAGGTGATTTAGTGCAGTACATAATGAATTAGGTTGGCAGCTAGTATGGTATGAGTTCATTTTGTAACTCTTGTGAAAACTTCTCATGATCTAAGCACATAAAAACTAGTACACCTATTTCTGAGTTTTTCAGAGTGATGGTTGCCATTCAGTAGATTTTTTTAATCCCGTCATGGAAGGTTGAAACAATTACCTTTTATAACTGTAATCGTAAACTCTAGTTTTGAGATGAAAGAAAGCAAGGATTTTACACGTCTGTGAGCTTTAATTGGGCTCTTATGCTGTAAGTCTTTCATGGCACAGATGGGGCCAGGCTATTTGATAAAGAATAACAAAGGCCTGAAGGTACAAATGTCAGGTTTCTTGCTATATGATATATGTCAGTTTGAAGAGAGGCAGGATACTGGATCATCCAACTATAGGCAGTGAATCTAGAGCCAAAGAAATCTACAAAAGCCAGCCTCAAAATTAAATCAAAGTTTCAATCACAGAACAAGGGATTTTATTTTATTTAGTGCATGGCCTTGTTACATTATCCAGGAGACTACAATAGCAATAGCACTTAGACATATATACCACTCCACAGCCCTCTCTAAGCAATTTACAGAGTCATCATATTGCCCCAACAATCTGGATCTTCATTTTACTGATTTTGGAAGGATGGAAGGCTGAGTCAACTTTGAACCTGGTGACATTCGAACTGCCAAATTGCAGGCAGCCGGAAGTCAGCAGAAGTAGCCTGCAGTACTGCATTCTACCCATTGCACCACCATGGCTCAGTGTTGGCTTTTGCCTCCTGAATAAAGATTAGGTTCTCCTTCTCAACCCCAGAATCATAGGAACCCATAACAAAAAGAAAGAGATGTGGGTTGTTGTTTTTTTAAGCACACAGTTATAAACTATAACATTATCTAAGGAGAACATTCCACACTACTACTACCTAAGTTACTGAGGTTTGTATGGAGACATTCAGGTTTCAGCATTCTAGATAAGAATAATAAATTATTCCAGGAAAACAGCAGAATGTCAAGAGTCAAGGGATACCTGTAGATGAGCCATCATTTTCTACCTACTCTGTTGATATATATGACAATTCGAAGCTATGGAAACTGCTAAGGCAAATTTTTAACATCTAATTGGCCAGCTCTTTAAATTTATGAAGAAAGATGAAAATAGATTTAAATTGTCATAGAAGCCTTCTCTTACTACTTTCCATAAAGTCTTGCTCATAAGTGTCCTGTGAGGGGAAAGAAGTCCCCAAGAAAAGGAAAAAGGAAGGTGGTAACAATTACAGAAGACAGCTGAACTAAAGTCCTATGTTTGTTGCAACCAACTGCTCTATGGGAAGATTCCTGGAGATCTGTTAATATTTTTTTCAACAATATATATCGTATTTGTGATGATCATTGTTTCTAGTATTTGTAAACTATTTTAGGAGAATTGTTATGCAGAAAGGCTAGGTAAAAATAACTAGAACAAATACTATAAGTAAAGTAAATAGATAAGTAAATAGTCTGTTATGATGTTATGATTTTCTTTTCTTTTTAATTGTGGATTTCACAAAAAAAGCAACGTGCAAAAATATACAGTTAATAATTTTACATAGAAAAAAGTGGGGGGGGGGATGGAGATAAGGATTTTTTTTCCATTTGGTTTTACTATGCACAAAGAGAAATGAAGATTGGCTTCTCAGATCTGCTGCTCTGAGTCTTGTTATCTTATTTACTGTGCTTTATGCAGTTCTGATGGTAATACTAGACCATCTGTTTCTGTGTCTGAAAAGGTGGAGGTTAGTCATCTTCACACCTTCAAATAATATTCCATGAATAAATACTAACAAGCTGAATAATCTCTTCAGTTGCAATGGTGTTTGTACACACAGTATCTGATCTGGCAAAGGAAAAAAAATAGATCTCCTTTCAGATCAGAGGCAGCTAATTAATCCTATAGGGATTTCAGTTACACAGGATGAACACTGATTTTTTTTAAAAAAATCCCCTTTCATAATCAAATCACAGGAGAATTTTGAGTCCATGCATAGGAAAGGAAAATCTATTGACTCTAGTAGAAGTCATAAGGGGGTTGATTGTGGTTGATTGCATGATTCACTGGTCTTGCAAAACATCTTCTGTAATAAGGAAGTGGGAAATAGGAAACTGCTGAGAAATACTCGTCCCCTTCAATCCTTTTCATACCCAATTCTTCTGCCAAGATGAATTATCAGGACTGCTTTCCATAGAGATGAGAGGGAGGGAGAGACAGAGGGAGGGAGGGAGAGGGATTTAGAGAAGGAGGGGGAGAGAGAAGGCTTGTCAATATTACAGTAAATGATGTATCAATCAAGCCATCAGCAGTATTAGAGACAATCTATATGATTTGAAATTTTTCCTTTACTTCTAAGAAATGGTTCAACTTTGCACCAATCTGATTTAAACTTTAGAAATTTTGCTTTTCATTAGTCACAACCATCAGTGAAGAATATCTTGCAATCAATAATTTTAGCTCTAAGTTGCACACTGCATTTTATAAAAACAATATTGGTTAACTCCTAATTCTGCTTTCTAAATATAGCATACAATTTGGATTTATAGAATGTTTCCTGTCCCCTTTTCACTATATTCCTTCCAAACACTTTCAATAATGACTTTCTTTAGTAAGAAAATGAAATATCCAGTCTACATTACTCCTTCATTCTCTAATTTCTTTTGTGCCATTCTGCTACAAACAACTTGTAAAACTTCAAGTACAACTTGAAACTTTATTATTACCCCATTTCAGTTGCTTGTGACATAAGATTCCTATTTCATCCCAACTCTTCAAAATGCATGTTAAAATTGTGGATTAGCACATCCCTTGCAGCCCATAAAAGTCAAATAAACTATTTTCAAGTCTTTAAAAAATGCCAGCTCAGAAGGAGATGTTGTGCCAGCTCTGAAAAAGAGTTGTAGAACTATACTGCTTCACTACAGCAATACGAAATACAGCCATTGATGTGTAGGAAAGAATTATAGGCATAAGAATATTACCTTCATAACTCTCCACTCTCCATAATTTCAGAAGCATAAAAAGACATCAATCTGCTAGTTTACTCCAGGTATGGGGAAATTATGTTGCTATCCTCTGACTCAGAAACTTCCATTCCAAAATTCTGCCAAATTAGACACCAATCTATCAGCATCAATACTACTGAAGCAGACTGACCTTTTATTTGAAGAAAGTTCTTTTACTGAAACTTCAGATAACAATCAGTCAGAATGCATTAAAAAAAAAAGCCACTCATGAATTTCAAATTGAGCTCCCCAGAAATCTGTCCCTGGTGCTGTCTCTATCCTCTACTCCCAGTTTTGTCTCTAAGACCTTTATTTGTCAAATATAATTTCATTATAATATACATCTGTTCAATTTTATCAATAATCAGCCTGATGTGTTGGAAAGAAAATTCATTAATTATTTCAGGCTGGAAGGAAAGTAATGTCAGACTAAATAAAAATGGAATTGTAGGACCTTAGTGCAACTGATAAAATGTATAGTGTGTCTATAGCAAAAACAGAATTGTTAGTCATAAATTTCTGTTACAGCTGAAAGTGGAAAGATATTTTGTTGGAGTCATATTTGCCAAAGCAATGTGAGATAATTTGTGAGCTGGCTATAGCCTCAGTGAAGCTAAATTCTAACAAGAAAAAATATGACAGCTTTAGTGAAATAAAGCTGGGGCTAGATACTAATTGTATTCTCATTTCCAATCACTCCCAATGAACTAGGGTTGTTGCCTTCATCTAAAAGAAATCAAAACTTCCCAAACAACTCTCAAATTCTTCCATAGTTTTAAAGATAAAACTCATGATGTTATAGAAAGCTCAGTTCTCAGCTCTGCTTAATCAATTTCTAGATGTTCTTTTGAAAATTAAATCATTGAAGGATCTGCTTGGATTTCAAATGACATCTTTTATAAGACAATACAACTGGCACCATGTTGTAACTATGTATCATTTATGTGTTTGCAAATGTGTATCAATACAACTATGTATCATTCAGGCATTTGCAACATTGTATCATTCACGTGTAATCATTGAACTTCTGTCTCCTCAGTGACCTTTTACAGGGCACGTACAGAGACAAGGAGTCAAGTATTCACTTTGAGATTACATCGACTGGCATGCAGGAATGTCTTGATCAAATTGTAGATCGTGCCATCTTGTCTGACTTGGTATTTTGCCTTATCTAAGCCTTGCATAACCTGCCTGACCTGGGCTTGACCTAGGCTCTGAATAAACAATGATAGTGACCCCCCCTTTTGAATGGGCATAATAAAAGAGCTTGTACCCAGCCATTCTGGGCGCACTCATCCCGAGAAACTTCGTCTCCTGTCGTTTTTCTCTCCTTCGCTCCCTATCATGAGACGCCCATCTGATGCGGGATAGCAGATACCGCA
>BLBF01000017.1:5037010-5049877 GCA_015471245.1 Laticauda colubrina | reverse complement strand
CTCCCTATCATGAGACGCCCATCTGATGCGGGATAGCAGATACCGCAGCACCATGACTTATCTTATTGTTCAAGGGCAGAGCAATTTTTGGCATCACTAATTGGTAAGAAAAATAGGCTTACTGTTTGTAATCAGGCTGGTGGAATCTAATTGAAACTTTTACAACTTTTACAACTTAATACCATTCTGTAAAAACACCAGTCATTTTGTTAGAGGTGGAAATTGTTATACTCAGTAGGTGAACCAGACTGGGAAATCATCTCTACAGGAAGATTAGAACTACTTTTTTTTAAAGATTAGCTGTAATCTTGCAAATATGACTGTGCTATATCTGTCAGCCAACCTCCCTGAATCAGGGCAGTATAAGCCTCCTTTGCCTGGGTAAGAGTTCTTGCATCTTTCAATCAAGGTCATCCATTATGGTCTATAGTACTTTTTTTTTCCATTCCAGCTAAGCAGTATCTTATATAATGAGCAAAGAAGAGAAAGGAAAGGAAGTTCAGAATGTTTTCATATAATGGTGTTTATCTGTACAAAATATACTTGTCTCAATCTATAGTACTGCTCACTGGGAACAATTATGCTTCATTTAAGATAATTAAATATAAAATGAAAATCTTCAGTGATCAACCACTTGTTCAGTACCATTCAAAGTTACAATGGAATGAGGGGTGGTTACAACCAGCCTTCTAAGTTCTGGGTCTCTCAACACCTCCACATCATGTGATAGCAATCTGGGCTTTCTTGGCAATTGGCTCACACTTACAGTAGTTGTAGTGTTCCATGGTCACATGAACATGATTTGCGACTTTCCCTGCAAACTCCTAAATGCAAAGTCAATGGAGAACATAGCAGGGAAGATCACAAGTCACTTGTATAAGTCTCCCCACCACACACTTCCCAGCACTTCTGAGCCTTACCAGTCATCCACATTAAACAACATTTCCAAGATTCGCTGATCTTACCTTGTACCCCACCCTCCACACCCACTATTCATGCATCCAAATGCATCTTCATGTACCCATTTCCACCTGTCAGCCACTCCAAGCCTGTCATACTTGAGCCACATCTTTCCACTATCCAGAGACCTATCTTGCTGAAATCATACTATTGTCCAACATGTGACAAAACTCAACAATACGAACATAACAGTTTCCCCAATCTGGTGATTTCTCAGTTAGATGAACAACTCCCATCTCTTCCAGCCAGCATGATTGTTAGATGTAAACTATAATTGAATTTCTGCTAAGAAATAAGTAATGTATATTTGAGAGGGAATATTTTCTAGTTTTATAATATATTAGACAAACCATGACCCATTGGGTCAAAGTTGCAGATTTATTTTCTTACCTAAAGAAAGAAACAGAATGACAATAAAGGGCAATAAAGCAGTGAGAGTTGGAATAACTTCCAACTTCCTACCTGCTTGACAATGGCTGACCACCCTTTGACACCTGCTGGTGGACTGGTTTATTTGGCATCCAGAGAGCTAGACTGTGACTGGTCTACTCAGCTTCTGAGAAGTGGCATGGTAGCACTGAAATGACACAAATTTGCCAAATTTCAATCGCACAGGAGACATGAGTCCCATATTTTGGACACATTCTGTAATTTAATCCATTTTAGACACCTTAGTTCAAAAATTGTTGCTCTAATTCTAAACCTATGATGCACTGTTTCACCCAAAGGTCACAGACACGAAAGCTTCAGTATTATGTGTCCCAAATATGCTTTTTCAAAAGATAGTTGGACTGTTGAAGATGTTTGCTTCTGATCAAGGAAGCTTCTTCCCTTCTGACTGAAGAACTGAAGAAGCTTCTTGGATCAGAAACAAAACATCTTCAAAGAAAAATAAAGTCCAGTTGAAAAAGCATCTTTGGGACACCCATGATCTGGATGACTTAGAATTTCTATAGACATATTATATAGATGATAACTACCATAATATATCATACATATACAGATGTACTGTGTGCTTCTTGTCCTACCTTCAAGTTCTATGGAGAATGAATCAATGCTGTAAATCTGTAGAAATGTTAAGTCATCGAGGTCATAGTTGTCCCAAAGGTGCTTTTTCAGGAGACAACTGGACTTTCTTGTTTTTTCTTCTGAAGACATTTCGCTTCTCAAGAAGCTTCTTCCGCTCTGACATACAGTGGGGAATGGAAGAATTTATATTCCTTGCAGACAGCTGGTAATCTGCATTCTTTTAGAGAGTCATTAAAGCACTTGGAGGTTCATTTGTGTGCTCAGGGTCACTTGAGTAGAGTTGAAGAAGCTTCTTGTATGAGAAGCAAAATGTTTTCAAAAGAAAAAAACAAGAAAGTCCAGTTGCCTCCTGAAAAAGCATCTTTGGAAAAATCGATGCTGTCTTCCCTGTGGTATCCCTTTAAGTATTGGAAGAATCTTATTTGAAAGATGCTTAAGAAATTTGGTCTTTTCAGATAACTGTGTAAATTCTATACAGTCCCTTCTATTTATGCATTGGCAAAGTGGACTCGTGTATAAGGAGGGAGTTATTCTAGAAGTAAATTTTCCTCTCTAATTGGAACATTTGAGCACTTCCTAGAATTACTGTAGAATGGAATTTGCAGAAATCTTATAAAAAACAATATAATTCAGCTAAAAATAGTTTATATGTGTATGAGCAAATGTAGAAAAATAATAATTGGTAAGAATAATTTGTAATCCAGTAAGAGACTTATATAAAAATATGCCCCCAATTTGGGAGTCTTCCTGGACTCACAATTTCTGCTTGATGAAAATAACAGACATATAATTAGTATTAAGATTAGAAGAAAGGAATATGAGTTTAATTTTATATAATAAAACAGATTTTATAAGAAAAACAAATGCAGTTTTTGTGTCTGATCTAAACTGAAACCACAAATCTTTTTATGAGTTATGATCTCAGAAAACACAAATTAAAGGCATCATAATTTATTAAGACAGATTGTGACAGTGGCACAAATCTATCTGGATTTTGTGCCAATGTTGTAATAAGAGAAATCTTGCTGTCAAACAGTATTGGGGAACTAAAATTAAAGGGTACCTATCAATGGAAATACTGCTTGTATACATTCACAATAGAACTCAGACAAATTTGCTTTTTTTACAACATATCACACAGCAAAGCAAACTACGAGATTTAGATAATAGTTTTTTGAAGAAAAAATAACCTGCCTTAATAATAATAATAACAAAATTAAAATATTTCAAATTGAAAAGAATAGTAACATTGAATATGAAATATAAATATTTTCAAATAGAAATTAATGACAGGGAAATGTGGGAAGAAAAATAGAGAGAGGGAAGCTACCTTTTGATTTTTTTTAAAAAAAAATGTTTTACTTTATTTAACTTTTTAAAGATTCTTTAAGTATATCTTTTAGTTCTGCTTTCTGTATATGTCTCTCTCTGTATGAATGTATGTTTTACTTAACCATAAAGAAATTTGAAAAAAAAGAAATTCACTAGATTTTTTTTTTTAGATTACATCCTTTTCAACTTGGTTTGATTCGTTATGATTTTACTGTTTTTGCTCATGCTGCCGATGGAGTTGTATGTTTTTAATTGTTTTTATTGTTTTGTATTTGTATCTATTTGTTGCTCAGAGTCTCCTGAGAAAACCTATCCCTCAATTCACTCTGTAATAAAGGATTGGAATATAACTCCAATAAAGGATAACCAATATTTAAACTGGGGTCTAGAATAAAAGGAAAATATAGGCCAATCAACTTAGTCTCTTTTTAGGCAAAAAAATAGAAGCATTAATCATAGAAAAAAATAGAAATATAGAACGGCATTACCAATAGACCATTCACATAGATTACACAAAGGTACATCCCATCTCACAAATATTTTAGTTTTTTGAGAATGTTAAAAGCATGTGGATGGAAGAGACTGTGTTGACACTCTATTTATAGTTTCAGTAAACTGTTGACAGAATTCCCCTGTAGAGGTTTTTGAGTAAATTTCTGAAATAAAAAACTCTGTCCCTTTGTGAATTGCTGACTGATTAAAATCCGAAAGCAAACAATAGGAGTAAAAGGATATCTCTCTCAATAGTTGGAAATAATAAAGAGGAGTTCTTCAAGAATATGTATTAGGTGCTTTTTCATTCATTCATAATTTATTGGGTAATGGACATAAGCAATGAACTGGCTAGGTTGGTGGTTAAGATTAAAATATTCAGACATAAAAACCATAAAATGGTTTTGAAGAGCTCCTGAAGGGTTGCGGTAATCTAGGTGAATGATCAACCAAACTGCAGATTTGATAAGATAACTGAAATGCTACTTTAAGAATCAAATAATTTCAAAAGGAATTCCTAATCATTATAGAGCAAGGATAACCAATCCCCAGCTCCATGGAGTGGCATCAGTCTGTGGCCTGCCAGGAACTGGTCTGTGCAAACAAGCAAATTCACATCTGCACATGTGTGGGATACAGGGCAATACACAAACTCACCCCTCTGTCTGCAGAAAAAACATCCTCAGTAGAACTGGTTTCTGGCATCCAAAAGGTTGGGGGGCCACTATTGTGGAGGATATCATTCCAGGTTATGAGCACCAAGCCTAAAGGCCCTGTCACACTGGCCGACGGATGCAAAACGTTTGCAAAAAGGACACAGGGGATGAGAAAAATGTTCCATCCGTAGTTATCCGCTCTCAAAAGGGGCAAAATTTGCATAACCAGAGCGGAAAACATGGAAAGGAACGGATGGGGGGAGGACGCAGGGCGGATGGAAAGCGGATGCTCCATGGAAGCCTAGCGGATGGAAGCGGATGAGAGTGGATTGCACATCCGCAAAGCTTCCGGGAGAGCACAGCAAAGCAGACGTGGAATGGAAAGAGCGAATGCAGAGTGGACGTCGAGCGGATGAAGCGGATGTATAGCAGAAGCCTAGCGGATGCCTAGCGGAAGCCTAATGGATGCCTAGCATTCACTGCGCATGTGGGGAGGATGCATTTTGTCAGCCCCGCGGATATAAAGGGAAGCAGCTCCCAAGCAGGTCAACATTCAGAGGAAAGACCTGCTTCCAGACACATCGACTGCCTGCCAGCCTGCCTGCCTACCTGCCTGCCAGCCTGCCTGCCTGCCAGCCAGCAACCCCACAACAATGGGGAAGAAGAGAAAGCCTCAGCCATCTGCTGCCAGCCCTGGCAAGAGGGACAGGGCCACCATCCCACCCCCTGGCCCTCACTCTGCTTCTGCTGGGGCTTCTGCAGCACAGGCTCGCTCTTCTGGGGCTGGGGCTTCTGCTGCTTCTGCTTCTGGAGGAGATGCTGCTGCTTATGGCGGTGGTGCTTCTGCTTGTGCTTACTCTGCTGATGCTGCTTATGGCGTTGGTGCTTCTGCTGGTGCTTACTCTGCTGATGCTGCTTCTGGCGGTGGTGCTTCTGCTGGTGCTTACTCTGCTGAAGCTGCTTCTGGCAGTGGTGCTTCTGCTGGTGCTTACTCTGCTGAAGTTGCTTCTGGCGGTGGTGCTTCTGCTGGTGTTTACTGTGCTGCTGGTCCTGCTGGTGCTCCTGGTCCTGCTGGTGCTCCTGGTCCTGCTGGTGCTACTGGTGCTGCTGGCGCTGCTGGTGCTTACTATGCTGCTGCTGATCCTGGTCCTGCTGGTGCTGCTGGTGCTGCTGGCGCTGCTGGTGCTTACTCTGCTGCTGATGATCCTGGTCCTACTGGTGCAGCTGCTGCTGCTGCTGCTGCTGCTGGTGGTGGTCCTGTTGGTGCTGCTGCTAGTGGTGGTGTGGAGGAGCAGCCCCTACAACCTGGAAATCCCTCTGATGAGGGCCCATGTGGTCCTGACAAAGAGAGGAAGAGGCAGACGCGAGAACAGGAGAGGAGGCGAGACAACATCGAGGAGGAACATGAGGATGAGGTGCTGGAGTGGCTGAGAGAGAATGAGTATCTATGGCGGAAGAGACACAGGCTCTATAGGGACACCAAAAGGAAGCAGGCTGCTTGGAGAGAGAAGGCAGAGAGCCTGGGCTACACTTCGGAGGTGCTCCTCAGCTGGTGGAAGCACATGCACACCTGGTACGGGAAGCTGCACTTCAAGAAATCTGGCCAGGCCACGGTCAAGCTAACGGACAGAGAGACCTACGTCATGGCCAAGTGCAGCTTCCTGGAGGGTGAGATCCGCCACCAAGGAGCAGCCCCTCTCACAACCCTCTCTCTCAGGCAGCCTGCTGAGAGCCAGTCCTCTTCCGGCAGAGAGTCAGCTCCTGTCTCCAGGCAGGTGTCTGTGGAGCGTGCTACAACAGAGAACCTGCCGACAGCTGTTCTAACCATGGCAGAGCGTGTGGAGGACCCCCTGGAGCAGTGGGAGAAAGGAGATGGCACTTCCACCACAGCCCAACCCGCATCCACCCCCAGCTCCACCTCCACCTCCACAGAAAGGCAAAGAACCAGACAGGAGGGACAGAGCCACACTGTCCTGCTGGAGATAAGAGACACCATCAGGAGCAGCATAGATATCCTCTCTCAGCTGGTACACACCGATTCCTCATCCTCCAACTGCAAGCCCTTCCGCAACTATGTGAACCAGACCCTCATGGACATGGCGGAACCCCAGTACCAGGTGGTGAAGGACAGGATCACCGAGCTGCTTCACAACCCTCCAGATCCAGATGAACCTGCTCCCACCCAGTCCAGGTCTGCTCCTCCACCCCAGGTGATGTCCCTCCCATTCCAAGGCTTTCCACAGGCCCTCCCCTACCAGGGCTACGGCTAGCAGGAGGTCCAGCAGCACAGGCAGCAGCCCTTCCCAGTCCAGGCACAGGTTCATCGGACGCCACCGTTGCCACCAGTTCCACTGATGCCACCAATGCCACCCACGCCACTGCTGCCACCGACACCACCGATGCCACCAACGCCACCGATGCCACCCACACCAGTCCTCACCCAGCTGCAGACCAGACAGCCCCACTACACTGCTCCTTCCTCCACCCCACAGCCAAGCCCGGCCTCAGTACATCTGTCGTTGGTACTGGGGCTGACACCCCATGGCATGGAGGAAGGAGCTCTCAACATCATGGGGCTGAGCCAGCTGTCTGAGAGCTTTCTCAACACACGTCCCCTGTTGTCCTCTCGGGGCCAGGCACCCCATTGGCACTTCAGACCAGTACTCCAGCAGCAGCCACCTCCACAGCACCTGGACCCTTCACCCCTGAGACTGGGCACACCTCTGAGTGACAGAGAAGAGTGCCAGAGACTGGGTGGCTACCTGTAGACTTTATTTGGACACTTGACTTGGGTCATTTTTCTTTTACAGCTTGTTATTAATAAAGGTTATCTTTGCTTCACACACTTGCTTCATTTATTTTATTAAATAAAGTCTTGGTGGAAACTTTTAGAAATGGTTTAAGCCTTTGTATGCTTGTGGGATGGGTAAGGATAGCAGTGGGATGGGCAGGGATAGCTTTGGAATAGGTAATAGCTGTGTGTTAAGATAGCAGTGGGATGGGCAGGGATACCTGTGGGATGGGTAATAGCTGTGGGATGGGCAGAGATACCTTTGGGATGGGTTAAGATAGCTGTGGGATGGGCAGGGATACCTTTGGGGTGGGTTAAGATAGCTGTGGGATTGATAAACCTCCAGTGCAAGCATAGTGGGACTGTATGGTCCACCCTCCCAGCTGCCACACATATGGCCCTTTATTATCAATAACAATTTATTCATTGATCCACACATGTCAACATAGACACAACTCTTTATCAAATGCCCTGTTCATCGTAGGCACACTCAACATACATGGCCCAATCTCATCAGTGTGATGAGACAGGCTGAAGGAAGCATCCATTAATTATCTATCATCCTGTCTTGCTACTCCACTGCTCCAGCTGGGGAGTTGCACCAGTGTTTCAGGAGGTTGCGCTGCTTCTTCCCTTCAGGTGAGGCTCTGTTGGGACCTTGCACATCCTCGGTGTCTATCTGGTTTCACCCTTGCCTCCATTCCCCAGGCTCCATGTCCCCATTGCCTTGTTGGAGGTCCACGAGCCTGTTCTGCAAGACTGGGTAGCGGGTGCGCATGAGATTGTGCAGGATGCAGCAAGCTTCCACGATCCTCCTCACGGTCTCTGGGCGATGCTGCATGGTGGTGAGAAGTACCTGGAACCTGTTGGCCAGGGTGCCAAAGGCGTTCTCCACCACCCGCCTTGCCCTAGACAGCCTGTAGTTGAAGATCCTCTCTTCACGGATGAGGCATCTGGAAGTGTAGGGCTTCATGAGGTAGGTTCTGAGGGAGAAGGCATCATCCCCACGATGACGCCTTCTCCCTCAGAACCCCACGATGAAGTAGGGCACATCTTGCGTGTCATTGGGCAGGGTGTCTGGATCTGGGAAGCCCATGATGAGGTTGCATTCCAGCCCCTCCTTGAGGTGACTGGTGTTGTATACCTGGGCATCTGAAGCTGACCCGTTGCCTGAAGCATCGATGTACATGAACTTGTAGTCAGCATCGACCATGGTGAAGAAGATGATGCTGAAGAAGCCCTTGTAGTTGAAATAATTGGACCCCGACTTGGCTGGCGCTTTGCAGGCCACGTGCTTGCCATCTATGACTCCAATGGTGTGGGGGAAGTTCCACTTCTGATACCACTGCTCTGCAACTTTCTTCCAGCCTTCTTCAGTGGAGGGGCACTGGAGGATCTCCTCCAGGTATTCTTTGATGATGGCCTGCACCACTTCTCTGACCACAATGCTGATGGTGTTGTGTGGCACCCTCCAGCCGTACTGCATGCTCCTGTAGGTGGTCCCTGAGGCCAGGTGGTGCAGAGTGAGTGCCACCTTGAGCCCAGGTTCCAGGCTGAGCCGGAAGTTGGTGCTCTGCTTGGTCAACCCGGTTCTCAGCCGCTCCACAACTTCATCAAACATGGCTGGAGGCATCCTCATGAAGTTCTGGAATGCACGAAGGTCTTCGTTCCTCAGCTGCACCATCAGCTTGTTGTACAGTCCATACTCTGCTCTTCTCCTGATCCATCTTCGGACCCAGACGCTTCTTGGCCACCTCCTTTTCTTCCCGTAGAACAGTTGAAAGAGTGTGACATGGGCTTAAAGTGCAAATCTAAAGTGTAAATATTTGTTTGAGTTCATTAATTAAAACCAGACTTTATTAGGCTTCCAAGGAAGAAATGGCAAACTGAAGATGGTTGTGATATAAGTGGAGTTAATAACCGGAGCAGAATGAAGTGATAACAAGTAGAATTCATACTTCCCCTTTCGATAAAGAAAGGACTTGATATTGCTGACAAGTGCCCCAGACAATTGCTCCTTGTGAAGAGAAGGTGTGTCGCTCTGGGAGATGAGCACACAACCATCTTGTTCAAATCATAGTCAACACCTTCAAAAAGACACTGAGTTTGCATATTTTCTTTTCTTATCATTTTCAGAAATTGCTTTTTAACTGATTTTCAGCTATTTGGAATCTTTGGACTGACAAGTTTTACAGAACGAGGTAAGTGTTCCTCAATCCTTAGCAAAGGAAGTTTTAAATTTAAGGACATTTAAAAGTCTTTTGGAATAAACATGCACATAATGACAACAAAATCTGATTAGAATTTTGATTTTGGAAAGTTACCATTTGAAAAATGAATTTGGAATTGATTCAGATATCTTTCCCATAGGAAAATTGAGGGAGATTGTTGATCCCAAAGCAATAAATATATATATACTTTAGTTTTGAATGCTCTTAATTTAAAAAAATCATGAAAGGATGAGACAAGTCTGGATCCTAGAGAGAACTAGGGGGAACTAAAATTTACACTTACTTTTGAATTATTAAAACAGAATGAAATGAAATATTTTAACATTAGACATTTTGAACAATGGAAATAAAGTTCTAGGATATTATTTAATTGGACTAAAGATCAAGACTGTTAAAAATAAAAGGAAGGAATTACATTTATGATTAAAGATAGATATGCTTAATCTCTTCCAACCGCTTCCCACCCGTAATTAATTCTGTTGTTTTTGCTTTAGTCATGTTGGTTAAAGGAGGTTCAACTATTGTTGTTTCCTCCCTTGTCAGACCCATCCTGCACTGCTTATTTCTAAGAAATGATGTTTACCTGCCAGCTATTGCAATTTGTTGCTTTGCTCATGACCATGTGGTTGGCCCAGCTCATTCTTCATTATTCTTGTCTGTTATAACTTGAGGTAGCTCTGCCGGGCTTCTCTGTATTTGGACAGGCCTGGTTGTGCCTTCATAGGATGAATTCACATGCCCAGGGGTGGGAGGTGCCATTGGTTTCTGCTCCCTGATGAGAAGTGGTCTCTGCTCCTCCTGCAGGGTCTTTCCTGGTGTCTCAATGCTTGGTAGGCTGGTGGTAGTTCGATATGTCTATTGATAGAATTGCTGTTGGAAAACCAGGGTTCTTTTAGTAGGCATCCTCCTTTAGTTATATCATGGCCAACAACTTCATCTGCTTGAAAACTGAATGTGTGATTATGCTCCTGCATATTTTTATGCAAATATGCATATGTGCCCAGAGATTTGTTCTTTGCATTGGACAGCCAGTTCATGTTCATGTACTCTGGTCTGTAGGCGATTGGCCATTTCCCCTACGTAATTACTTGCACAGTCACTGCAGTTGATGCGGTAAACCACCAAAGATGTCTCCTCCTTGGGTAGTGCTTCCTTTGGGCACATCACTCTGATTTTTAGAGTTTGGTCTGGGTTTGTGTGCCACTTTGACTCCATGATTGAAGAGAATGTGTGCAGCGGTTTCAGATACTCCTTGTATATATGGGAGCACCACCATGTAGCTGTTCCACTGGCACCTTCAAAGGGTTGCTGGGCCCTGTAGTACACCTTCAGATGAAGTCCATGGAATAACCACTGAGCTTGAAGACCTGATAAAGATATTTCCTCTCCTTGGCTTTAGTTGTCAGTGTATTACAATGAGTGTCTATGCTATTAAACAGTGCCCAATAC
The DNA here is from genome assembly GCA_015471245.1 of Laticauda colubrina. NCBI lineage: Eukaryota > Metazoa > Chordata > Lepidosauria > Squamata > Elapidae > Laticauda > Laticauda colubrina. The sequence goes on along the minus strand of BLBF01000017.1, from coordinate 5,038,937 downwards.
AACTGACAATTCAACTGACTTTATATATATAAATATTATTGATATTTATATATCAATATAAATATTGATATATAAATATCAAAATCAATATCAATAAATAAATATAATATAAATCAAATATATTGATACACAAAGAAGGAACTCCACTTAGACCAATAGTCAGCTCCATAGGCTCACCTCTACAAAACCTAGCCAAATTTCTCACCAAATAACTACAGCCCTATGCTGAATCCATCAACTCACATGTAAGAAACTCATTCCAGTTCATCAAGATCATAAAGAAACAAAACTTACAGCCCAGCAAACTACTAGTGAGCTTCGATGTCATATCCCTCTTCACCCAATTGCCTATAAAAGAAGCCTTGACAGCCATTCAAAACAAATACAACCCCCCCAAGCACATCTTAGATCTGACCAACCACTGCCTATCCAATACATACTTCACCTACAATGGACAAAAATACAAACAAATAGAAGGAGCACCCATGGGATCACCCCTCTCACCTGTCATTGCAAACCTCTACATGGAACACTTTGAAACACAAGCTCTAGAAAAATATGATCACAAACCCAAACTCTGGCTCAGATATGTAGATGACACCTTCATAATCTGGCCACACGGGAAAGAAAAACTGAACAACTTTCTCACATACCTCAACGGCCTACATCCCAAAATACAATTCACCATGGAAACAGAAGCCAACAATCAACTTCCCTTCCTAGATGTCTTAGTATACAAAAAATCCAATGGCTCCCTAGGACACACCATCTACCAGAAGAAAACACATACAAACCACTATCTACACACACTCTCACACCACCACCCAGCACAGATCAATTTCAAAGCCGAGACACTCATCTCCAGAACAAAATGCTTAGCTGACGAAAAACACCTAAAAACTGAACTGCATACTCTCACTAATTTACTAACAGCCAATGGATTCCAAAGAAAGATTACCCACCTAATCCAAAAAGAAACCCTAACCAAAATCCAAGATAGAGAACAAGAGAATGGCAAAGCCCTCCTCCCATATATAAAAGGTATTACAGACAAAATCAGCAAGATCCTCCAAAAACACAACATTAAGACAGCATTCTGCACAAACAAAAAAATATCCACCATCCTAAGAAACCCTAAAGACAAAATCGAGTTAGAAAATCAAGGTGTATACAAAATCCCTTGCACCGCCTGCACCGCCACATACACTGGGCAAACCAACAGAAGAATTAGTGCACGCATTGAAGAACACAAGAACTCAATCAAAAAAGAAGAACCGACCTCTTCCCTGGTCCAACACCTCAAAGCCACAGGACATGAAATTGACTTTAAAAATACCAGAACTATTGCCAAAACCGAACACTTCAACAACAGAATAATCAGAGAAGCCATAGAGATAGAAAAATGCTCACACAGCATGAATAGACGAGATGATACCTCCCACCTATCAACCATTTGGAAACCCGCCCTTATTAACAAACAAATACCTAACATGAAGAATGACATCAGACCCGCACCCATGAGAGCCACACAAGATGCTACCACCACAGCCAAGCCCCCACCTGAACAGAACACCCCCCCAGCCAATTGGAACACAGCAAACCCCCCAACCAATCAGATAACAGCCAGGCCGCCAACCAATGAGGACACACCCCCAGCCAATCAAAACACAGCCAAACCCCCACCCAGTCAAGTGACACCCCCACTGGCAGTGAAAAAGCAAAAACAGCTGCAAGCTCACATTACTCTGAGAAGAACAAAGCCGAAGACACAAGCCTGAAGATGACGAATGAGATTTCGTCGAAACGTCGCCAAAATACTTCCAATTTTATGTGGGAGAAAACCCGAATAACCAAAGATCCATATCTACATCTACATCTACATCTATCTATCTATCTATCTATCTATCTATCTATCTATCTATCTATC
>BLBF01000017.1:4999024-5026638 GCA_015471245.1 Laticauda colubrina | reverse complement strand
CAAGAAGATAAACAATTTTATGAAATTTGGGATCTTTTTTATCAATGGTTAGATGATAAAATACAATAATAGAGCATTAGTATTATATCTATGAAGGGTTTTTAGGATTGATTTGTTATGACTATATGATTTGTTATAGAATAAACTGTTTGAAGTATTGTTATCTCACAAAGCATGAATGATTAAAAGTATAGTCAGAAAAAGACTTTATTTTAATTTTTTTTTGGTAATATTAGGATATGGATTAATAATATGAGTGGTTATGTAATATAACTGTAATTGAGACTATAAAATGAATGCACAAAACTGATGAACCAACCGACACACCGGAAGTATATATGAGAGTAGATGTTTTTAATGTTTTGTATGTTATGTCTGTTTGTAGAAAATTAATAAAATTCTTAAAAAAAAAAAAAAAAAGGATGCCTAGAGGATGCCTAGAGGATGCCTAGCGGAAAACCTATATTTCCTATAAAAAGGGGGAGCAACTCATCTGCATCTCACTTTCAGAACAGCAGCCCAGCGGTGCAGACCTCTGCAGCCTTCATCTGACTCTTCCTCTTCCACAGCATCCAGTCATGCCCACTGTGGATTGCAACAAAGTCCTTTCGGCAGCCACCATCATTCTGCAACAGTTCGAAACTATCTGCAGGCTCTGTGAACTCTACTGCGAGAAGAAAAAGAGGCAGCCAAAAAGAGTCTGGGTCCAAAGATGATTCGACAGAAGAGCAGAGTACGGACTGTACCGCAAGCTGATGGTGGAGCTCAGGAACGAAGACACTCGGGCATTCCAGAACTTCATGAGGATGCCTCCAGCCATGTTTGATGAAGTTGTGCAGCAGCAGACACTCAGGTTGACCAAGCAGAGCACCAGCTTCCACCCCAGCCTAGAACCTGGGCTCAAGGTGGCACTCACTCTGCGCCACCTGGCCTCCGGGACCACCTACAGAAGCATGCAGTATGGCTGGAGGGTGCCATCCAACACCATAAGCATTGTGGTCAGAGAAGTGGTGCAGGCCATCATCAAAGAATACAAGGAGGAGCTCCTCCAGTACCCCTCCACTGAAGAAGGATGAAAGAAAGTTGCAGAGCAGTGGTATCAGAAGTGGAACTTCCCCCACACCATTGGAGCCATAGATGGCAAGCACGTGGCCTGCAAATCTTCACCCAACTCAGGGTCCACTTATTTCAACTCCAAGGGCTTCTTCAGCATCCTCCTCTTCGCCATGGTCGATGCTGACTACAAGTTCATGTACATCAATGCTTCAGGCAACGGCTCATCTTCAGATGCCCAGGTATACAACGCCAGTGTCCTCAAGGAGGGGCTGGAACGCAACCTCATTGTGGGCTTCCCATATCCACACCCGCTGCCCAACAACACGCAAGATGTGCCCTACTTCATCATGGGGGATGACGCCTTCTCCCTCAGAACCTACCTCATGAAGCCCTACACTTCCAGATGCCTCACCCGTGAAGAGAGGATCTTCAACTACAGGCTGTCCAGGGCAAGGTGGGTGGTGGACAACGCCTTTGGCATCCTGGCCAACAGGTTCCAGGTACTTCTCACCACCATGCAGCATCGCCCAGAGACCGTGAGGAGGATCATGGAAGCTTGCTGCATCCTGCACAATCTCATGTGCACCCGCTACCCAGTGTTACAGGACAGGCTTGTGGACCATCAGCAAGGCAAAGGGGACATGGAGCCTGGGGAATGGAGGCAAGGGCGAAACCTGATAGACACTGTGGATGTGCAAGGCCCCAACAGAGCCTCACGTGAAGGGAAGAAGCAGCGCAACCTCCTGAGATGCTGGTGCAACTCCCCAGCTGGAGCAGTGGAGTGGCAAGACAGGATGGTAGATGCTTAATGGATTCTTCCTTCAGCCTGTCTCATCACACTGATGAGATTGTGCCATGTATGTTGGGTGGGCCTACAATGAACAGGGTGTTTAATAAAGAGTTGTGTTTATGTTGACATGTGTGGATGATTATTATTGATTATTATTATTATTGATAATAAAGGGCCATATGTGTGGCAGCTGGGAGGGTGGACCATACAGTCCCACTATGCTTGCGCTGGAGGTTTATCTATCCCACAGATATTACCCATCCCAAAAGTATCCCTGCTCATTCCTCAGGTATCCCTGCCCACCCCACTGCTATCTTAACCCATCCCACAAGCATGCAAAGGCTTAAACCATTTCTAAAAGTTTCCACCAAGACTTTATTAAAAAAAAGAAATGAAGCAAGTGTTTGAATCATAAATAGACTTTATTAACAACAAGCTATGAAGCAAAAATGAGTCTCTGGCACTCCTCTTGGTCGCTCTATCTCAGGGGTTAAGGGTCCAGGTGCTGTGGAGGTGGCCTGTGCTGGAGTGCTTGTCATCAGCTCCTCCAGAAGCAGAAGCAGCAGAAGCACCAGCCCCAGAAGAGCGAGCTCCCGTGCTGCAGAAGCCCTAGGAGAACCAGAGTGAGGGCCAAGGGGCGGGATGGTAGCCCTGTCCCCCTTGCCAGGGCTGGCAGCAGATGGCTGAGGCTTGCTGTGCTTCCGCATGGTTGTGGGGTTGCTGGCTGGCAGGGAGGCTGGCAGGAACCAAGGCTGGCAGCAAGGCTGGCAGGGAGGCAGGCACCAAGGCTGGTAGGAAGGCTGGCAGGCAGACAGACACCAAGGCTTGCAGGAAGGCTGGCAGGCAGCCTGGCAGGGAGGCTGGCAGGAAGGTTGGCACTAAGGCAGGCACTAAGGCTGGCAGGCAGGCAGGCACCAAGGCTGGCATGAAGGCTGGTAGGCAGACATGAACCAAGGCTGGCAGGAAGGCAGGCACCAAGGCTGGTAGGCAGACTGTCTGGCAGCAAGGCTTGCAGGCAGGCTGGCAGCAAGGCTGGCAGGGAGGCTGGCACGGAGGCTGGCAGGGAGGCTGGCAGGGAGGCTGGCAGGGAGGCTGGCAGCAAGGCTTGCAGGCAGACATGCAGGCAGGGCAGGCAAGGCAGCCAATCCATCCGGCAGCTGGTCTTTCCTCTGAATGGTGACCTGCTTCTGAGCTGCTTCCGTTATATCCGCGGGCCTGACACAATGTATCCTCCCCACATGCGCAATTAATGCCAGGCATCCATTAGGCTTCCGCTCTGCATCCGCTGTGCATCTGCTGTGCATCCGCTTCATCCGCTAGGCTTCCGCTCTGCATCCGCTCTTTCCGTTCCGCGTCCGCTTTGCTGCGGCCCCCCGGAAGCCTAGCGGACATGCCATCCGCTCCCATCCGCTTCCATCCGCTGGGCTTCTGTTCCGCATCCGCTTTGCATCCACCCTGCGTCTTCCACACGTCCGTGTTATCCGCTCCAGTTATGCAAATTTTTGCCCCTTTTGAGAGCAGATAACAACGGATGGAACATTTTGCTCGTCCGCTGTGTCCTTTTTGCATCCGTTGGGCAGTGTGACATGGGCTTAACTTTCTATTCCTTTTTTTTCCTTGGTTTCTTTTACATAAAAGATATATGTTATTTTGTTACAAGATGGGTTACAAATACATTTAATAAATAACCAAATATGAGATGAAGAAATCTTTTAAGAGAATCAGATAAGCTGTTAAAATTGTTTATACTTGTTATGATGTAGGGAAAGTCATTTTTATGTATTTTTTTACTATATGCTTTTTTTTCTCCTTTTTTCCTCCTATATTTTTTATTTCCTATTTTTTTATTCTTTTCAGTATGTAGTGCATCTTACTCTTTTTAGTTTGTATTACTTTTTGTCTTTGTAATTGTAATTTTTAATTGTAATTATTGTTAAAAACCCAAGACCTTACTCTTAGATTCTTTTATTTTTGCCTTTCTTCTTGGTGATAGGATCAGCATGACTTGAAGTGTTTCTTAGCTTTGATCTGCTAACTCACTGTGGGTCAAATGAAAGATATTGTTGTGTAAGACAAGCTGGGAGAGATATGTCTTATACACTGGCGACCCATCCAGTGATCTTAGAGTAATACATGGATGTTTTTGTTTTTGATCTTTTTAGTTAGTTGGGATTTATTGAACTAAGAGAAAGTGCTTTTCTTCAGGACATACATTTTCAGCTATGTTTTGATGTTTTCCACAACTATCTTCTCATACTTTCTGTTGGGTATTTGAATAAACACTCACTCTGAACTTGGTCAGAAAGCATAGTAGGTCTAGTTTAAGTGTCAACAATTTCTTTATTCAAGTGATAGTTCTCCTGTTACAGGACTAAGAACTCTGGCATTGAATCCATAGAAGAAGAAAAATTTAGACTATGCAGAGATGGACAGGCTAACAATGAAATTAAGAGATAAAGAAGAGTCGATATATTATAATGTATGAGATGCCTGGTATGAATGGTTTAGGAATAAAAAGAAATCAAAATGACGATTAGGTCAAGAATTCAAACTATGTAAATACTTATATCTATATTCATATCTATCTTTATTTATTTATATATTAAGTTGAAATTATATAATGAAAGAAATGTGTATATAGAAAGATGATAAGGAAATGTAAAAGATGTCTTGACATTGATATAATTATGTATAAATTTTTATTTTATGTTTTTAAATTTTGAAAACTAAATAAAGTTTAATTGATAAAAAAGAAAAAGCATTCCTTCGTTGATATGTACTGTATTGATAGAATATATAAATCAAAAGATAAAGTGGGAGAAGTTCTTTTTTTTTTTGGTGTATGTGTATTTACATTTTCTGCTTTCTTGCTGCTGTGTAGAAGAGATCTTGCAGTCACTTCAGCCCAACGAGAAGTTAATTAAAAAGCTGCACCTTTCTACCTAAGGTTTATTCTGATGTGAAAGTGTATGGAGTTAAGTTTAAGATGGAGAAGCCACAGTCTAGAGCAAAATGTTCTGCCTATTATTATCTACAAATAAACGATAGTAAAGGGTATTTTTCTTCAGATCTATTGGTTAAGTGCTGATAATAAATTCTCGAGGGAATTGACTTCAACCTATTAAGCAAGCTGGCTCCTGCCATCCTAGTTGTTAATTTGACAGGACTGTGTCACATTAAGTAGAACAAACATGTTTTCACCCACTCAGCCATCCAGAACGGACATGGCTGTTACTCTAACAACTGGATATTGATTGGAATCACTCACCCTTCCTGACCGAGAGCTGGTGTATGAAAGCCAAATCAAGGCTGATTAAGAAATGAGCATGTGTTTTCTGCACACGTGGACACATGGATGAGGCCTATCAATCTCCAGCTAGTTGACTACTTGCCACTGTGATGCTCTAAGCACTGGATCTGTCACTCACTTTCCAAGGGGAAGAGAAGCCTCATTTATCCTGAATTATTTATGTATGGCAAATATCCTGGCACCCATCTGGCCAGACAACAAAGTTCAAGATTGGCTGCCCTACAGATCCAATAAGCAGCTTATATTCAGCAGCTGTAATAAAATTTCAAAATGACTGTTGGCCTCGCCCCAATAGGAATCTTTAATCAACTTATTAGAATGCATGAAAGACATATTTTGTTCATTAATCCAAGAGGAGTGGGTGGAATGAATTTGAGCAAAAAAGCAGAAATAGAGGTTATTATCTGAAAATGTAGAATTCTGCAGTTCTGGGAAATAAATCTAATAAATAGATCTCATAGATCTGATTCAATTAAAATCAATATTTTTAATTGGACCCAGATTATTGCTTTTTTCCCCAAAAGTTATCACTGACAGTCATCATATACTTGGGGTTTAGATCATATATTACACCCCACTAAACCCAGGTTTTCTATAAATAACTGCTCAAATTACTTCTGGCTCTCTTACTACGTTTTTCGTGTGATAAAAAATTTGCAAACATATTTGCCACACTGCACATTTTTTATTAACTATCAGAAAAGTTATTTGTGAATCAGTGATGGGATTCAATTTTTTTTTTATTACCGGTTCTGTGAGCATGGCTTGGTGGGCATGGCAGGGGAAGGATACTGTAAAATCTCCAGTCAGAGGTGGTATTTGCCGGTTCTCCAAACTACTCAAAATTTCTGCTACCGGTTCTCCAGAACTGGTCAGAACCTGCTGAATACCACCTTTGCTGTGAATAGTTACATGCCTCTACAGCAGCTGTCCCTAACCTGATAACTTTTCAGATGGCTGGATTTCAGTTCCCAGCATTCTCCACCATGACTATGTTAGTGATAAAATAGGGGGATTTAAAATTCAGAGAGCTGGAGGGTTTCTATGGTGAGAGAACTGCTTTGCAACACCCCTTCTTCTCTGATTTTCTATTTGATTTGAAATGTAGTAAATTTGAAGGGGGATTGGAATAGAATGCATGTAGTCCTCAATTTACAACAGTTCATATAGTGACTGTTCAAAGTTACAAGGGTATTGAAAAAGTGAGTTTGACCATTTTTCACACTTGTGGACATTGGTCACATGATCAAAATTCGAATGCTTGGCAATCATATTATTAACAACTGCAGTGATTCACTTAACAACTGTGGCAAGAAAGGTTGTAAAATGGGGCAAAAGTCACTTAACAAAGGTTTCACTTAGCAGCATACATTTTGGGCTCAATTGTGGTTATAACTCGAGGACTACCTGTATGGGAGAACATGAGTATAAAAGAACTCCAAACAAGCACATTGAACTGTACGAACTACTCACACTCTGTGGTAAAATATTAAGTTTCCACAATCTTTAGTTTACTGCATTGTGAATGTTTGATTAGCAAGGTGATTGGTCTAAGCCAATCAGGCAAGTTTTTATAGAGGGAGAACAGAAGGACCTTACTGTGTCCCAATAATCTTCCATACAGTGCTTCAAGAAGCTTTTCCTAAGCAAGCTGAAAATTGTTATGTTTGAGAGGTGGGAAAAGAAGGGCAGGTTGAGTATTATGTTCCTGTCAGGTAGTATGCAAGTCTAAGGCTAGCATGCATCAATTTTAATAACTGTTGGGTGAACAATGTCTATGGAGATTGTCAGTCATCCAGGTCATGATTGTCCTAAAGGTGCTTTTGTCATGAGGCAACTGGACTTGCTGGTTTTTCTTTGAAGACGTTTTGCTTCTCATCCAAGAAGCTTCTTCAGCTCTGTTGGATGAACAGAATGCAGTGAGTAGGAGAGACTTTTTATAGCAATAGCACTTAGACATACACTGCTCCACAGTGCTGTACAGTACTCTCTGAGTGGTTTACAAATGTCAGCATTTCCTCCAACAATCTGGGTCCTCATTTTACTGTCCTTGGGAGAATGGAAGACTTAGTCACCTTTGAACAGGTCAGGGTCAAACTCCTGGCTGTGGGCAAATTTAGCCTACAATATTTCATTGTAACCACCAGGGTTCTTATCTGGGGCTCAAGCTTTTTATTCCTGCACAAAAATTGCAATATGCTGATCATTAAGCAAGTATGCCTTCTGTAGAATGATCTAGTTCTCCAATAATTGGAACAGACATGTGTAGCATAATCAGCAAAGAGATGACTACCAATGACTACAAAATATCAAGCTATGCTTCCAAGGCCTATTGAGGGCAATGGAAGAAGGTAGTTTACTGGAGGCTACACTGAAGAAATATGTATAATATTGCTGTATGATATTGCTGTATTATATTATATTAAATCTGTATTATATATTTGTTTGTTTAATTTCTACAGCTACCCATCTCAATCCAATTCAATTCAAAATTATGTTCAGTCTGAAATACTTAATACTGCATTTTGGATAGACAGGTCATAAGAAGAAGTGAACAGCAGAATTTACATGTCTATATAGAACTTCAAAGGAGGTAGAACATAAATATAGAAAATAAAATAACTTGAATAATGGAAAACTTATTATTGTGTTAAAAATTGATTTAAAATTGGAAAATCATTTTTTAAACAGTTTCCTCTTTGTCAGTTGCAAAGCTCAAGGGCTTAACATTTAATGCTACAGAATTCTACCTTCTTCAATTCCTTTCAATTGATTTTGGAAGCATCACTTGATATTTTGCAATGGGGAATCTCTCAGGATTTATGTGTGGATGTTCTAATGAAAACTGACTTTGGCATCACAGGGCTACAGTGCAATTAAGGATTCATGAGAACTCAGCAGAGGGCAAGAGGGAGGAACCTGATCAAATGTGGAATTAGTCACAAGGGAAACCCAGGCTATGCTTTGAATTTAAAATAAGTAAGATCTTGCTTGCTGAATTTTCCAGCTCTGGACATAAATATATAAAAAGGTAAAAGTATCAGAGCAAAAAGGCAGTCCTACCCTATAGACCAATATTCTGTTCTGAAACAAAGGCACCCTTTAGCTATTTAGCCCAGCCATTTCATATACAGATTTTATTTCATTTGCTGTAATACCAGTTGGTGCTAGCCTAACAATGGGGCTCTGTTTTTTTTAACATTTATACAGCTGCTCATTTGTAGGCTTTAATATTTTGCTTGGAAGAAAGTCTCCAAATAGTCATTACCATTTTTCACCTTAATAACTTTTTGCATTAACATGGTTAATGCAAAAAGCACGCCCTAAGGGGAATGGGTTGAAGATAAAAGGGTTGTCAGTAAGGCTTTGTTTTATACATACATGTATATAAATATACACATCAATGTATCACCAGCATTCTCATATTTAAATCTGATGGGCCTGGCAATGTACAATCACCAAGAAAGATGGATAGCCTGATTGGCATAAATGAAAGTTAATAATACTATGTTCTTGCTTAGGACTCTTTTTAGGATTATATCTATAGCCAGTAGTAAATGTATTAAACACTGGCATACCTGTTGTTTATGAACAAACATAATTCATTCATGACAAGCTTGTTAAAATAAATAGCCTGATCTGTTAGGGACAAAGGAAAGTTGTGTATAGTTTCCTTTAATTCCTCTTGGTCTGCCTTCTCTAAAAGTCAAACAATTGTCCATGCAGAATGCCTAAATGTCTAGCTTTTTGTGAACTATATAACACAATACCTTTAACAAGAGATACATTTCCCAGTCAGCTGTCGCCTAGAAATTTTTTGTTTTCTGACAGAAAGTCCATTTTCACTTGCTTTGGCATTTTCTCTAGTGTTCATCATTCACAGTCACTCAACCATTTTACATTGGAAATGAAGCATTAGCTATTTCCTATTACACCTAGCAAAAGTAGTTCTTTTATTACTTTTTTGCCCATGTTCTAGCAGGGCATAACAGAAATGAAAGTGCCATCCAAGAATTAGCCTGCTTTTCTAGAAATCATATTATTGTAATAAAATGATTGAAATTACGAATTCAAAATTATTGAGATTAGATACAGTCGATATAGCAAAGAAACCTACAATATATATATATTTATATATTATATATAAAAACCATCAACATGATTTTTCTTTTGCTATCTAATCAAATTAATGCTACTAGTTATTATTTTGTTTATACTGGTTGTCAGAAATTGAGAAACTACAGTATGAATATTGCTAACATACAATTCCCCCCTACCCCAAAAAAAGTTGTATTCTAAGTCTTTTACAAATGCTTTGTTAGTAACATTTACATATTCCAGTGTGAGATATAAATAATAATTATAGGCTTACATCATTATAACTCTCATGGATGGATGGATGGATGGATGGATGGATGGATGGATGGATGGATGGTAGATGGATGGATGGATAAATAGTCAGACAGACAGAGAGATAATATGTTCATGCTTACATGGCCTGCCTCCTTTCCCTTCCAAAGTTATGCTTGCAAATTTCTTGGTCATATCATAATGAGCTCAAGATAGTGATGGAATGCAAATGAATCATAGAAGGAAGGCACAAACAATTTATCAATTGCAATTTATGTTTTCATGAAAGCAGTTGATCTACAGTTCTACTCAAAGCAACAACTGTATGAGTATAAATGGCCTATAGCCTTTTTTAGATGGCTATCACATGCAGAGTCTTCATGACGGTGTGGCACAAATTGTAAAAATTCTCCCATGATTATTCATCAAGCTATGATGCTACTTTTTTAAACATTGGCTAAAATCTTTTGATTTAACCAGATTTCAGGGGATATTGCTCTTATTATTTTCAGATATAACATATACTGCCATATTATTGTTTGTTTTTTTAACTTTAATGGTTTTTATTCTTTTTTGAGATCCCTATTTTAAATAATATTGAAAGCTACTTTGTCAGCCTGTCATTAACTGAAATATTGTCTATGCATCATTAAAATAAAATATAATAAATCATACATAGAGTGCACTGTGGTAAGGCAAGAGAATGGCAAATATTCTGAATAGTTGAAAAAAATTAACCAAGGCATGTTATTTAAGAAAGAAAATGGAATTGAAATGGAACGAGGCTGCTGATGTATAAAAGGTGACATATAAAAGGTGTCAAAGTTTTGAATTGAGAGGGAAGATGCCAAACAACCTCTGGTTCAGAATGGCACACACATTTCAGAATATAGTTTAAGGGCACATATTGGAAGTGGTTTAACAAAACATCAGAAGATGAATAGGAAATCAGAATGCTGTCAAAACAGAGATAAATTGGGATATAGTCATTTCTGGATTCATATAGAAAAAACAGAGAAGATCAGATTAAGGAAATTGTTATTTTTTTATGTCAAACAGGTTATAAAAAAGATGAAATACCAGATTCTTGCATAGAGAATTGCATCATGGGTGAAAGTAGCCTCTGACCACAGTGTAAAGTAGATTTAGGAAGTTGTTATATCAATTTTATATCAATTGTGCTACTTTGATCTTGAATTGATGAAAAAACAATCAGGGAACATTAGTTGGGGGTAGGTTGACCAAATCAGGAAATCTACTCCTCAGGAAGGCTAAGATTATTTGAGTCTTTTTTTGCCTAGTTAAGAATTCCTGCATATTTCCATCCATTATTTACCTTACTTTCTACAGAGAGACATAAAAGTGAGAGTTTGTTGTAATGATAAGGGACTTCAACTACCTTCACTTAAGGCTTATTCTTACTGCTCAATTGCAAGAGAACAGACAGGTCACTTCTTCTGGAGTGTAGAAATGAATAATGTCACTCTCTGCTAATCAAAGTGACTTTGGGACATGTTTTCTACTTAACTTCCAAAGTACACTTCTACTCTACACGTTTATTATGAATGTCATTGTCTACATGGGCTAGAGCAGGTGTGTCCAACCATTTTGGTTAGCCTGGGATAAATTGAATGAAGAGGAATTGTCTTAGGTCTTAGGCCGCATATAAAATATATGCTATAGTTAATGTATATAAATAAACTTCTTGTATTTTTTTATATTTTTATGTGGGACCACATTACTAGCTGTTCAGGGCAACTTATGGCCTGTGGATATGCCTAGCCTAGAACAGCTAAGCTCAATTGTTTATTGTCTATTTTGTAGAGGAACAGCTATTTCTTCAACTAAGTCAATGCTTACAATTATTTGTCAGTGTTTTATCTCATTTTTATTATTTTATGAGTAATACATACTCCTACTTTCTCCTATTTTCCCTACAACAACAAATCTATGAAGTAGGTTGGGCTCATGCTTATGGTGGAACTAGAATTCTCACTAACCTGATTTCCAGTATCTTAACCAGTCAACCAAAGTGGCTTTTTGGTTAATTATCTTTTAGACTTCCCTTTACCTGGACTATTGTTAATAGACCATGCAATAACATGAGCTATGTGATTGTTGCCTCAAAAATCAAATGATGCTGGTTCAAAATCCAAGGAATTTTTAATTACAATTTTACTTCCTTCCTTCCTCCAAATTTACAGTAACTTGAGATAGAAGGATGAATTTCATTCTTAGCTCCCTGTAAATAGCATACAGTAATCGCTGTACATACTTTAATCTGAAATTTAGGAAATGGAAGTACCTGGATATGAAGAAGGCTTGAAAAATAAGAACAAAACAGTAGTACAGTATAGATTTAATTTTGAACCATGGAATTAAGACAAAGCTGGTTGATATTGTCTATCTTTGTTTGACAGCTTGAAGCTAAGTTGGTAAAGATTGATTGAACACAACAATTAAGCTCAGTCATGATGTCTACAAAGAAGGAATATAAACTATAAACTGAGCAAGATTATTGAACAAATTAATCAATAGGAGCTCTCTCAGAAAAACAAAATGTTTTGTGTTCAAACAACTTTAATTTATTTGGTTGCAGTGAAACCATCTGCAGACCATATACAGCACATGGTAACTAACTGAGTTGTTATAATATTTTTATAAAGAGAGACATGCCCTTCATCAAAGAAAAAAAACATATCTTTGAAATGTTTTGTGGTATTTATTCATCCAGTTGTCTACTCATCCAGTTGGATTGGGGCCTTTTCTTTCCTTCTTCCTTACTTTTCTGCTCAAGAGGACATCTGATATTCTTAGTTAATATCTGTTTAAGTAAAAAAAAATACATTCCTTTATGATGTCTTTTCTGCAGGCTGACAGATAAAGCTGAATATATCCCATATCTATTAGTATATTTTATTGTTTGCTTTAACATACACTTAGACAGAAACACCCTGATAAAGCATTTGTTCATGTAAATCCTATTATATCTCTGTGTAGTTGTCTAAATGGAATTGAGATTACCAATATCCCCCCTTCTTTAAAAAAATAAAATATGATTGATGAACTGTAATTAAGGTATAAATTATTTAAAGCCCATCTGCTGGTGTAAAACTTGGCAGGCAATTCAATTCTGGACAGACTCTAGGGAGATTTGGCAGAGAGCAGAGAAAGCAAAAATTATATGAAAAATTGAAAACAAGCTGGAGGGCTAAGAAGCTGGCAATGTCTGGGTGAAAAGAGGACATTCTCAGCTGAATCCTCTTTGCAGGAAGCCATGTTGCACTGCTGTGAATTTCTCTTATGATTGATTGTGGGCCATCAAATGATTTTTTAATCCTAGTGGATAGGTAGATAGAGAAAACATAGATTTTCTCTACTATGATTTATCCCTAACCTGTTCTTCCAAATTCCCCAACAGTGCACTCATCATCATTATAACTAAGTTCATTCACCTTGCTGTTAGTCATTCTCTTCTTCTTTTTCCCAGCATTAGAACTTTTTCCAGAATCTTCACATAATATTTATGAAGTAGGATCATTTCAGTGTGGCTAGTTGTGCCTTGAGTGAGAAATCTGGGTTGATTTCTTTAATAATTTATAACATTGTTTTCATAGCTGTCAAAGGTGTTCTCAGGAGTCCCCTCCAACATCAAAGTTCAAAGGAATCAATCCTCTTCCTATCCTGCTTTTTTAAAGTCCAACTTTCATTTTCATAGAGTATCACAGGAAATATCATGGCTAAAGGGCCTGTCACATAGTCTGACGGATGCAAAACGTATGTAAAAAGGACACAGCGGACAAGAAAATGTTCCATCTGTTGTTATCCGCTCTCAAAAGTGCCCCAAATTTGCATAAGCAGAGCGGACAAAAACGGAAAGGGACGGACGGGGGGAGGATGTAGCCAGGATGGAAAGTGGATGCTCCATGGAAGCCTAGTGGATGGAAGCAGATGGAAGCGGAGGACACATCTGCAGGGCTTCCGGGGGAGCACAGTGAAGCAGACGCGCAGCGGAAGGAACGGATGCAGAGCGGATGCCGAGCGGATGAAGCGGATGCAGAGTGGAAGCCTAGCAGATGCCTAGCGGATGCCTAGTGGATGCAGAGTGTTCACTGCACATGCGGGGAGGATGCATTGCGTCAGCCCCGTGGATATAAAGGGAAGCAGCTCGCAAGCAGGTCACCATTCAGAGGAAAGACCTGCTGCCAGACACAGCTCCAGCCAGCCAGCCAGCCAGCAACCCCACAACCATGGGGAAGAAGAGAAAGCCTCAGCCATCTGCTGCCAGCCCTGGCCCTGACTCTGTTTCTGCTGGGGCTTCTGCTGCTGGGGCTGACTCTTCTGGTGCTGGAGCTTCTGCTGGCGCTGCTCCTAGTGCTGGGGCTTCTGCTGGGGCTTACTCTGCTGGTGCTGCTCCTGGTGCTGGTGCTTCTGCTGGTGCTTACTCTGCTGTAGCTGCTCCTGGTCCTGCTGGTGCTCCTGGTGCTCCTGGTGCTCCTAGTCCTGCTGGTGCTCCTGGTGCTGCTGGTGCTGCTGGTGCTGCTGGTGCTGCTGGTGCTTACTCTGCTGCTGCTGTACCTGGTCCTGCTGGTGCTGCTGGTGCTTACTCTGCTGCTGATGATCCTGGTCCTGTTGGTGCTGCTGGTGCTGCTGGTGCTTACTCTGCTGCTGGTTCTGCTGGTCCTTCTTTTGCTGCTACTATTGTTGTTGCTGCTGCTGGTGGTGGTGGTGTGGTGGAGCAGCTCCTACAACCTCGAAGCCCCTCTGATGAGGGCCCAGATGGCCCTGCCAGAGGGAGAAAGAGGCATATGCGAGAACGGGAGAGGAGGCAAGACTCCATCGAAGAGGAACATGAGGATGAGGTGCTGGAATGGCTGAGGGAGAACGTGTATCTATGGCGGAAGGGACACAGGCTCTATCGAGACACCAAAAGGAAGCAGGCTGCTTGGAGAGAGAAGGCGGAGAGCCTGGGCTACACTTCGGAGGTCCTCCTCGGCTGGTGGAAGCACATGCACACCTGGAATGGAAAGCTGCACCTCAAGAAATCTGGCCAGGCCACGGTCAAGCTGACGGACCGAGAGACCTACGTCATGGCCAAGTGCAGCTTCTTGGAGGGTGTGATCCGCCACCGAGGAGCAGCCCCTCTGACAACCCTCTCTCTCAGGCAGCCCGCAGAGAGCCAGTCCTCTTCTGGCCAAGAGTCAGCTCCTGTGTCCAGGCTGGTATCTGTGGAGCGTGCCACGATTGAGACCCCCCTGACAGCTGCACTCCCTGTGGCAGAGCATGTGGAGGACCCCCTGATGCAGTGGAAACAAGGAGAGGGAACTTCCACCAGAGACCAACCCACATCCACCTCCAGCTCCACCTGCACAGAAAGCAGGCAGAGAGCCAGACCAGAGGGGCGGAGCCACACTGTCCTGCTGGAGATCAGGGACACCATCAGAAGCAGTGTAGATCTCCTCTCTCAGCTGGAACACACCGATGCCTCATCCTACAACCGCAAGCCCTTCCTCACCTACGTCAACCAGAACCTCATGGACATTTCTGAATAACAGTACCAGGTGATCAAGGACAGGATCACCGGTTTTCTTCACAACACTCCAGACCCAGCTGAACCTGCTCCCACCCAGTCCAGGTATGCTCCTCCACCCCAGGTGATGTCACTGCCCTTCCAAGGCTTTCCACAGGCCCTCACCTACCAAGGCTATGGCTACCAGGAGCTCCAGCAGCACAGGCAATCCTTCCCAGTCCAGGCACAGGTACATCGAATGCCACCAGTGCCACCGATGCCACTGATGCCACCGATGCCACTGATGCCACCAGTGCCTCACTTCGCTTACCTGCAGACCAAACATCCCCACTACACTCCCCCTTCCTCCACCCCACAGCCAAGCCCGGCCTCAGAACATCTGTCATCGGTATTGGGGCTGACACCCCATGTCCTGGAGGAAGGAGCTCTCAACATCACAGGACTGAGCCAGCTCTCTGAGAGCTTCCTCCACACACCATCCCCTGTTGTCCTCTTGGGGCCAGGCACCCCAATGGCGCCTCAGACCAGCACTCCAGCAGCAGTCACCTCCACAGCACCTGGACCCTTCACCCCTGAGACTATGGGCATGCCTCAGAGTGACTGAGAAGAGTGCCAGAGACTGGGTGGCTACCTGTTGACTTTATCTTTGCTTGGGACACTTGGGTCATTTTTCTTTTACAGCTTGTTATTAATAAAGATTATCTTTGCTTCACACACTTGCTTCATTTATTTTATTAAATAAAGTCTTGGTGGAAACTTTTAGAAATAGTTTAACCCTTTGCAGGCTTGTGGGATGGGTAAGGATAGCAGTGCAATGGGCAGGGATACCTTTGGGATGGGTAATAGCAGTGGGATGGGCAGGGATACCTTTGGGATGGGTAATAGCTGTGGGATAGGCAGGGATACCTTTGGAATGGGTAATAGCTGTGGGATGGGTTAGGATACCTGTTGGATGGTGTTAAGCCTGGGTTCCCCAACCAGGGTTAGGTAGACAAGCTAAACAGAATGTGCAGCGTTAGTCAGATAGGCACACAGATAAATGAGTGAGCTAAGCTTGTATGTTTATTAACATACAGTAAAAATAACAGATATGCTTGTGCTATCAAGAATATAGTTTATTCCAGTATAAGTTTATGGCATAGTCAAATAACAGTCCAATAGTCATTTACCATGTAGTCAGTCCATTCAGGGGTATTCAGTTAGCAAAGTCCATGTAGAATATCCTATGTCAGTTCACATAAAAATCAGTCCTTTGTTGTCTCTCCCGTTCGAGCAATGCAGTCTTGATTCCAAGCAGTAATCAGGGATCATCAAAGCCAGAGAGAGAGAGCAAGCCGTAGTCTTGCTACTTTTATATTGTTTTCTTCACCACTCCTTTAATTGCTATTTCACAGTTAAAGCTGTATACACTCTAACATACACTAACTATGATTCATAGTTATTATTTCACCTAAACCAGTTAGGGTAAACAATGTTATCCCTAACAGATGGGTAATAGATGTGGGATGGGTTAGGATACCTGTGGGATGGGTAATAGCTGTGGGATAGATAAACCTCCAGTGCAAGCACAGTGGGACTGTATGGTCCACCCTCCCAGGTGCCACACCTTTGGCCCTTTATTATCAATAACAATGTAATCATTGATCCACACATTTCAACATAAACACAGCTCTTTATTAAATACCCTGTTCATTGTAGGGCCATTCAACATGCATGGCCCAATCTCATCCGTGTGATGAGACAGGCTGAAGGAAAAATCCATTAAGCATCTACCATCCTGTCTTGCCACTCCACTGCTCCAGCTGGGGAGTTGCACCAGTGTTTCAGGAGGTTGCGCTGCTTCTTCCCTTCACGTGAAGCTCTGTTGGGGCCTTGCACATCCACAGTATCTATCAGGTTTTGCCCTTGCCTCCATTCACCAGGCTCCATGTCCCCATTGCTTTGTTGGAGGTCCACGAGCCTGTTCTGCAACACTGGGTAGCACGTGCGCATGAGATTGTGCAAGATGCAGCAAGCTTCCACGATATTCCTCACGGTCTCTGGGCGATGCTGTATGGTCACGAGAAGTACCTGGAACCTGTTGGCCAGGATGCCAAAGGCGTTGTCCACCACCTGCCTTGCCCTGGACAGCCTGTAGTTGAAGATCCTCTCTTCACGGGTGAGGCATCTGGAAGTGTAGGGCTTCATGAGGTAGATTCTGAGGGAGAAGGCGTCATCCCCCACGATGAAGTAGGGCACATCTTGCGTGTCATTGGGCAGGCGGTCTGGATCTGGGAAGCCCATGATGAGGTTGCGTTCCAGCCCATCCTAGAGATGACTGGCGTTGTATACCTGGGCATCTGAAGATGAGCCGTTGCCTGAAGCATCGATGTACATGCACTTGTAGTCAGCATCAACTATGGTGAAGAGGATGATGCTGAAGAAGCCCTTGTAGTTGAAATAAGTGGAGCCTGACTTGGCTGGAGCTTTGCAGGCCACGTACTTCACATCTATGGCTCTAACGGTGTGGGGGAAGTTCCACGTCTGATACCACTGCTCTGCAACTTTCTTCCATCCTTCTTCAGTGGAGGGGCACTGGAGGAGCTCCTCCAGGTATTCTTTGATGATGGCCTGCACCACTTCTCTGACCACAATGCTGATGGTGTTGTGTGGCACCCTCCAGCTGTACTGCATGCTCCTGTACGTGGTCCCTGAGGCCAGGTGGCGCAGAGTCAGTGCCACATTGAGCCCAGGGTCCAGGTTGGGCCAGAAGTTGGTGCTTGGCTTGGTCAATCTGGGTCTGAGCCACTCCACAACTTCGTCAAACATGGCTGGGGGCATCCTCATGAAGTTCTGAAATGCACGAGGGTCTTCATTCCTCAGCTCCACCATCAGCTTGTTGTACAGTCTGTACTCTGCTCTTCTGGCGATCCATCTTCGGACCCAGACACTTCTTGGCCACCTCCTTTTCTTCGCGTAGAACAGTTGAAAGAGCCTGTAGATGGCTTCGCACTGTTGTAGAACGATGGTGGCTACCAAAAGGAGTGCGTGACGATCCATGGTGGAGATGACTGGATGCTGTGGAAGAGCAAGAGCCAGATGAAGGCTGAAGAGGTCTGCACATCAGGGCTGCTGGACTGAAAGTGAGATCAAGGTGAGTTACTCCCCCTTTTTATAGGAAACGTAGGTTTTCCGCTTGGTGTCCTTTATCCTAAATATCCGAGATACGTCCCCTCTGTGAACTTTTTTTTCCATTTTAATGCTTTGTATGCCAGCTGCATCCACTTTCATCCTTTCTCCATCCATGCTACTAACGCTGCGTGTCCGTTCCGTGTCTGTTTCGCTTCCTCCCTGTGTCCATTTTGCACTCGAGCGGATGCACAGCGGATGTGCAGCAGATATAGCGGATGCATAACAGATGACAACGGATGTAGAACAGATGTTCCCCGTATGTGTTGCGGATGCACAACGGATGCATTGGATACATTTTCCGCTCAAAAAGTTTTGTGCAGCTCAAAACGTTTTGAGCGGATGAAATGTCAATAGACGGATGCTGGACGGATAGAGAGGATGAAAAACGGACGCAGTGAGTACAGAACGGAAGCATCACGTTAACCAATGGATGGCAAGTGTTTCTCTCCGCTTTACATCCTGTTTCCATCTGTTGGTGCTGTGTGGCAGAGGCTTTACACTCGTCTCATCTTTGTAGGGAAAGATATATCACCTGATCTGAATACCTTTTCCAAGACCTTCATGGTTGCCATAGCTGGAGGTAAACCCACTGTCCCTGACTGAGGACTGCAAATCATGATCACATGACAGTGCACATAATTTCATGTAAATATATGAGATATAGGCTACAAAAAAGAGTTCTGCATAAATTACGTGAGAGAATTAAAACAAAACCATGGAAACATATCCTTTGGATTAATTCTGTAAGATGTGTCACACATTTTTAGCAATGGTATTAAATTGATCCTGGTCATTTGTATCTCTGAGCCTTTCCTTTAATTTTGTTGTTGTTATTATTATTACATGTAATAAATACCACATTGTACAATATTTGTACAATAAATACCACATTGTACAATATATGATTGATTATTACATTCATAGAATATTGTCAGCAAGCCACATTTCAGATACAGACAAGCTTGCCATTAGTTAATTAATGAGTCCTATGCAGAAAATCCAATTTTGCAACTTCTGAGCTTTCAATAAATTGGAGACCACAAGGTCATTGGCCATTCTTTAATTTCAAGTGAAACCTGACATCTTAGAAAAGTGTCTGGCTGAACTTACTTTTGAAGTAATTTTTGAACTTAAATTTTGAATTTTTGAAACTTAATTTTTGAAATTAAAGTAATTGAACCAGCACTTTCCACACTGGAGAGTTTGAACACCAATATATACTCCTTTCCTCATTCTTATTATTCTTTTACAAAAGTCAGGAAAACATTGAAAACTCTTTCAGGGGTATTCAGAAGAAACTTGCAATGATTACTGCTCTTTAAAGTTTTTATCATCTCTAATATTTTCATCCCTTTCTGCCAAAGAATGCAGCACCTATCATTGTTTTGCCCAATATAGTCCATAAATTACTCATTTTTTTCCCTTTTGAACATTGAAATGATTGGAATCAATAGCACTCACAAGCATATCAGGTAATTTTCAAATCTTAATCTCCAGAATCCAATCAGAACTGATTCTAATCTGCCACAAGACAATACCATTCTTCAAGGACCTGCTGCCAGAAGCTATTCATACTCATTGGTTCTCATAACTAATCCTGCCTACAGGGAGCAAATGTTTCCATAATAATTCTACAAATCATGAATAGCTATATGGTCAGAAAAATATACCTTGCTTTATTTGATCATGAAAATATGATAAGTAACTTCAGATTCCTTAGACAATCTTCTAACTCAAGAACTAAGTTCAAGTTCAAGTTCAAACCTTTATTGTCAATGCACGACATGTGTATAATGAAATTGAATGAGCCTCCTTTGGTACAGCCCACACAAGGCACAGAATACATCTCACAAAACACAGATTACATCTCAATAATGAAAGAAAATCCCTAAACCCAAGTAAGTAATAGAACTAGGTGCACATGTAGTAGCAAGTTAAAGATGATAGGAGTTGTAATCAAACATAGATAAGAAAAAGCAAATTTAGAATAACTGAGTTAGATTGCAAACTATCTGTGATGTGAAAAGTGTTCACATGATCAACAACCCTGTTAACACAGGAATTTGCAAAAATAAATAGAGGTCTCCGGTTTTTATATGCTATCAGAATTCATAGACAATTAGATATGAATGCCTATAAGTTAAATAAGAGTGATGTTTATTACACAGCTTTAAAAATAAGCTATACCAGACTCCCATACAACTGGTTATAATAAAAAAGATAACATAGTGAAAAACAGATAAAATGCAAACACAACTTAATATCAGTTGACAATAGTAGACAAAACTTATTTGGAAATAAATTCCAAATTTAACTTGGAATTTGTTCATTCCAAGTTAAAACATTATTAAAATAGCTTGGAAAAGATATACATACATACATACATACATACATACATACATACATACATACATGCATACATACATACACACAAATTATGTTAAGTATCAAGGAATGAGCCTGGATAAAGTTTTCTGTAGATTATAGTGCTGTCTCTGAGGAAAAAGTTTTTGCAGTTGCCACTTAAAGCAATTCAGGCAATAGCACACACAGAAAAAAAAACTCCAGTAGACAAATTGAGGCAACTAACTGATCTATGAAGAGCATGATTTAAATGTAGAGTGAAAATAATACCACACCTTGAACGAGCCTAGAAATGAATGAAAACAAAACAAAGGTATGCCATCACAATTCTATTTACTCCCATATTCAAAATGCATTTTAAAGATTTTACTTATTTACTTATAAAAGGCTCTAAAATATTTGTTTGTCCACCATCAAAAATAAGAATTTGCTGTATAAGATGGTTACCTGAAGGAGGTTGTCCAATAATATTGTTCTGATGATTGCAAAATTATGCAAACAGTAGTAGAAAACTTTGTGCAGTATCATATCAATGTATAATTTTGCAGTATTGATACAGACTTTCTTTAAATGTTGCTTTAAAAAACATCTGAGAGGAATTCTGAATCCAAACTGGAGTAATATGTTCGATGCAGTATTGATCTGAACCAACACAGTCATATTTCCATTTGAGGGAAAATATGAGTAATTTGTGTAGACATCTTGTGAACATACTACTGCCGTGCTTAGAAAATGTCTACATTCTGTTTGAAGGATAAAAAAAATCAAGCACTAAAGCTGATAATTATTTTGGTTCCTTGGGGAATGTGTATATTGTAATTAAAGTTATTTCTATTTTTAATGGATATCTTTGGATAAGTGATATCGTTAATAGGGTTACAAACCCTACAAATAGGACTCCATATGCTGCACACTCCAATGCAATCTGTTCATCTGAATCATAACACATTTTCTGTTACTAATATTTTAAATTCTAATTTGAAACCCATATTAAAAATAATTAAGAACAAAATACATGAAGGAGATTTGTAATGTTTTCAGGTTTGTGCATATATATTTGGAAATACAGGTTACAATATGAATGTCAGCTGATATATATTTTTATGTGAAGCCATCCTGTTCTTAGAGTTAATACCCATTAATGTCATGTATAGAAAACAGCGTGTGCAAACATTGTACAGTCTACTTAAAAAAATTCTTTGACTACAAATAATTCTTTGTAGTCATGATTGCTTCTTTAAAAAACAACATCTGTTGACTGTTAGATATGCAGGTGGGAACTTGCAGGTCAAAGTAGAAGGGGTTGTATGTAAAAAAGAAAAGAATCTAGTGATTATCATATCCAAAAATTAACTCCTGGATTTTGCTCTCCTTAACCCAAATGAGCTGTGGATGCTTTGAATGATTTAAAAGACAGAAAGATATTTTGATAGATGGGCTAATGGTAGGTGAAGTTTAAGTTATCCAGGAAAGATAATATCTTTATACTATACTGTGAGGTTGACTTGGTTATAAGACAGTAACTGTTCAAATTCATCCAGTGAGGTTTATAACTAAGTGGAGATTTGAACTTTATTCACAGATTTAATGAAAGAATCTAGTCACTGTAGTTCATCAGTTTTATTCATCACCACTGGGTCTATTAGTTATAGCTTAGATCAGGGGTGTCAAAACTCACGTCGTCACATTGGTGTCACCTGATGTGCAGGGATTTTTTTTACCCTTTACTAAACTGGACGTGGGTATAGCCAGCATGTGATGCATCCAGCCCATGGGCTGGGAGTTTGACAGCCTTGGCTTAGATAATTTAAGTTTCAGAAGCATTTAAAGGGCCAGTTGTGCCTAAGTAATAGCAATGTGGATGCTGCATACTATTGTTGGGAGAAATATCCTTCTGGGTTCTGTTCCAAGTGGGAAAAAAGACACTGGAAACATGGAGGCTGTTTGGAAAGTTTAATATCAGGACCACATGGCCTAGAGCTCCAGAGTGAAAAGGAAGGATGATCACATGCTTCAAGGTGAAGGGAGAGATCAAAAAAGGAATGAGGTGCTGAGAGTGCCTGGGTTTTATATCCTTTCTTGGGATTTGAATTTGAGCTTGTATTTTGATTGATTGTCAGACCCCATGGGGCCATGAAGGGGCAACTCTGTAGGCTGTCTGTTGGCAACTCTGTAGGCTTGGTTGAGCCTTGCTGTATAATTATGCCCTTAAAAGGGCTTTTGGCAATTGTCATAGCTTTACCTGCAAATCTTTGTTATGTAAAGTATTCTGGCCCAGGCTTTAATGGCCCCCACATTAATAAAGGTGGGGGTGAGTTTCTGCTTCTGAGTTTCTACTCTTTTTAGAGGAAATATTCTGCCTTTTTAGTATTCCTAAACTATTCCAATTTTCTAGGAGAGGGTTGGGTGCTAATTCCTACGCTATCAACAAAGAGATGCAAAGTCAGTCTCCATCAGGAACAAAATACAAGATTTTGCAGTATTTTGGACAAGGAAGCAGATACTTCGTAGTCCTAGACATCAAGGCTGCAATCTAGGGAATTCTGAGAATTGAAATCCATGTGTCTTAAAGATACCAAGGTGGAAAAACACTGTTTTAAGGTACATAAACAGGGGTGGGATTCTACCAGTTCACACCTATTCACTAGAACCGGTTGTGAACATTCTAAGCAGTTTGTAGAACCGGTTGTTAGAAGAAATTACTGGCCTAATCCTGTGAGGAAGGCAGAAAGGAAACATTCTGGTGTTGCTTACAGAAACTGCCTCTCCGTTAACCCTTATTACATTCTTGGCAGGACTAGACTTCCTGTCTCAGGAACTTCTTTGGAGTTTTTTTTCCTTTCTTTGCTGGTACTTTGCTTGTGTGGAGTGACCATTCAAAGTTACAATGGCACTGAAAAAAGTGCCCATTTTTCACACTTACAACTATTGCAGCATCCCCACAGTCATGAGAGGCCAGGCAAGGAGATGCGTGCCTCGATGTGAGTGATATTGAGTTGGCTATGCCCATGACCACCAAGCCACGTCCACCTGGTCACATGACCACCAAGCCACACCCACCACCTAAGCCATGTCCACAGAACCAGTTGTTAAAAATTTTGAAACCGATCCCTGTACATAAATAATAATACAATATGCAATTGGAAAGAGTGATATTTTTAATTCAATATAATGGAAAACTCTAAAGGTTGTGGCAAACCTCCTTTTAAAAAACCATTTTATCACTCAAAATTGATACAATCTTGCACAGGAAACATTGCACTGAGAAAACAGGCATAGTTTCAGAGGAGGTATTCAGCAGGTTCTGACCAGTTCTGGAGAACCTGTAGCGGAAATTTTGAGTAATTCAGAGAACCGGCAAATACCACCTCTGACTGGAGATTAAAAGTAAAATCTCCAGTCAGAGGTGCCATGCCCACAGAACCAGTAGTAAAAAAAATTGAATCCCACGACTGCATAGCTTGCTATAATATTTTGCTGTTTTTTGAGAAATATTGGATATGCAAAATGTGATCACCACTGCAGTTGTTAACAGTTGAAGGAAAAATGAAAAATCATTGTGTTGCTCTAATGCATGGAAAATGCACATAAAGCTAGTGAATGTTCAGAAGGTAACCAAATGCCATTAGTTGTGTTACAAGGGGAAAATATTCAAAAGTTGGATGATCCTAACACATTGAGTAATGATTTCCAGGCAAAGAGTCTGATTGCCACTCCCTTCACTCCCTTTCCTGATTTATCAAAAATTGGATATAACATAAAAACATCTTATTTCAATTAAATTAAATTATTTGTGTTTCTTGCAGTCCCTTAAAACATGGTTTTGCCAGCTGATCTGGGGATCCTATTACACAGTGGAGCTTGCTAGTTCATATCATGATTACTGGTAGTCCTCAACTTACAACCATAATGGACTGCCTATTATGGTCCTAACTAAGTCATAAAGCAGGACATCAAGTGCTTGAATTTTGCTATGTTTTTTGTGGTTGTTGTTAAGTAAATGTTGCTGTTGTTAAGCCAGCCCATATTTGCTATGGGGTTGGAAACTGGAAAGTAAACTGCTATGAAAATTGGAGGTAAATTCTGGTTTTCAGTAAAAATGTCATAAATCATAGTCACATAGCTGTGGGACTTTGCAAATGGCCATAAGTATGGGCCATAAATGTGATTGCTCAATATATGTGCCACAAATGTGAATGCTCAAAATGTAGCCACAAGACTGCAGGGAACAGCTGAAAATTTGGAACCTGATCATAAATATGAATGGTCATAGAGCAAACTGTCATAAGTCAAGGACTACCTGTAATTGAAATGCACTCTTTTTATTATTATTTTTTTCTCACCATATTGTTTATTTTTTAAAAAAATATTCTAGTTGAATTTGTAATGGTTTAAATGTATTTGGATCATTTTAATATGTACATCATCCAGAGTTACTATGTGTTATGGGTGGCTATATAAATGTGATATATAAATATTTATGTGATATTATAAGCATAGCCACAAATGTGACATATAAATATAGCCACATGGGTGGCTATATCAATGTGATGAATAAATAAAATATGTTACCCAACCTTCTGGCTTAGAAATTGTTAAAAATATTCAAAAGCAAAGAACCATGCAAAAAGACACAAACAATGCAAAACAAAAGAACAAAGATTGCTGCTTAAACTCTATAATTCAAACTTTTCCAACCATTGTTTCCTTGTGTCTTAAGGGATTATAAGAAATCATGAATACATTTGCTTTTCATAATTAGCATTGCTTACATTGCTTACATGCATGTTATAATTAGGAACGTGCACCAGAGTAAAAATCTTTTTACAGAATGTTTTCTGTCACAAGTCAGACAGAAATGGTCATTATTCTGCTAGTTATACTGCAAGTAACATTGAATACCCACTGCTAAGTATTATCCACATGAAATTGGCCAAAATTGAATTCACCAGATGACAGTGCCCAGTCAAGATTATCTGACTGAAAGTTCAGAGATGATTCATCTTCAGAAATCAAAACGGAGAACTCTGAGGAGGAAAATTCATTTCAACATGAAACAGCATCCTTCTAGGCATTAGATCTAATTGCAAAGAGAAACATGCTGATGTCTGCTGTCTTGAATGCTTGAGATAGTGCCTTGAGTAGAAAGCAATATTTTTACTTGGCTGAAACAAAGCCCGAAGCCAAATGAGTCCTGTAATGACAAGGCTGACCTGAACATGCTAGGACTCACCAGGGCTGAATCTGTCACATAATCATGAAAAATATAGTTAATTATTTATATTCCAGGCAGGAAGATAAATATCTTGTCTTTCTGTTCATCTTTAGAATGGACTCTTCTTTGAATTATTATTTGGAGTATGATTCCTGATGTTTTTTTAAAAACAAAACAAAACATAAAATGCCTCTTTTTTGCAGGACTTTTATGAAGTTTTCCTTTCAGTGGCAGTATTCAGTTCCAGTTTAAATTATGGTAGCATTGGGATTAGAAAATTATTTAAATTGATTATTCCATTGTTATATTGTTAGCATTGATTTATATCATATTGTGAATTTCATTGTTTCTTTGTATTACAAAACAAGTAAAATACTATAATTAGTACTGTTGCTTATAAATGTGTACATATGTGCACACATTTATAATTATATTGCTTATAAATTATAAATGTGTACATGTGTGCACACATTTATAATTAAGCCTGATTTACACATAATCATCCACAATATACATTCAATATAGAAAAAGACATATTCAAAATATTGTACAGCTGATGGAGCCTTAAAGGTTTAAGGCCCTGTCACACTGGCTGACGGATGCAAAAAGTTAGTAAAAAGGACACAGCGGACGAGAAAAATGTTCCTTCCGTTGTTATCCGCTGTCAAAAGGGGCAAAAATTTGCATAACCAGAGCGGACAACATGGAAAGGAACGGACAGGGGGAGGATGCAGGGTGGATGGAAAGCGGATGCAGAACGGAAGCCTAGTGGATGGAAGTGGATGGAAGCGGATGGCATGTCCGCAGGACTTCCGGGGGATCACAGCAAAGCGGACACGGAACGGATACAGCGGATGCAGAATGGACGCCGAGCACAGATAAAGCGGATGCACAGCGGAATCCAAGAGGATGCACAGTAGAAGCCTAGTGGATGCCTAGCGTTCAATGCACATGCAGGGAGGATGCATTGCGTCAGCCCCGCGGATATAAAGGGAAGCAGCTCCCAAGCAGGTCACCATTCAGAGGAAAGACCTGCTTCCAGACACATCGAGTGCCTTGCCAGCCTGCCCTGCATGCCTGCCTGCCAGCCTTGCTGCCAGCTTTGCTGCCTGCCATCCTGCCAGCCTCCCTGCCAGCCTGCCTGCCACCCTCCCTGCCACCCTCCCTGCCAGCCTGCCTGCCAGCCTTGCTGCCAGTCTGCCTGCCAGCCTTGCTGCCTGTCTGCCAGCCTGCCTGCCAGACTGCCTGCCAGTCTTGGTGCCTGCCTTCCTGCCAGCCTTGCTGCCAGCCTTCCTGCAAGCCTGCCTGCCAGCCTTGCTGCCTGCCAGCCTTCCTGCCTGCCAGCCTGCCTGCCAGCCAGCCTGCCTGCCTGCCAGTCTTGCTGCCAGCCAGCAACCCCACAACCATGGGGAAGAAGAGAAAGCCTCAGCCATCTGCTGCCACCTCTGGCAAGAGGGACAGGGCCACCCTCCCACCCCTTGGCGCTCACTCTGTTTCTGCTGGGGCTTCTGTAGCACGGGCTCGCTCTTCTGTGGCTAGGGCTTCTGCTGCTCCTGCTTCTAGAGGAGCTGATGATGCTGCTTATGGCGGTGGTGCTTCTGCTCGTGCTTACTCTGCTGATGCTGCTTCTGGCGGTGGTGCTTCTGCTGGTGCTTAATCTGCTGGCACTGCTCCTGCTGCTGGGGCTTCTGCTGATGCTGCTTCTGGAGGAGCTGATGATGATGCTTCTGGCGGGAGTGCTTCTGCTGGTGCTTACTCTGCTGTAGCTGCTCCTCATACTGCTGGTCCTGCTGGTCCTGCTGGTCCTGCTGGTCCTGCTGGTCCTGCT
>BLBF01000017.1:4978473-4999014 GCA_015471245.1 Laticauda colubrina | reverse complement strand
CTGGTCCTGCTGGTCCTGCTGGTCCTGCTGGTCCTGCTGGTCCTGCTCGTGCTCCTGGTCTTCCTCGCCCTGCTGGTCCTGCTGGTCCTGCTGGTGCTCCTGGTCCTGCTGGCGCTGCTGGTGCTTACTCTGCTGATGATGATCCTGGTGCTGCTGGTGCTGCTGGTGCTGCTGGTGCTGCTGCTGGTGCTGGTGCTGCTGGTGCTGATCCTGCTGCTGCTGCTGCTGCTAATGATGATGATGATCCTGCTGGTGCTGCTGCTGCTGGTGGTGTGGAGGAGCAGCCCCTACAACCTGGAAGCCCCTCTGATGAGGGCCCATCTGGTCCTGCCAAAGGAAGGAAGAGGCATATGCGAGAATGGGAGAGGAGGCAATATTCCATTGAGGAGGAACATGAGGATGAAGTGCTGGAGTGGCTGAGAGAGAATGAATATCTTTGGCGGAAGGGACACAGGCTCTATAGGGACACCAAAAGGAAGCAGGCTGCTTGGAGAGAGAAGGCGGAGGGCTACACATCGGAGGTGCTCCTCGGCTGGTGGAAACATATGCACACCAGGTACGGGAAGCTGCACATCAAGAAATCTGGCCAGGCCACGGTCAAGCTGACAGACAGAGAGACCTATGTGATGGCCAGGTGCAGCTTCCTGGAGGGTGAGATCCGCCACCGAGGAGCAGCCCCTCTCACAACCCTCTCTCTCTGGCAGCCTGCTGAGAGCCAGTCCTCTACTGGCCAAGAGTCAGCTCCTGTCTCCAGGCAGGTCTCTGTGGAGCGTCCCACGATGGAGAACCCGCGGACAGCTGCACTCCCCATGGCGGAGCGCGTGGAGGACTCCCGGGTGCAGTGGGAGAAAGGAGACGGCACTTCCACCACAGTCCTACCCGCATCCACCCCCAGCTCCACCTCCACAGAAAGGCAGAGAGCCAGACAGGAGGGGCGGAGCCACACTGTCCTGCTGGAGATCAGGGACACCATCTGGAGCAGCGTAGATCTCCTCTCTCAGCTGGTCCACACCAACTCCTCATCCTCCAACCGCAAGCCCTTCCTCACCTATGTCAACCAGACCCTCACGGACATGGCGGAACCACAGTACCAGGTGGTGAAGGACCGGATCACCGAGCTGCTTCACAACCCTCCAGACCAAGATGAACCTGCTCCCACCCAGTCCAGGTCTGCTCCTCCACCCCAGGTGATGTCCCTCCCATTCCAAGGCTTTCCACAGGCCCTCACCTACCAGGGCTACGGCTACCAGGAGGTCCAGCAGCACAGGCAGCAGCCCTTCCCAGTCCAGGCACAGGCTCATTGGATGCCACCAGTTCCACTGATGCCACCGATGCCACCCACGCCACTGATGCCACCCACGCCACTGGTTCCACTGATGCCACCGATACCACCCACGTCACCGATGTCACCCACGCCAGTCCTCACCCAGCTGCAGACCAGACAGCCCCACTACACTGCACCTTCCTCCACCCCACAGCCAAGCCCGGCCTCAGAACATCTGTCGTTGGTATTGGGACTGACACCTCATGGCATGGAGGAAGGAGCTTTCAACATCACGGGGGTGAGCCAGATGTCTGAGAGCTTCCTCCACACACCATCACCTGTTGTCCTCTCGGGGCCAGGCACCCCAATGGTGGTTCAGACCAGCACTCCAGAAGCAGTCACCTCCACAGCACCTGGACCCTTCACCCCTGAGACTCGGCACACCTCCGAGTGAACAATAAGAGTGCCAGAGACTGGATGGCTACCAGTAGACTTTATTTGGACACTTGACTTGGGTCATTTTTCTTTTACAGCTTGTTATTAATAAAGATTATCTTTGCTTCACACACTTGCCTCATTTATTTTATTAAATAAAGTCTTGGTGGAAACTTTTAGAAATGGTTTAAGCCTTTGCATGCTTGTGGGATGGGTAAGGATAGCAGTGGGGTGGGCAGGGATACCTTTGGGATGGGTTAAGGATAGCAGTGGGATGGGCAGGGATACCTTTGGGATGGGTAATAGCTGTGGGATAGATAAACCTCCAGTGCAAGCATAGTGGGACTGTATGGTCCACCCTCCCAGATGCCACACATATGGCCCTTTATTATCAATAATGATGTAATCATTGATCCACACATGTCAACATAAACACAACTCTTTATTAAATGCCCTGTTCATTGTAGGCCCACCCAACATACATGGCCCAATCTCATCTGTGTGATGAGACAGGCTGAAGGAAGCATCCATTAATCATCTACCATCCTGTCTTGCCACTCCACTGCTCCAGCTGGGGAGTTGCACCAGTGTTTCAGGAGGTTGCGCTGCTTCTTCCCTTCATGTGAGCTCTGTTGGGGCCCTGCACATCCTGAGTGTCTATCAGGTTTCGCCCTTGCCTCCATTCCCCAGGATCCATGTCCCCATTGCCTTGTTGGAGGTCCATGAGCCTGTTCTGCAAGACTGGGTAGCGGTTGCGCATGAGATTGTGCAGGATGCAGCAAGCTTCCATGATATTCCTCACAGTCTCTGGGTGATGCTCTATGGTGGTGAGAAGTACCTGGAACCTGTTGGCCAGGATGCCAAAGGCGTTCTCCACCACCCTTGTTTTGCCCTGGACAGCCTGTAGTTGAAGATCCTCTCTTCACGGGTGAGGCATCTGGAGGTGTAGGGCTTCATGAGGTAGGTTCTGAGGGAGAAGGCGTCATCTCCCACGATGAAGTTGGGCACATCTTGCGTGTCATTGGGCAGGGCGTCTGGATCTGGGAAGCCCATGATGAGGTTGCGTTCCAGCCCCTCCTTGAGATGACTGGCCTTGTATACCTGGGCATCCGAAGCTGACCCATTGACTGAAGCATCAATGGCGAAGAGGATGATGCTGAAGAAGCCCTTGTAGTTGAAATAAGTGGACCCCGACTTGGCTGGTGCTTTGCAGGCCACATCCTTGCCATCTATGGCTCCAACAGTGTGTGGGAAGTTCCACCTCTGATACCACTGCTCTGCAACTTTCTTCCATCCTTCTTCAATGGAGGGGCACTGGAGGAGCTCCTCCTTGTATTCTTCGATGATGGCCTGCACCACTTCTCTGACCACAATGCTGATGGTGTTGTGTGGCACCCTCCATCTGTACTGCATGCTCCTGTAGGTGGTCCCTGAGGCCAGGTGGCACAGAGTCAGTGCCACCTTCAGCCCAGGGTCCAGGCTGGGCCAGAAGTTGGTGCTCTGCTTGGTCAACCTGGGTGTCAGCTGCTGCACAACTTCGTCAAACATGGCTGGGGGCATCCTCATGAAGTTCTGGAATGCACGAGGGTCTTCGTTCCTGAGCTCCACCATCAGCTTGTTGTACAGTCCGTCCTCTGCTCTTCTCCCGATCCATCTTCGGACCCAGATGCTTCGTGGCCACCTCCTTTTCTTCCCGTAGTAGAGTTCACAGAACCTGTAGATGGTTTCGCACTGTTGTAGAACGATGGTGGCTACCAAAATGACTGTGTTACGATCCAAGGTGACTGGATGACTGCATGACTGGATGCTGTGGAAGAGCAAGAGGCAGATGAAGGCTGCAGAGGTCTGCACAGCTAGGCTGCTGGTCTGAAAGTGAGATCCAGGTGAGTTGCTCCCCCTTTTTATAGGGAATATAGGTTTTTCACTATGTGTCCTTTTGCATCCTCTAGGCATCCTCTAGACATCCTTAATATCCGAGATAGGTCCCCTCTGCGAACGTTTTTTCCATTTTAAATGCTTTCTTTGCCTGCTGCATCCACTTTCATCCTTTCTCCATCCATGCTACTAACGCTGCGCGTCCATTCCGCGTCCGTTCCGCTTCTTCCCTGTGTCCGCTTTCTGCTGGGGCGGATTTGAGTTGCACAGATGCGCAGTTGATGCTTAGCGGATGTAGCGGACGCGTAACGGATGATGACGGATGCAGAACGGATGTCCCCCGTATGCCTAGCGAATGCAGAACGGATGTGTTGGATACATTTTCCACTCAGAAAGTTTTGAGCAGCTCAATACTTTTTGAGCAGATGAAATGTTAATAGACGAATGCTGGACAGATAGAGAGGAAGCAAAATGGAGGCAGTGAGTACAGAACGGAAGCATCGCGTTAACCAACGGATGGCAAGTGTTTTTCTCCGTTTTACATCCTCTTTCCATCCGTTGGTGCAGTGTGACAGGGACTTTAGCAGGGCATAAGTAATTTGAATGAAGAGATGAGTACTGGATGTGTTTCTTGGACCAAGGTTTAATCCACAACCTGCTACTGATGAGAAACTAGATGACCTGTCTTTAGAAGCTTTCCAGCTAGGGCTACAGAAAAAGGTTCCTGCCCTCATAATCAAAAATGGATGGGTGGGTGGATGGATCGGGAAATGACTGAGTGGATGACCAGAATAGTGGATAATAGTTAGATAATAAATCTACCTGAGTCAATATCAGACTAAGAATTCTGACAGTGAAGACCTGTATTATCAATTGACAAAGCCATAAGGCTATGTTATCTTCATTGATACACTCTGATAGAAATATGATAATAATTTATTATAAGACTACATAAAAGAGTCTTCAAATATATGAAAGGCAGGTGTCATCTCGAAGAGTGAATAAATTTATTCTCTATTGATCCAGTAGTCTGAAGGAGAATAGATGGGTTAAAACTATAAGGCAAGAAATTCAAGCTAAGTATAATGGGGAATTTCTTGTTGGCATGAGTTGCCATGTAATAAAACAGATGGTCATCTGAAGTTGGGTGGTATGGTGGGTCAGTGGTTAAGATCTGGGCTTGTTGTCTGGAAAGCTGGCAGCCCAGGTTCAAGACCCAAGTACCAGGTGAAGTGGAGGCTGTTGTCTTGCTCTAGCTCCTGCCAACCAAGCAGTTCAAAAGCATCAAATGTGAATGGAAAAATAGGTATCACTTCAGTGGGAAGGCTCTGTGGTGTCAAGGTGACCGTATCATTGCATAAATGTTTTAGACAGTGTTGGCTCAATGGCATTGAAATGGAGATAAGCATTGTGCTTTATAATCAGCAACAATTAGCAGAATAAAATCTGCAGAGACTCCTTTACCTTTTTTTTAAAACAAATTCTCCTTCACCAGATTTTTTTTTAACAGAGACTGGATGATCTTTTGCACTGAGCAGGGTGTTGGCCAAGATGACTGCCAAAGTCTCTTCCAACTGTATGATTCCACACTTCTCTGATTAGTGACAATAACTAATTAGCGGAACATCAATAATGTC
This sequence comes from Laticauda colubrina, assembly GCA_015471245.1. Classification (NCBI taxonomy): domain Eukaryota; kingdom Metazoa; phylum Chordata; class Lepidosauria; order Squamata; family Elapidae; genus Laticauda; species Laticauda colubrina. The sequence continues at coordinate 4,993,803 of BLBF01000017.1, read as the reverse complement.
TTATGAATTTTATTAATGCACTAATTCTATTAATAAGAGTTTGCCCTCACTTTGCATTTGGAATCATACAAATATTTATTCTGTAACATTACTCTTTCTTGCCTGGTACAATTCAATCAGCTGGAAATGAAAACAAATATGCATATACATACACATATTTTCGTCTCTAGTACATTCAAAATAGTTAAATATATGAACATTTCAAACACTGAGTTAAGACCTGAACTGACAATAAAGAATTATATGTAATTATTTGTCCTTTGTTTTATAGTATATGTTTATCTCTTCTTTGTGTTGCCATGGAACCTCTAAGAACAGGAAAAAGAAGTTAATAGAGAACCAGTAATATATAGAGGAAAAGGGTGCAACAGAAAGAGGAGAATTTGTAAATAACCCTTTTGAAATAGCCTAATATAGCAACTTTTGCCTAGAAGAATACCCTGAAAAATGTATCTATATTCCAGGAAGATATGTTTTTCTGGTGTTTTCCAGCAGAGGGTATAAATACATTCATTACCTATATGCCTATGCATACCCATTAAGATTGTGAATATGAAATTGTTTTGTGATTTTTATCAGTTCTTCGTCTGATTAAAATCTATCTTCTCAGTGTGTAAGAGTGAAGCATTTAACGTGAATGTGCCTCGCCAATCTCATAATATTCCATTTTTTCTTCCTCTTCCTCCTAAAATAATAGTGTGTGCCTATGCTTGCATAGTAATATGTAACCATGGTTGCATTACTTTTAAATGCACTACAATAGTTGTTGATTATTACTGAGAGATTAGACTCTTCTCTGAAAGTTTTAGTCTTTCATGTAAACCAAAAATAAAAAAGATTCTTTTAGCCAGGGAATGCCTATTCTATTTTTTCACCATGGTCCTCAAAGATCTCTAAAGTCCTGTCGAGGTTCTACTTTAGATTGGAAATATGAGATAAGGGAGATATTTTAGTGTTATTTTTCTCTTTCCAAGTACTTTTTCTAACAGGAATCATTACTTCTCTTTAGGGCAGATAAACATTACCTGTCCTTTCCAGGAACAACTGTAGAATAGTCAATCAAATTTCTCTTAGAGAAAAAAAATGATATATATAAGGTAAAAGAATCAATATTATCTTTGATCTTTTTTTTTCTCTGACATCTCTTAGCATTTCTATTCTCAAGAAAGCTTAAAAATGCATAGCATTTTTAAAAAATTATAAGCATTCCATTAATATTATAGTATATTGATTGGCTATTGATTTATTTAAATCCTAATACTGGTAGAATATGATAGAATGCGAAAGTATAATGAGAGAGTATAATGAGATAATATTTGGAGGGGAGGCATGGGTGGTGAGACATCTTGTTGAATGGATTAATTTTAAAGGTCGTTCTTTGAAACTAATTGTTTCTCAAGCAACCAGCAAAAGGCACAATCCACCTTCCTTTAGGAGTAGGTAACAATAGCAGAGATTTCAGCATCCCGCTGAGTATTGCAGCAATGCTTCTCTACTCCAGGGACTGTCATGTCAACAGCTCAAAGGTGTGTGTGTATTATGTGTATGTGTGTGTGTGCATGTACATGTGAGTGGATGTACTGTACTTTAATTACAATCAGCCTATTGAATTAAAAGAGTTGTAAGCTTTTTGCTATGCATCACCACAAAATGTCTCATCTCTGTTATTACAAGAATACAGATAAGAGTTTCAACTTCTGCCACATATGATGGCTTTTCCTGGAAAGATTATTTCCATTTCTTCCTCTCCTTTATCTTTTTCACTGCCTGGTCTATGGTTTCAGTAACAGGAAACAGAGGTTGGGGAGGGAGAGAAATTAGACATCTTGTAAACTCATTTACAAAAAGATTGTTATGTATGCTATGCTACTTTTTACAAACCCTGAAAACTTGGCAGATGAAAAAAAAAAGCTTTTTAATGAAATTTTTGCCATGAAATGATAATCACACATCCTACTCTCTAGATTGTGTAGCCTCATGGCAACGGAAACAACACATCCTTGGGCTATGTTCCATGCTAATGTTATTCCATGGGAGTGGCTGTTGCTTTTTTTTTTTTTTAAGGGGAAGAAGACACAGGGTTGTGATTGTTGTTTTAAAGATGAGCTGCAAATGTATTCCGATCAGTGTCCCAAGTGTAAATCAATAATTCATCCATCTGCATCTTCTTGTATTTTGCAGGCAATCCCTGCTAAATTAATGGTTGCATACGACAGAATGACTTCACCACATCTCTCCCAGGAGACTGGGTACATTGCTCTACAAATGACATATGGTGCCAGGGCTGCTGGTGGCAGAAAAGCATTGCAAACTAATATTCAGCAGAGGCAGTACTGACAAAAGAATGGAATTTTAAAATCTTCCAGATAAGAAGCTTCCTTCAGCGATAGCATGCCAACAGCTCCATGGCATCCACACTGATGGGCAGAAGATATCCCTGGGCATCATTTCCAGCTTCATCTACAGATCCTTCATCTACATAAGAGGATTTCAGTTAAAATCAAGACTCAGGTTCTCCATTTTACCAGAATTCTAGAATAGAGCTAGAAAATGGCAACATACCAACACTCCATTTATATTACCCGGTACCAGTTGAGTTCTGCCATTGTCCATCTCAACAATGAACAGGTGTGTGTGTGTGTGTGTGTGTGTGTGTGTGTGTGTGTGTGTGTGTGAAATTGGTGGCCCTATATATTTTGTACATACAGTGGGGGGATTCAAAATTTTTTACTACCGGTTCTGTGGGCATGGCTTGGTGGGCATGGCATTGCTTAGTGGGTTACTACCCACTTGCTGGGCATGGCAGGGGAAGGTTACTGCAAAATCCTATTCCCTTCCCACCCCACTAACCTACTTTCCAGATCTGTTCTCCTGTGCAGGGCAACAAAAGAAGACCCAGCCGATCAGCTGGGACTCCGGATGCAGAGAATAGATGGGGGCGGGGCCAGTCAGAGGTGGTATTTGCCAGTTTTCCAAACTACTCAAAATTTCCACTCCCGGTTCTCTAGAATTGATCAGAACCTGCTCAATAGCACCTCTGACAACACAGCTGTGCCTCCTGTCCTTCCTGTGACATCCTCTCTAAGTGAAAAATGGCTATTTTCAATGCAGGTAATTCTTGACTTACAACCATTCCTTTGGTGACCATTTGAAGTTACAATGGCATTGAAAAGAAGTGACTTATGACAGGTTTTCACACTTATGACTGTTGTGGCAACCCCGTGGTCACACAATCAAAATTCAGGCACTGGACAACTGATATATATTTATAACAGTTGTATTGTCCCAAAGTGATCAACATTTGTCACCTTCCAAGCTGGCTTCCTACAAGCAAAATCACTGAGGGAAGCCAGATTTGCTTAACAACTGCAGTGATTCGCTTAACAACTGTGGCAATAAGAGATCATAAAATGGGGTGCAACTCCTCTAACAATTGTCTTGTGTAGCAATGAAAATTTTGGGTTCCACTGCAGTCATAAATCAAGGACTACCTGCATAGAATAAGAATTTGTATGAGGGGTTTATTGTATCAGTCCCATTGTACATACAGGAAAGCTTATTATGTCTTTTAATAACTTTTACTAGTTTGAAAACACCCTCCTGATTTTTTGGGGACCTGTGTTTTAGTGTCTATAGTATTAACCATATTCCCTTTTTTATTCAGTTCTGCCCTTGGTTTCTTTTTAAACAGCTGACATCTACAACAGTTTTGCCTACTTTTTGAAGAAAGCTATGTGAAGAAAAAGCTTATCCATGCAACATTCAATAACAAGCATAATGAAATGAAGTAGAAGATACAAAATCCAACTAGGAAAAAAAAATATTTTTAACATTTATACAGATGAATTCATTACAATTTACAGGTTTTTAATCCATTTCTTTGGCTTCATCTTTAAAAAAAGTCAGAAAAGGTATCAGTGAAAGAGAGAAAAGAGTTGCATTGTTACAAGTATTGATTGAGAAACCCCCCCAGCTCTTTATACATTTTAATTTTTAACTCTGTGGGATGTGATCAATCTGTGAAAATAATTATTGAATTTGACATCTAAAGTTATTGATTTAATAAAAAGGTTAGATTTACAGCTTATTAGTGTGGTTTGGAATTATATACAGGAAGAGTCTCCAATTTTTTAAGAAATCAGCTTTATTTTAAGGCCATCTTTATTTTCCCTTGGAAAGAGAGGCAAAATGAAGCAAACTGTACCCCAATAGCCACAGTACTATCAGTTACTTACATGTCTCATACATTACCCTGGTTACTGTGAACAATGTGCATTTGAATTCAGTTGTGGCTATCTATAGTTAGATTTAATAATATATAAATTATGGTTTGGACCATGTAATTTTGCAGGGTGATTGGAAAATGATTAGTCCACCATTGAACTACAACTTTTGAAAATTCAATACGATTCAAATTATCCTGATTATAAAAGGAAAAACTTAACTCAAGCTAACACCCCTCCAAAAAGCGGGGGGAGGAAAAACAGTGTAAGAAAAAGAAGGAACGATATGAAAGAAATCAAAAGATGCAGTGGCAGATTAAGGCTCACTGGTGCCCTAAGCACTGACAAACCTTGGTGTCCCCCTCCTTTGTAACATACAAGATTTTTTTTTACAAATCTCCACTGTTTTTTTTTCTTTCTTAACTTTGTGGTGCCCCCTTTGGGCCTGGTGCCCTAAGCACGTGCTTTGTCTGCTTCATGGTAATACACCACTGAAAAGAAGCCAAATAAAGCTAAAAGTAAACAAAACAGCAAGGTAACCAAGATATAATTAATATTTTACTATTTTTCTTCAATACTGAAATCTTAAATATGTGTGATGAATGTAGTGAGAAGGTCAATTCTGAGGAGAGGTTATGCATTGTGGAAGAGTAAGAAAACAACTCATCCCAGAAATCAAGTGTGAAAGAAAGAGAGTAAAGACAGCCCCTCCCTTAATAGTTCACACAATATATTGTTGATGCAGATAGTAGAGTCTTCAGTCTAGCAACATTTTGTCTGTAGGTATAAAATAATAAAGAAATCAGTTTGGAAGAACTGCCATGTATCATTCTTGGACCTGACAATATGCATTTGTTATGAATATATATTTATACAAATCATTACGATTCAAACTGTAATACTGAGTTAAGGCCCTGTCACACTGCCCAATGGATGCAAAACGGACACAACGGACGAGCAAAATGTTCCATCCGTTGTTATCCGCTCTCAAAAGGGACAAAAATTTGCAAAATTGGAGCGGATAACACGGACGCGGGGAGGACGCAGAGTGGATGGAAAGTGGATGCGGAACGGAAGTCCAGCGGATGGAAGCGGATGGGAGCAGATGGCACATCCGCAAGGCTTCCGGGGGGCCTCAGCAAAGCGGATGCGGAACGGATACAGCGGATGCACAGCGGATGCACAGCGGATGAAGTGGATGCAGAGCGGAAGCCTAGCGGATGCACAGCGGAAGCCTAATGGATGCCTGGCATTAATTGTGCATGCGGGGGGATGCATTGCGTAAGCCACGCGGATATAAAGGGAAGCAACTCGCACGTAGCCAGCATTCGGAGGAAAGACCTGCTGCAGGATACATCGAGTCCTTGCCTGCCCTGCCTGCATGCCTGCCTGCAAGCCTTGCTGCCAGCCCTCCAGCCAGACTGCCTCCAAGCCTCCTGGCCAGCCTCCCTGCCAGCCTTGCTCTCTGCCTGCCTGCTAGCCTTGCTGCCAGCCTGCCTCCCAGCCACCCTGACAGCCAGTCTGCCTGCCAGCCTTGGTGCCTGCCTGCCTGCCTGCCTTCCTGCCAGCCTTCCTGCCAGCCTTCCTGCCAGCCTTCCTGCCAGCCTTGGTGCCAGCCTTCTTGCCAGCCTTGGTGCCTGCCAGCCTCCCTGCCAGCCAGCAACTCCACAACCATGGAGAAGAAGCAAAAGTCTCAGCAACCTGCTACCATCCCTGCCGAGAGGGACAGGGCCACCCTCCCGCCCCCTGTCCCTGACTCTGCTTCTGCTGGGGCTTCTGCTGCTCGGGCTCACTCTTCTGGTGCTGGAGCTTCTGCTGAAGCTGCTCCTGGCGGTGGTGCTTCTGCTGCTGCGTACTCTGCTGAAGCTGCTCCTGGTCCTGCAGGTCCTCCTGGTCCTGCTGGTCCTGCTCGTCCTGCTCGTCCTGCTCGTGCTCCTGGACTTGCTCGTACTGCTCGTACTGCTCATACTGCTTGTGCTCCTGGTCTTGCTCGTCCTGCTCGTCCTGCTCGTGCTGCTGGTCCTGCTGGTGCTGCTGGTACTGCTGCTGCTGGGGCTCCTGGGGCTCCTGGTGCTTACTCTGCTGCTGCTGATCCTGGTCCTGCTGATCCTGCTGCTGCTGCTGCTGCTGATGATGATGATGATGATCCTGCTTCTGCTGCTGCTGCTGATGATGATTATGATCCTGCTGGTGATGATGATGATGATGATGATCCTGCTGGTGCTGCTGCTGGTGGTGGTGTGGAGGAGCAGCCCCTACCACCTGGAAGCCCCTCTGATGAGGGCCCATCTGGTCCTGCCAAAGGGAGGAAGAGGCGTATGCAGGGACGGGAGAGGAGGCAACACTTCATCGAGGAGGAACACGAGGATGAGGTGCTGGAGTGGCTGAGAGAGAATGACTATCTGTGGCGGAAGGGACACCGGCTATACAGGGACACTAAAAGGAAGCAGGCTGCTTGGAGAGAGAGGGCGGAGAGTATGGGTTACACTTCGGAGGTGCTCCTCGGCTGGTGGAAGCACATGCACACCTGGTACGGGAAGCTGCACCTGAAGAAATCTGGCCAGGCCACAGTTAAGCTGACGGACAGAGAGACCTATGTGATGTCCAGGTGCAGCTTCCTGGAGGGTGAGATCCACCACCGAGGAGCACCAGGAGCCCCTCTGTCTACCCTCTCTCTCCGGCAGCCTGCAGAGACCCAGTCCTCTTCCGGCCGAGAGTCAGTCCTTGTCTCCAGGCAGGTTTCTGTGGAGCATGCCACGGCGGAGAACCCGCGAACAGGTTTTGTAACCGTGGTAGAGCGCGTGGAGGACTCCCTGGTGCGGTGGGAGAAAGGAGACATTGAGTGCACCACAGTCGTAGCCGCATCCACCCCCCCCCAGCTCCGCCTCCACAGAAAGGCAGAGAGCCAGACAGCAGGAGGGGCAGAGCCACACTGTCCTGCTGGAGATCAGGGACACCATCCACAGCAGCATAGATCTCCTCTCTCAGCTGGTCAGTACCGACTCCTCATCCTCCAACCGCAAGCCCTTCCTCCCCTATGTCAACCAGACCCTCAAGAACATGGAGGAACCCCAGTACCAGGTGGTAAAGGACCGGATCACCGAGCTGCTTCACAACCCTCCAGATACAGAGGAACCTGCTCCCACCCAGTCCAGGTCTGCTCCTCCACCTCCACCACAGGTGATGTCCCTCCCATTCCAAGGCTTCCCACAGCCCCTCACCTACCAGGGCTACAGCTACCAGGAGGTTGAGCAGCACAGGCAGCAGCCCTTCCCAATCCAGGCACAGAGTCATCGGACGACACCGTTGCCACTGGTTCCACTGATGCCACCGATGCCACCCACAACAATGATGCCACCGACAACAGCGATGCCACCCACGCCAGTCCTCACCCAGCTTCAGACCAGACAGTCCCACTACACTACTCCTTCCTCCACCCCACATCTCTCATCAGTACTGGGGCTGACACCCCATGGCATGGAGGAAGGACCTCTCAGCATCGCGGGTCTGAGCAAGCTGTCTGAGAGCTTCCTCTACACACTGTCCCCTGTTGTCCTCTCGGGGCCAGGCACCCCAATGATGATACAGACCAGCACTCCAGCACCACCCACCTCCACAGCACCTGGACCCTTCACCCATGAGACTGGGCACACCTCCAAGTGACCAATAAGAGTGCCAGAGACTGGGTAGCTGGCTACCTGTGGACTTTATTTGAACACTTGACTTGGGTCATTTTTGTTTTACAGCTTGTTGTTCAATAAAGTTTATCTTTGATTCACACACTTGCTTCATTCCTTTTTTTTAATAAAGTCTTGGTGGAAACTTTTAGAATTGGTTGAAGCCTTTGCATGCTTGTGGGATGGGTTAAGATAGCAGTGGGGTGGGCAGGGATACCTTTGGGATGGGTTAAGATAGCTGTGGGATAGATAAACCTCCAGTGCAAGCATAGTGGGACTGTATGGTCCACCCTCCCAGGTGCCACACCTTTGGTAAACATTGATCAACACGTTTGAACATAAAAACAACTCTTTATGAAATGCCCTGTTCACTGTAGGCCCACCCAACATACATGGCCCATTCTCATCCGTGTGATGAGACAGGCTGAAGGAAGCACCCTTTAATCATCTATCATCCTGTCTTGCCACTCCACTGCTCCAGCTGGGGAGTTGCACCAGTGTCTCAGGAGGTTGCGCTGCTTCTTCCCTTCACGTGAGGCTCTGTTGGGGCCTTGCACATCCTGAGTGTCTATCTGGTTTCGCCCTTGCCTCCATTCCCCAGGCTCCATGTCCCCATTGCCTTGCTGGAGGTCCACGAGCCTGTTCTGCAACACTGGGTAGCAGGTGCGCATGAGATTGTGCAGGATGCAGCAAGCTTCCACGATCCTCCTCACGGTCTCTGGGCAATGCTGCATGGTGGTGAGAAGTACCTGGAACCTGTTGGCCAGGATGCCAAAGGCGTTCTCCACCACCCGCCTTGCCCTGGACAGCCTGTAGTTGAAGATCCTCTCTTCACGGGTGAGGAGTCTGGAGGTGTATGGCTTCATGAGGTAGGTTCTGAGGGAGAAGGCCTCATCCCCCACGATGAAGTAGGGCACATCTTGCGTGTCGTTGGGCAGGGGTTCTGGATCTGGGAAGCCCATGATGAGGTTGCCTTCCAGCCCCTCCTTGAAGTCACTGGTGTTGTATACCTGGGCATCTGAACATGAGCTGCTGCCTGAAGCATCGATGTACATGAACTTGTAGTCAGCATCGACCATGGCAAAGAGGATGTTGCTGAAGAAGCCCTTGTAGTTGAAATAAGTGGAGCCCGACTTGGGTGGTGCTTTGCAGGCCACGTGCTTGCCATCTATGGCTGCAACGGTGTGTGGGAAGTTCCACCTCTGATACCACTGCTCTGCAACTTTCTTCCAACCTTCATCAGTGGAGGGGCAATGGAGGAGCTTCTGCAGGTATTCTTCAATGATGGCCTGCACCACTTCTCTGACCACAATGCTGATGGTGTTGTGTGGCACCCTCCAGCCATACTGCATGCTCCTGTACGTGGTCCCAGAGGCCAGGTGGCACAGAGTCAGTGCCACCTTGAGCCCAGGTTCCAGGCTGGGCCAGAAGTTGGTGTTTGCCTTGGTCAACTGGATGTCAGCCGTTGCACAACTTCGTCAAACATGGCTGGAGGCATCCTCATGAAGTTCTGGAATGCCCGAGTGTCTTCGTTCCTGAGCTCCACCATCAGCTTGTTGTACAGTCCGTACTCTGCTCTTCTCCTGATCCATCTTCGTACCCAGACGCTTCTTGGTCCCCTCTTTTTCTTCCCATAGTAGAGTTCACAGAGCCTGTAGATGGTTTCGCACTGTTGCAGAAGGATGGTGGATGCCAAAAGGACTGTGGTACGATCCACGGTGGACATGACTGGATGCTGTGGAAGAGCAAGAATCAGATGAAGGCTGCAGAGGTCTGCACAGCTAGGCTGCTGGTCTGAAAGTGAGATGCAGGTGAGTTGCTCCCCCTTTTTATAGGCAGTATAGGTGTCCCTTTGCATCCTCTAGGCATCCTCTAGGCCTCTAGGCATCCTCTAGACATCCTTAATATCCGAGATAGGTCCCCTCTGCGAACGTTTTTTCCATTTTAAATGCTTTGTTTCCATGCTGCATCCGTTAGGCATCCGTTCTGCATCTGTTCTGCGTCCCTTCCGCTTCCTCCCTGCGTCCGAGCGGATGCGAGTTGTGCGGATATGGAACGGATGCCTAGCGGATATAGCGGATGCGTAACTGATGCAGAACGGATGCGTAGCGGATGTGTAGCGGATGCAGAATGGACGAATTGGATACATTTTCCGTGCAAAAGTTTTGAGCAGCTCAAAACTTTCTGAGCGGATGAAACGTCAATAAACGGATGCTGGACGGATAGAGAGGAAGCAAAATGGAGGCAGTGAGTACATCGCGTTTTCCAACGGATGGCAAGCTTTTTTGTCTGTTTTACATCCTCTTTGCATCCGTTGGTGCAGTGTGACAGGGGCTTAAAACCAGTGTTTGCAGAATCAACTTGACTAATCCTACCATTCCATAAATAGAGTTAATTCAAGCTAATTCAGAGATTTGACAGAATCAACAGTTTCCAATCCTTGACATTATAGATATAAATTTAGTTTACCAGATGAACCTGTATGAAAAGGGGGGTAGGGAGAGAGAGAGAAGTGAACAGAAGGCGGCAAATGTTTCTTTACTCTTATCTGCTGATAACAGTGGTGTACTTTAATAAGAGGTGTAATTTTGGTTAAGTTACTGGACTTATGGCTAGAAAGGTGGCAGTCCAGATTCAAGATCTGAGCACCACGTGACAGAGTTAGCATTCCTGCCCTAGCACCAGCTGTGCCAACCCAACAGCTCAAAAGCATTTAAATGAGATTAGATAAATTCTACCAGTGTGAAGGTAGTAGCACTTCATGATGCCCCCTACAGTCAGCAATAACAAGGGACTCCTTTATCCCTTTACCTTTACTTTAAATAATATTTACTCTGAAAATAGCTTTAATATTCTCAAGATTTTGTTATTATTTTTTAATAAAATGATAAGGGGTGAAACTAAGTTTTTATGTTCCTCACATTTTTGAACTTACAGCATAACATTCTGTGTGAGTTTTTAGTACAATGAAAACAGTGTCAGTTGTATGAATGTTGGTGCCCTGCCTTCAGAAGCTTAAGACAGTTGACCCCTACAGACTTACTTAAATAACCACACAGAAAATATATGCATAAATAGACAGTTCTAAAGAAGTGACAGTGGAACAAGCAGAAATGAAGATACTGTGATTAAGTTGAAAATTCCTTCTGTTGCAGTATCTAAAGGTACTCCTGTGCATAGTCACGAAGCAGAAAATGAAGGCAATAAACAACTCCATATTAGGCAAAAGGAACTGGCAGGAACAAATAAAATCCAATACACATCCTTGTCTCTAAAACTACTCAATAAAAGAGAACGTGACCAGTCCTCTGGGCGCTCTCATCAAGAAGATTCATTGTGTCCGTGTGGTTCTTCTTAATCGATGCGAGGTCCGGTCACCTAGGCGGGTGGTTGAAACTCTGCCAGTTCCCGCCAGGTGATCTCTTCCACTGCGGTATCTAACAAACTTCACATCCTTCCATGCTAATAATGCAAGATTACTTAGGAAATGTTTATACCAGCTTTTTTATAATTATCTAATCAATAGTTGTCACTGAGAGGGAAAATGAAATTTCAATTAGCTATTTATAAATGATATACAATTTTATTCTAATCAGATTATATTTTTAGTCTGAAATATTTTGAAGTGGATTAGCTGCTTAGCTTCTAATGAAACATACAATGGTGCACTTTTGTTACAGAGTATTAACATTTTGTTATATCTTAAGGTAAAATGTAATGAAGCTGCTATTTAGGTGTTAATTTGGTACTTGGATTGTAATGTGAGCTTAATTTTCACATTGCTTCAGAGCTAACACCCCACCCCAACTTCCTTAAAAAGAAAAAGAAAAAAACCCATGTTGTTATCTTTCTATGACAGGGCCTGAAATGATGATTTGATCTTTCAAATATAGAAGTTTCCTCTATGGCATTTCTTCTGCTTCCAGTATTTGTTTTCACTCTTTAGATCCCAGAGGAGAATTTCATTTTGATATATAGATACTTTTCTGTCAGTGTTATTCAGCTGAATAGAGGTTGGTTTTTTTAGGTTTACCCATTGACATTTATTGTATTTTCACAATTCATGAGCCAGGAGGGTAGATATTTATTTATTTATTTTTGAAATGGCAAAGTCCATGCTGAAGGTACATTTGTATGCTGAAAGATATGATTTTGCACTGAAGATGAACAATGCCATGTGAAAAAAATATTACCAGATCATTCATTGTATGAGATGCTTTTTAGATATTACTAATGTTTCAGAACTATGAACTATGAAAGGCAGCACTTTGAATTCTGGCACACATACATAAACATACACACACACACACACACACACACATTCAGAGTATATAAAATACTTGAAACCCTTCAGCCTCTTGGGAGCAAAAATGGGTGTGGGAGGGGCTACGCCGTACCCCCCCATGCCCCATTTTGGGCCTAGTAGGCCTCCCTGAAGCCTCCTGGGTGCAAAAATGGGCCATGGAGGGGCGCGCCATAGCACCACCTCAGCACCCCATTTTGGGCCTAGTTGGCCTCCCTGCACTTATGTGGGAGCCAAAACAGGGTACGTGAGGACTCCTAGAAGTGGAGTGGAGGGGCCAGCCAGCAATTTAACAACCAATTCAGTAGAAGTGTTGTGAACCGGTTGAATCCCACCACTGCTTGAAACTTAGCTAATTAAGACCTACCTTTTGATCTAATGTGAAAAAAAAAAAAAAGACTAAGATAGACCAATATATCAAAAAATAAAAATGGTGTGATAGAGGGTTGTCAAACTCACATTGTCACAGTGTCATCACATAATATATTGTGACTTTTTTCCCTTTTGCTAAACCGGGGGTGGCCAGCGCATGATGCATCCAGCCCGCAGGCCACAAGTTTGACAGCCCTGGTGTGGTATGTTCCATCTTTCCCAATCTGTTGCCAACAGAGTAGTTTTGATACCCAACAGCTCATAACCCCAGAGGACTGGAACTATCCTGGGATTGGCATTTTTAGTTTTCCCAGCCATCACAAAATAAAGTGGGATGCTTTTATTTCTCTCCCTGGGTTTTTTGTTTTGTTTTGTTTTGCTTTTAAATGATTTTAACTCTAAAGATGAAAATACATAAGGAAATCTATGATATCACAATCTTTCACACCTCCGTGGATAGATTTGATCAGCCAAGCCCTAGTCACCCATCAGATGGCTTTCTGCTTCTTTCCCCTCTCCTGGGTCATCATACCAACTTTCCAATATGTAATTCACACAAAAGCAAGGGGATTAGTTTACCAGGAAAAGTTAGTTTATTTCTAGATAACTCTGGACTTGCCTGGGGCATAATCTCACTCACTCTGGGCTATGTAAATGCATCATTTAGAGCAGTGGTTCTCAAAGTTGGTAATTTTCAGGTGTGTGGCCTTCAACTCCCAGAATTCCCAGCTACACATCTTAAAGTTGCCAAGTTTGAGAAACACTGATTTAGAGTTTTACCACATAAATGGATAATGGAAATAATCAGTTTGGATTAGGGTGGGATAATCAGCAAATAAACAAGGCCAATATATCTGATTCTGCTGTCAGTCATTTTGGAATTATCAAGGAAGCACAGAACTGGGTAGCATTTGGCCTGGTAGGTTACAATGTGATGAACTGACTTAAGAACCAATGATGGGAGAAATGTTGGGAGGTTTCATTTAGCAGAGTTCAATGCCTTGATATTCCACTGGAACTTGAAATACAATGGTTTGTTAGCATACAGAACACTTGAGAAATATGAATGTCTATTTTCCTTCCTAAAAATAAAACTTGAAAGAAATGGTCCTGGGTATTATCGTCCTGGGTAGTTTATGTGTGGCAATTCCGTTTTTGCAAAATGGTTAAGAACCAAATAATAGAAATCATGCTGAAAGAAAACACACAAATACTTTTTCTTTATATATAAAAGGATAAATAGAGCATTTATTAACACTTTTTTAGCAGCAACAAAAGTGACACAGTCCACATCTTTTCACAGCAAAAGCTATGGCCACATTTTACATCACCTTGAGGCACAAAGCAAAATATATAATTGACTTTCCCCCCCCCTCCAGATAAAAGTAGGGGTAAGAAGAGAAGGAGGGGAGGGGGTGGGAAGAAGGAAGGACAAAGGAGGAAAGGAGACGATCCTTGAGTTGTATATTGCAGTAGCAGGGCCTTAAAATACTAGCACAATAAAAGGAGCAGATCAAAAAACCCGAAAAGGCTTTTTAACATACAGCACTAATTATTTCATTGGAGCTGGGAAATGGATACTTTTTTATAGCATTAAGTGATCCAGTAGCAGAATGAAAATTTATCATTGATTAATTTTGTCTGTTTTGCTTTTGTAAAATATATTAACCCAAACTGTCTCAAGGATCTACTACAAGCTCAGTAGTGACAATAACAAAGATTAAAAGATCATGCACTTAAAAGTACATGGCACTTATTGCTTGGTACATAACATTACAATTCTTATTGAAGAACTTTCTCAGAATTACAAGACTTTGATTAGAAACTCCACATTCCTGGAGCTCATTTACTCGGGCTTCCCTAGTCACTTCAATGGGAATGGCAGGTCCACACGCACACAACAGATGCACATATTCTGACTTGCTCCTCAACTGTAGCAAATGTAAGCCTGCACATGCAAAAGCTTGGTGGGCCTCCTAGAGATCTTTCCTGGTCTTGGGTTTCTGGACAAGACACAAAACTGCAATCCATACCCCACTGAAGCCAGTGCCCAATCTCCCATGGATTTTGAGAAATTAGAATTGCACTGTAAAAGTTACCCTTTTCTTCAACCCAGCCTCGTGGCTTGCCACTTTGGGCTCACCATGGAAATGGCTGCTCCTATTCTGTGGTCCATTATAGTTCTATTGATTTGCAAGACAAATACATTTTATTTTAAAATTCAGAAATCTTTAAAATAGCACTATTTTCTATAATTATACAGCATCTTCAATAAACTATGACTTTATTTATAGAATTGTGGCACAACCTCTGAAAATATGAAAAACTATCCAGAATTAAACAAATAATTATTTTCTTTTCCCTTTCTTGCATTTACTTTAAAAGGCCTTCAAAGAAATACTTGTTTGTTTTAGGGCTATGTGTCTGCAGTATATTTTTCTTTGGATTTATCTGGGTGAACATAAGACTTATGGCCAGTAATTTATACAAACAATAACTATAAGAAATACTCTTTCTTCTTGCTTATTTATTCTACATAGAAGGTCAGACTCTCTCTCTATATGTGTGTGTGTGTGTGTGTGTGTGTGTGTGTGTGTGCTGTTCAGCTTCCCTCGGGTATTATCCCACGTCATTGTAGTGCTGTTAAAATTGTAGCAACCCACATCCATACAGACCCACATCCATACAGAAGCCTGATGATGGCAGATGAGATTCTGCTGAAACGTTGCTACAACTTTAACAGCACTACAATGAC
>BLBF01000017.1:4958761-4978073 GCA_015471245.1 Laticauda colubrina | reverse complement strand
TCAATAAAAGCAACCATTTAACAAAAATAAAATAGCCTGATAGTATGTAATCACAATAAATAAACATTTTATTTCTAGACTGCTCTGTAAAGTCCCAATTTAACTGTCTTTAACGGACTTGAACTGGGGCTAAAATAGAAGTCTTACTCGATAAGAAATCCTTGATTTTGACCAACCATACATTTCTTACATTGTACCAAGTAAACCGCCACACAGTCAATGTTTTATTCTCTTTCAATACAATATGTAAGTGCATTTCTAAATGATCAAGAAGTTTTGGCTTTCTAAACTGAACATTTGATGTCCCAACTTGGATGGTAGTTGTGCTTTTCCTTAGTTTTGAGTCCTCCACTCATTTTATACTGCAAAGACTTAGTTTCCTGTGTAGTTTTGACCAGATAACCCTTAAAACTCTATAGAATGGAGACACCCAAATGGAAGTGATGAAATGTTACAAACTCATACAGATTGCACTTGAATGGTAGTATTTCTTGATTTTTATAGTAAGACCTTCTTGTCTGATATGTGCTTACATGTTTATGTCACATTTGTGTCCGTGGGTGTGGTGCACGCGTGTGTAAACAATCACAATGAATAAATCACAAACACTACAAAATATACCCAACATAGGCCTGTTATGAATAATCCTCTCCTTCCTTGTAACTATATGAGTCTTGTGCTTCTTCTTGTACAAATTCTTCTCTCTTCTCCCAGCCATCTGGCCAACCACCATTAATCTGGGTCGTAGCACCATAAGATTTAGTGGTACCATAATTTACATAATTCTGAGTAATGTCCCCTGTTTCTTCATCAAGTTCATCTTCATGAATGAAGCCACATTTTTCTTCACTTGTCTGTTCAGGGTCTGCCCATGGTTGCTTTTCTCCTGAAGCAAATATCCCGTAGAATATGACTCCACCATAATGAACCAAAGCAGCAATAAGAAAGACATACTGCCACTCTTCGCGTGTCTAGGACAAAAAAGATGGGGCCATCAGAATAGCATAGGAAGTTCAAGTTGCACTATCAAAATAGCTGTGAGGGATTCTTTTGGCTTATAATGGTTTTTATAAGAAGTATGGAACTGTACTTAATTATTGTACAAAGGAAGAAGAAAATGCACTTTAAGGAGTAAGGGTTAACAGCAACAACTAGCTTGAAAAACTTGTAAAATCTTAAGATAAAATAAGGATATAAAATTGTAGCTATATTTTAAAATAGAATACCCAAGCAATGTTATCCTTATTTCTCATCTTATTTACAGGATGGACTTTAATTAATATCATAAGATGAAAAAGCTAGTAAGAAGTTGCTTTTATTGTGGAATATAACATGTGAACTTACATCATTTATACTTGTGACATGTGATAATGAATTTGATCAGACTGCACATGAATACTATTTTTTTCAAGGCTAATAATAACCAAAACTAATTTTTGAAACTGTAATGTAGCAAAACTTACTTTGTTTTTTGTCATTGCTCCAACAATTATAGGGCATACCATCCCAGACAATGTTCCAACTCCATTTGAAATCCCCATCAAGATACTGGCATACCTTGGAGCAATATCTAAATGATTGACATTGAATCCTGTAATATAAAATCATTCTTGTCAACAGAGTGATAGAAAAATAATATATCACTAAATATTTGTTTTACTTAACATGGTTAGAACATTATTCATAGTAAACTTTGAAGTAATATTACATTCATTTAGATCCATATTCTTATATTCTTTCCAACTCAGTGAAATGTTGGAATTAAATTATAAGCATGAGCTCAGGATCTGTCTCTTTATCAGTAAGATAATGCTGCAAAAATGGAAAGAACAGGACCAAAGCTGGCATTGTAGGAGAAGCTGTAAAAATAAAGATAGCAATGGATTTGTCAGGCAATGCAAAAAGCATCTCAGATACATGTGAATGAGAGACAAAGTAAGATAGTGGCTAGAAATGCCATTCCTCCATAAAATCAATTATAAAGCCATTCCTTTATAACATCCAGAGCGGGGTATACACAGCTCACCCAATGCTTCCTGATACAAAATATATTCAGATGCAATATGAGGGTAAAACAGAAATATACATAATACAATGTGTTATTCATAAAGAAATGAAATAAAAAATACAGATTACTTCCATGGTAATCCAGAGTATTCCATAAGTTTTCCTTAATTTGTCTTGTCTTTTTGTGTATGTGTATGTGTGTCAGCACAATTACTTTCTGCAGTTGGACTAATTGTTTCATATGATGGAAGAAATTGGCCAAAGAAAATTTTGTCTGAAAGATAGTCCAAGAACAAAAAAGAGATTGTGGCTTGGGAATTTGGTGACTGCTTTATTCAATGCCTACTTTATTCCTTCTAATCAGCCACATGCACTAGAATGAAGTACATGCACCAGAAAGAAGTACAGCCCAGCACATGCTTTCCGGCAGATATAGGCAGAAAGAGACACATGATGCATACCAGTTACAACATGTTTTCCTCATGCAGAGGAAAATACAGGATTATTTTCTATAATATTTTCTATATATACAGGGTAATCTATGGTGATTGCTGGTAAAAGGGATGGAAGAATTCCACAAGTTGGGCTCTGTATATATTTTTCACTTTATTTTGTATATTATATTACACTGATAAAAAAAATAACTTACCGGATATAGCAAATCCACTGAACCCCACAGCAAGAACAAGGAAGGAAATGGCCACACCTCTACTATGAGAATATCCAACTACCAAGAGAAGGGTTGCTTCCATTCCAAAGCCTTGGGAAAAATAATAATAACAAAAAGAAATCTTGATTGTTCTTTCAGAGCATTTAGTACAGCTAAGTATCAGTACCTAGCCAGTCTTAGCTTATTTCGGAAAACTAAGCAGAGTAAATTTAGTTAGCACATAGAGGAGAAACTTCAGTAAATAATACAGTTGTAGAATAGATTGGAAAGTCAAAAGGTGTTGGAAGAAGACCACGATAAACTACTTTTATATTGCTGCCAGGAAAAGTATATATACAATATATACAACCACTAAAATGAACTTAAAACAGAGAAAATAAAATTCATAGCAGACAAGAAATCATAAAAACCCTACATCTTCATCAAAACTGCCAGGGTAAGCTATCATATATAAACAGGCAGTAAACTCCACCCTTATTCACGCTGATTATGTTATCTAGCTGAGTAAATGAATGAAATGTCTGCAAGCAATTAGCCAAGCTCAAAGAATCCCAAAGATTCCCACTGTTCAGCCCATGAGCTACATATATTCTCTTCTCTCAATTGGTGAACCTTCATCTGTCAGATACTTTACTGAATACTACTACATTGAGCTGGGTTGGATTAAATTATCTTTATGATGTCTTCTAATTCTATGATTCTGTGTCCATGGATTCACCACAAGTGGCGTTTAACTGGAAAGTTTACCTTAATCTAACTCTAACCCATAACTCTTTCTCCAGGATATTAATGAACAACAGTGGTGACTGACTACCATAGTCCAAGTATTAATCAAGGATTTTTGAAACTGCTTTTCTTGTTGAGTCACTAGGTCATGTCCAATTCTTTTCAAGCCCATGGACCACAGCATGCCAACTTCTCCCCCCCTCCCCCATCCTCCACTATCTTCCAGAGTTTACTCAAATTTATGTTCAATGTTTGGTTATTTCAGTTATGCTAGTACTTCTATTTTACAACAGTTAGAAGCAAATCAATTATGTACTCTATCAAAAACTAAGCAGAGTAAATTTCAGCCTATCAGCCTATTTCACTGGTGTCAAGCTCACTGTATCACATTGCTGTCATATGGCATATTGTGAGGTTTTTTTTCCCTTTGCAAAGCTGGGATGGGCATGGCCTGCATGTGACACATCCAGCCCATGTGCTGCCCTGGCTTATATGAACCTGTGGCAAATTTGATATTTTATACAGTACAGTACTTGTAGAACATTCTAACAAGGCTTTTTAATGACAAGTAAACTTACCTCCACAGTTCATTATCTTCCTGACAGTTGTGGTTGAAAGAATTTGCTTGCTTCTTAGAAAGTCTGCAATTTGTCCCCCAATAGGCACAATAATGGTCATCACTAAATGTGGCAGTGCAGACAGCATTCCCACCTAAAATCATAAAATTTAATAAATGAGGTCTAATAGAATAAATGGATTGTTGTGGGGAGGGGGGGAATTAGCAGATGAATAAGCTTGCAATAGTTTATATTGTGTGACCGTTCAAAGTTACAACAGTTCTGGAAAATGTGTTTTATGACTGTTTTTCACACATATGACAATTGCAGCATCCCCATGGTCATGTGAACAAACTTCAGAGAGCTGCAATGTCCTGGGATCATGCAACCAACTTCTGCAATCTTCTGACAAGCAAAGTCAAAGGGGAAGCCCAATTCATTTCACAAATGTGTTACTAACTTAACAATTGCATGATTCACTTATCAACTGTGTCAAGAAAGGTTGTAAAATGGGGTGAAAAATATTTCAACAATTGTTACTTAACAACAGAAATGTTGGATTCAGTTGTGGTTGTATGTTGAAGACTATCTACTCTATACTGCTAATGTTCAAATGTCTTGGATTTTATAGATCATAATTTCCAGTCTGTATGGATCCTGGCACCAGTTTGAGGAAGGCTGGCTTTATAAGTTTATAAAGAAACTTTTAAAGGTACATTATCTTGATTACTTCTAATAAAATAAATGTCACCAGTATGAATATAAATTAGACTTTTTTCTTCTAGTGGGTGTATCTGTGACAGTAGAAAATAATATTTATAGCAACTTTCCCAGCTACACATATTTTCTTAACAATAAATAAACAGCACACAATAGTGTCCTAGACCAAATATAAATTAGAACCCTTTCAGAATATCTGAAGTCAGCATTGCAATGTCGGCATTTCAATGTTGATAAGATTGCAAATTATTATTTAGGTCTTATCTCCCTGATGATCAATTTAGCAAAATATTTAATATGTACCTCTATCATTACTATTCCTAGTATGTCCAAAAGATGAATTTGGTGTGATGGAACTAAAAAAGGATTCATGATAGGAGGCAAGAAACTAAAGAAAAATATTTATCCAAAGAAATTGGAGCTGCCTTGTTCTGCGTCTTAGAAGACTTTAAGACTACAATAGCAGCATTCTAAATAGCATTAAGCACCTGGATCTAGAGAGTTGACAGTTGAGAAATAATGAGGGAAATTAAATATTCTGCAAAGATTGAAAATGGAGGTAGGAGGAGCTTCCAATTGGCATCATGCAATTGACAAAAGATCCCAGGTGATTATTTAAGGATAGGGTTAAAAGAGCTAAAGTTCAGGGGGATAGCAACTGTCCTTGGACTTCTATTCTGATCCATAGTGCTTTACAGCCCTCTCTAAGCAAAGTCAGCAAATTGCACACAACAATATTGGTCCTCATTTTATCAACCATGGAAGGATGGAAGGCTGAGTCAATGTTGATCTGTTCAGAATTGAACTGCTGGCAGTCGGCAGAATTAGCCTGCAATACTGCATTCTAACCACTGCACCAACACAGCTCAGGGAATCAATTAATACAGGAGTGTCAAACTCAAGGCCCATGGGCCAGATAAGGCCCATGGGGTTTTTAGATCTGGCCCACGGGGTCACCCTGAAAACAGCAAAGGACCAGCCTGCAGTGCCTCTGCCATCAAAAATGGCGCTAAGGAGGAGTGTGGATGGCCCTCCCAGGCTTTATTTTAGGCCATGAAGGCCTCCTGTAGCCCTCTGCCAATGAAACAGAGCTCAGGGGCTGTGTGTGGCCCTCGGGGCTCCATTTTCACTAGCAGAGGGCTGCAGGAGGTCATTGCGGCAGAAAACGGGGCCCAGAATGGCCATGTGGCTCCCTTTTTTATGGAAGAGGGCTAGAAAAACAAACTAAAACTAAACAAAAGGAAAATGTTTCTCCATTTGAGCATCCAAGAAGGGACAGGAAAGGAGAATGGGAAAGAGGAAAGAGGAAAGAAAAAGATGGAAAAAGAGCAAGGAAGGAAAAAGAAGGAAAGAAAAAAAGGAAGAAGAAAGGAAAAGGAAGAGAGAAGGAAAAGGAAGAAAAGAAAGTTCCAAAGTTCTGAATTTCTGTTTTAATCACTGTGGTTTGGATAATGCATGTTCATACCCATTCACTGTGCTCTGAGGAAAGCAAAATGCACACACACACACACACACACACACACAGAGAGAGAGAGAGAGAGAGAGCACGCACTATGCTATAGTTACCCACTTTTTTATTTTCTAAGATTTTCTCCGGTACCTATGAGAATCAGAAACACTGCTGAAAATACAGATTATGCTTAAGGATAATACTTTGCTTCACAGAAAGCTATCTTCTTGCTTGTTTATTTTTACTTATAATAAACTTTTTTTAAATGGTGGAATAAGAAGTCTGGTGATATTAAGGAAGATCCATATATTTTACGTTGAGGCCCAAGAACCTTCACATTATGCCAATTCAAGTTTCTTTTTAAATGACATAAATTACCTTACTTATTTCAAATCCAAACACCTCTTCAAAGTAAGCAGGTTGACTAATAAGGAGCAGATAAAAAGTCCAACTTCTACAGAAGTTTGCAACAATGATTGCATAGACAGGCATAGAAGTAAAAAATTTTCTCCATGGAGTCTTGAATTTCTGTAAATGAAGAGAGCAGCTGGTTATTTCTTGGACATATTAGAGCAGGGGTGTCAAACTGAAGGCCCACAGGCCAGATCTGGCCCATCGGGTACTTAAATCCGGCCACCGGAGCTGGCCTGGAGCTGTCAAAAGACTGGTCTGCAGTGCCTCTGGCAGCTAAAATGGGCTGTGTGCATCCTCCCATCCCGTGCCTCATTTTCCCCCTCCATGCCCTCCTGCAGTACTCTGCTGCTCAAAAATGGTCCAGAAAAGGGATGAAAATGGGCCAAAACCAGCCAGAAAATGGGCCAAAAATGGGCTGAATAAGGGCCAGCAGAGTCTGCAGGCGGCCATGGAGGGTGAAAACGAGGTGATCCCTGCACCCCGTTTTGGCCAGCAGGGTGCTGCAGGAGGCATCTGTCCCACCCCCGCCCCTCACCATCCCTCGCCCCACTGGCCCATGGAGAAGAACTACAATGCTGATGCAGCCCTCGAAGAAATCCAGTTTGACACCCCTGTCTTAAAGAATTCAAGTAATTCAAATTATTCTGCATTATTATTCTGCACACTTCCATATTTGTGTTTTTTCACTTGAATGTGTAAAAAACAAACAGAAACTGTAAATTTGGAGAGACCACAGCTTATAGCACCATGAAGTACAAGTAATATGATATAACTTGAAAATTTATATTCCAATTACCTCCCATTCTTTTAAATCTAAAACTAGATTTCGTAGTTTATTGACCCTATTTTTGTCATTCATCAGTGCAATCACATATATGTACACAGCACAAACAATCTGCCATGTTATTGTTAATATTTTTTTTTATTTTTATTTATTTCTTAAATATGTGAATGGAAACACAGTGAAAAACAAAAGAAAATCAGTGAAAGAAATAGAATACATATTCTATTGTCTTATTGGGTCTTTGATCATAATAAAGATTTGATTTGATTTGATCTGATATACATAATCATATATATAGTAGCAGAATCCCTAACTTGTCTATGTTATTATTTAACTTTTAACATTATTCTCGGTGTTATATGATCTTTACCCTGGAGTGAAAATCCAAAAGATGAGATTTAATATAGCAATTGAATTTTAAAAAACTATAACAAAATTAAGCGCTACATAGCTCAATTAAAGACATCTTCATTTTTAATAGTCTCTGACTTAGCTGGCAGCTTTTTCTTGAGGTCTGTACAGAAACAAACACAGTAGTAAAATCCTTACTTCCATTGCTCCCAGAAGATTAGCACTCTCTCCAATACTTTCTTCTATGTATCTGCGCTCCTCATCTGTAATTGTAGGATGCGTTGCAGGGCTCTCATATGACACCAGAAGCCAAAACATGTACCAGACAATGCCAAAACTTCCTGTTGGATATAATAAGATGACAAATTGAAATGGAATTGAAATGGAAACCTCCTACACGTGAAGCAAACATTGTTTTTTAAAAAAATCACCTGCTTGAAATGTTACCTTGGCTTTATCTAAACAGACCCTCTCTAAATTATATCTCCAAGTTTATAAATATATTTTAATTCTATTTCAAATAGTATTTACCCCCCAAGGGACTAACCAAAGAAAGTATGAAATTCCCAATGATTCTACTACTCTGCTAGAATCATGTATGGAGTACAGTTGCAAAGTCTGATGTAGCCCTGTAAAAGCAGTGATGTAAATCCTTCCTGATCATAGCTTTTTAAACAATAAATAAATAAAGTAATGCTCTTTTGTTAAGTTAAGCAAATGTGTCATATGTTCATTCCCTCACCATCACTTCCCAACATAAGTTTAATAGTTTTAGGCCTTTTCAGAAGATTCCATGAAATCTTCTGAAGCCCAGCTGAAAATACCACCTTAAAAAGCTGAATAAAAATCCCTATCCAATTTGATGGATTCCTTGCACAAAATGAAAGGGAATACATAAAATAAAGGACAATGGGGTAAGCGCTGTCTTTCAGATCTTATCTGTTTTGTCCTGACTCTTAAATCTTACAGTGAAGATGGAGAAGAATGAGAACTGTGGCCAAACCATGGGAGAAAAGGCAAAGAGTAGATAAAAATAAATCTGATCCTTGGCATATCATCCACATATGGAGGGAATTAGTTTGGAAGATCTTTTTTCATCTCTAGTTTCATTCTTCAAATCCACGTTTCATATCATTGCCCCCCTTAAAACAATATTAATTTAAAAATGGTCAAAACTTTGTAAAACTGAACATCTCTGAAAACACTTGGAAAATTACTGGACTCTCAAGAGAACTTAGGAAATATTGCATGAAAGACATTTGGGAGGAATGTTCAAATTATTGTAAAACATTTTTATGACTTCTAAAATGGATCATTCTTCATCTGGATTTATCTCAGATTTGTAATAGTTAACCCTAACCCTAATCCTAGATGAAATGTTCCACCTACCAATTTTTTTTCCTAAATGCAATTGCTATCACAATTTTTTAGTTAAAAAGCCACTTGACAGAAAACAGAAAAAGGACATTATAGAAAGGTCCTTTGTGCTCCCCTACAGTTTGTTACTGAGAATTTCCTATGCCTTTTACAATAATTAACTTCATTTCCATAAAAATTATTCCAAATGAAGATCAGATTCGTGGATGGCAATTCAACCTGCCCTGAATTAAGTGCAACATGACTGAGTCATTGTCCTCATTGAGGTCAAATTTGACATTCTGAATAATTCCACTGTTCGGGGAATTGTATTCCTAGTCAATCTAATTTGTCCATTTTGAATGTTTTTTCAGTCTAAATTCTCCCAGAGCTTTTCTCCTCTTGTTTCTAATATATTAAAATATAGTATTAGAATACAGCCATATTCTGAGTCATAATATGAGATCCCAAAACTGCTTTCAGCTGTCTATCCTATCCTCCCTCAGTTTGTTCCAGGAAAAAATCAGAAGAACATTGAGGATGATGGACCCATAAGTAAGGGGTTGCCAAAAATCACCTTTCCTTGTTTCCCTGAATTTCAGAACATTGTTGGGTAGAGTGACATTGTTGGATAAGATCCTGAATGGATGCTTTATCCTTCCTCTAAGACAGTTGGGTTGTATTTATGATTTTAACTTCCCTACATTTCTTTTCTAAAGCAAGATGAGAAGAGAAGATCATACCATACACATAGAACACAGAAGACCATCCTGTATATTGGACTAAAATCCCAGCCAATGGCATTGCAATGACTGCACCTGCATAGGATCCTAGAGAATAATAAAAACCATGAGTAAATTATAAACATCTATTGAAATGGCATCAAGTCTGAAATTTAATTTCCATCAGCATCTTGGATATCTGCAGGAGGCAGTGGCATCTCCTATCTCATGATATCATTATGCAAAACCATGAATTATATGATGTCACTGTGACTCCTATTGGGTGCCTTTGAAATACATTTTTTTCTAGTTTCCAAGAAAACTGTTCACTAATATCTTCTGGTTAAATGATCACATGAATTATTTAGGTCATTCTTTCCTAATCAGTTTCCTTTCAAGAGTAAAAGAATAATGTTACCAGATAATTAATTCATATAACCATCCTATAAATCCAGAAAAAAATGTAATCCAATAAACAGTAGCCATGAATACTTAACAAATTCTTTTGGGTCCACATCTTTATTTGTTGAGTTGGAAACTGATGTAGTATTTTAATTATTGTTATTGTTGTTGTTAATCAACCTTAATCCCATCTACTGAATGGAAGTGTCTTCATTAAAGCTTAAACACTATAAAATATCATGGTTACCTGGTGTAAATTGATAGATAAATTTTTTTTTCCATTTATGGCTTAGACTCATGGCCTGAAAGCACTCAGTTGTTTCTGTGACTAAAGGAAGAATACAACCTGCATCTTTCTGCATCTTAGCTCATACCACACCATCTTCAATGTGTTAATATTGTTGTCTATATGCTGCACTTAGATCCTTTAATTTAATCTTACAGCTACAATGGTTTAGCTTAATGTCATTTCCAGATCTGTAAATTAATGCTCACAAACTGGGAAAACAGATTATTCTTCCACAATTCAAACTGATAAATCCAAACGTCCTCACCTGAATAAGATGTCTAACATTCAAGAATAAGTTCTTAACTTTTGTTCACACAACCAGAATGAGTCTACTCGAAATTGTCCTCTGTGGAAACAAAACTTACTCCACTCACTATGTCTGAATATTGATGATGAGCCACAGAAAGTTTATTTCAGTATATGTTAGAAAAAAGAGAATACAAAACAAACAAAATAATGCAGATGTCACTTACCACAGAAAGATGTAGTGGCTAGTCTACTTCGCTCTAAAGGAGGAGCCCACTTGCTCCATATTCCATGGCAAGCTGGATAAGTTACACCCTGTGAAAAAGGTTATTTAGTTTATAGATGCTACAACTGACATACAAATAAAAGGGTAAAACAAAAGGAGGAAATGTATTTATTATTTATTTATTTAACTTCTAGGCCACCCATCTCACCAAGGTGACTCTAAGTGGCTCACAATCTTTCAATAAAAATATCATATAAAACATTAAAATAATAAAGACCATAAATGCAGTTAATATTCAATTGACCAAGATGAAGAGAAAGGGAGCAAAGTGTGGATGAGGAGCAGGTGGGTCTGTCTAATCTATTCACCATCCCCAAAATATACCCCCATCCCCATTGGAGCCCCAGGCTAGTTGGCAGAGTCAGATCTTCAAGCCCTTTTTCAAGGCCCAAAGGGTGAGTGCAGAAACGATAAGGCTGAGAGTATTTGCAGGTAGATCATACACTGCAAAAGATGGAAGAATGAGGAATGTTCATTATGTGTGACATACGATATCCTGGAAATGTATAAATCCTTTTACAGTGATTTTCTGGAACTTGAGTCAATATTCTTTGGAGTTTTTTTTCTCTTCTGATTCATTAATTTTATGCATTCCCCTAGCAACTCTTAAAAAAACATTTTTAACTTTAATCATTGTTTTTTATCTTCTTCTTTGATTGGTCACATGGATAAGGACAGTCAATCAAAAACAATGTACAAAATTAGATTATTAATACATGGTGATGTGCAAGGTGTGTCTCTTCTCTCTTTATCTTTTCATACTGGCAAGAAGGAAGATGAGAGCAAAAACAGGAAGAGAGCAGACAGCAACAGTAGCTAGGAGAACCAGTAAGGCCTCTGACACCTCCACTTTCTATGCAGAGGGCTGCTACAACTTTTTTGCAGAGAGGAGAAGTGATCAGAAACAAGAGTTCTCCTTGCTTTTGTACAGCTCTTCTTGAGGCCCCATGCCTTGGCTACCAAATCCAGATGTCCACTAGACATGGCACCAGAGAGCTACAGAAAATTCCAACTCTTTGTTGCTATCTAGTGGTCATACAGATTTGTGCAGTCCAGCTAAAGCTGCCTCACTCTCTGGGACCACAGAATGAAAGAGCAGGAATGGACCTTAAAAATCAAAAATCCAGTCTGAATATCACATTGGCTTCTTAACTGCCGTTCCTAGTTCATGGGTACCTTTTGTTGCTATTTGATGTGTTTTATTATAATCATTTACTTTTTACTTTTTCTTCTGCCTCCAGATTTTAAACAAACAAAAAGTCTTAAAAAGAGAGTCCATATTTGCACATCCCATTTATGCATCAAATACCTGACTATGCCAGGTAAATGCTTTCTATAGCTTTTGGGATATTAACTTTGGAAAAACACATTTGGTGTTATTTTTCAATGTGAGTAAGGATATAAAGCAGAGAGAAAAAATGCACCTAAAGTAAGAGAGGCTGTGTCCAAAGTAAATTGACTTGTGCATGTTCAGTAGCTCATCACATCCCACATCCCCCAAATGCCACTATTTTGGACACTTAATTTGAAGCTGCCCCTTTAAGATACTTGAAGATTCCAAGCTGAATAGGAAAGGCAGACAGAAGATAAAAGATAAAGATAGTGTTGAGTTGGAGGCAGTCTGGGACCAGTTGCCCAGGGCAACGGGACTCCTGAAGTGTCTATAGGCATGGTTTCATTCATTCTTTTTATGCCATTGATAACCTCTCCCCCCACTTCAATAGGCAAGATGTTGGAACAAAGTATCACACTGAGGGACATAATAAAGAGAACCTGACTGGCAAAACAAGATGTCTATAGAAGAGTTTGCACTTCAGTTCCATACCTCAACCAAACCTTGCAAGATTCTAACAAAGATGACACATCCAAAATGCACCCGAGCAGCAGATGGTATAAGCATGTTGAGGGTAGATGTCAGTAGAATCGCTGCACCAAAGACCCTGAAAGAAATTAATGGAATTACTGAGAACTATGCATGAATGTTAGTAATCATGTTTACCTTGTATATAGATCTAACACAGGTAGTCCTTGTCTTATGACCACAATTGACCCTAACATTTCTGTTGCAAGAGTGAGAGAGTTTTTAAGTGAAGCAAATGTTAAATATTTGCAAATATTAAAATATATAAGCAAACTCCATTTTATGATTTTCCTTGCCACAGTTGTTAAGTGAATCTGACTTCCCCATTTGTTTGTCAGAAAGTGATCATTTGACTCTAGGACACTGCATCCATCATAAATATGAGTCAATTGTCAAACATCTGAACTTTGATCACATGACTGTGAGGATGCTGCAACTGTCTTAAGTGTGAAAAATGGTCACAAGTATCGTTTTTCAGTACCATTATAAATTTGAATGTTGGAAGTCAAGGACTACCTCTTGTTGATTTATGTTTGTGTTCTCCGTAAGACATAGATGTTGGAACTGATCCAGGTTCAGTTCCAAACTTATCTCGAGAAATTGGGTACGTTTCTCAGCCTAATTTACTTCACAGCTTATTTGTGGATAAAATTAAAAATATGTTTTCCTGTGCACCAGGTGAAAAGAAAAGAATTTAAATTGGAAAAAAAATACAATGCTAAAATTAAATTTCAAGCTGAAAATAATTATTTCTTAAATAGATACAGAATAATTTGATATTAAATATTTAATATTTTTGATGATCCCAGTTCCATTTTTATAGGAAACAAGTGTCTTCATAATTAAAAAAAACACCCTGCAATAAGATTTTGAGTGGTAACATCAATTACAGTACTCATGATTAGTTGGATTTCCTCTCAGTGAGAACATATAGATGACTGACAATAACTTTGTAATATTTTCTAGATTTACAATATATATACAACTGCTATATATATACATATATACAATTGCTACGAAAGGCCCATTATATTCAGTTGGATTTCCTGTCCAGTCCAAAGCTATCAGAGGTGGTATTCAGCAGGTTCTGACCAATTCTGGAGAACCAGTACAGAAATTTTGGGTAGTTCAGAAAATTGGCGAATACCACCTCTGACTGGCCTCACCCCCATCTATTTCTGCCTCCTGAGTCCCAGCTGATTGGTTGGGTCTTCTTTTGTTGCTCTGCACAAAATAACGGAACTAGAAAGCAGGTTAGTGGGGTGGGGAGGGAATGGGACTTTGCAGTAACCTTCCCCTGGAGTGGGGTGGGAATGGAGATTTTACAGTATCCTTCCCCTGCCATTCCCACCAAGCCAAGTCAAGCCATGCCCACCAAGCCATGCCCACAGAACCAGAAGTAAAAATATTTGAATACCACCACTTAAAGCTTTGCCTTCTCGACCCCTACAGACAAATTAGCACACTCTATGAACCAAGAAGTTTCTATTCCTCTAATTTATAGCTCTTCCCAAAAATTATACCCACCAAATATATCTTCAGAGTGACTAAAAAAACCATCAAAGCATTCCTTTTAGACATCAGTCTTTCCGGATAGATTAGACTGTCTATAGAGAAAAATATTTTTATTTTTATTTTATTTTATTTGGTTTGTCAGTTGCTTACAAGATAATAGGTATAAGTAAAAACATAGTTATGAATACATGGATACATATAAGAAAAATAAAAGAAACAAAAGGACAGGAATGGTAGGCACGTTGGTGCCCTTATGCATGCCCCCTACAGACCTCTTAGGAAAGAGGTGAGGTCAAAAGTAGAAAAACTAAGGTTAAAGTTTTGGGGTTTGGGGAAGAAACCACAGTCAGGTAGAGTATTCCAGACATTGACCACTCTGTTGCTGAAGTCATATTTCCTGCAATCAAGTTTGGTGTGATTAACCTTGAGTTTGTAATCTAATGTTTGCTCTTGTGTTGTTATGGTTGAAGCTGAAGTATTCATTGACAGGTAGGACATTGCAATGTATGATTTTATATACAATACTTAGATCGGACCAAAGGTGGCGTAGTTCTAGGTTTTCTAGGTCTAGAATTTCAAGTCTGGTGGCATAAGGTATTCTGCAATGAGTAGAGGAGTGGAGAACTCTTCTTGTGAATATTTCTGGACTTTCTCAACTGTGTTAATATCAGATAGGTAATGTGGGTTCCAGACTGATGAGCTGTATTCAAGTATTGGACTAGCAAATGTTTTGTATGCTCTAGTTAGTGTGATATTACCAGAGAAAAAGCTACATAGGGTTAGTTTAACAACTCTTAATGCCTTTTAACTATGTAGTTACAGTGGGCTCTAGCACTTAGATCATAAGAGATGAGTACTCCAAGATCCTTGACAGAGTTTGGATCCTCAACAAGGTCTTGACTATTCAGCCTGTATTTTATTTTCTGATTTTTTTGCCAATATGTAAGACAGAGCATTTATTTATTGAGATTTGAAGTTGCCATTTGTTTGACCATTCTGATACATAGTCGAGGTCTTTTTGAAGGGTAGTTGGATAGCTTTACATCATCAGCAAAGAGAACGCAGTTGCTCTTAATATGATCACAGAGGTCATTTATGTAGAGTATGAAGAGAGTTGGTCCTAGAACACTGCCTTAGGACACCACTGTTGACAAGTACAGAATTTGACAGGACACTCCCAATTTTGACCATTTGTTGTCTGTTTGACAGGAATGCTTCTATCCAGTTATGCAGGTGTCCAGATATACCATAAGATTTTAGTTTTAGGAGTAGTTTGTTATGTACCACTGAATCAAAGGCTTTACAGAAGTCTACGTAGATTGTGTCTATTGCTATGCCCTGATTGAGTTGTGTAGTCCATATGTTTTTGCAGTGTAAGAGTTGCAGATTGCAGGATAGTTTTTTTCTGAAACAAAATTGTTTATCAGAGAGTAGGTTGTTTGTCTCTAAGTAGAGGATAATGGATTGGTTAATAATTGATTCCATGACTTTACAGGTGACGCAGCATATAGAGATTGGTCTGTAATTTTCAACTAGGATGGGGTCTCCCTTTTTGAAGATGGGGATGACTGCGGCTTGTGACCATAGGTTAGGCAAGCAGCTGGTCCTGAAAGATTTTTCGAAGATTATTCTCTGAGGTTCTGCTATGGCAGTGGATAGCATTTTTAAGAAGTAGGCACATATTCCATCCAGTCCAATAGATAGGGATGGTTTTAGATTGCGTTGTGCTTTTTCAACATTGTCGACTGGAAAATCAATCTGTATTAGATCATTGTAGTTGTCTGTGGTTCAACTAGGAAATACTGGGCATGATCCATTGCTGTTTACAAATACTGAGCCAAAAATGTGTTAAAGAGGTTGGCTTTAATAGTGTCGGCCTTTCAGGGATGGGATGGACCTTGAGTCTTTTAGTTTGCTGTTTACAAAATTGTAGAAAGCGCAGGTGGAATTGGTGCATAGAAGGTTTTCCTCTTGTTTAATGTGATAATTGGTGCATTCAGTTTTTATCTGGTGGCATAAATTTTGGTGTCAGCTTTTGAAGTTGGCAACATGATCAGATTTGTTTTCTGCCAAAGTGATCTCTTTTTGGATTGAAGCTTCCTTATTGTTATGGGTAATCTGTTTTTTTCTAGTTTTTGGAGTTGTTACTGGTACATATAGTTTGATGACTCTTTTTGACTTCAAGTAAAAATATGTTGCAATGGTCTTCAACAGTATTGCATCCAGTAAATAGAAATTGGCAATCAAGGGATGAGAGGTGGTTGTTTATAAGATCATAGTTGCCTTTTTTGAAGTTATAATTGGGGATCACATCGTTGTGTTGATTTTTGTGTGGACATATGTTGAGAGAAAAGTCAATCATGTTGTGGTCACTGTTGGAAAAGGATTCTTTAATTTGTATTCCATAAATTGAATTCAAACTATTGCAGAAGATGATATTGTTAAGGCAATTGTTAAGTCTAGTATTGTTGGTTACTAGTTGCTCCAGTCCCAGGTTTGTTACAGCATAGTAGAAGGTTGCACGTTTGGGTTCAGTTTTACATTCATTTATGGTCCAGTTAATGTGAGGTAGTTTGAAATCACCAAGAAAGATAAAAGTGTGTGGGCAGGATGTTGCCCATGTTAGTAGTGAATTTAGCTTGTTTACATGTTCGATATCATAATCAGGTGTTCTGTAACATAGTAAGAATAGAAATGTGATATTTAAGGATAGTTCACAGATCATGGTCTCAGGAAGAGCAAGCTCCTGGGTAACTTGGATGTTTTTTAGGTGTAAGAACTTTTTATAGAAAATAGCAACACTACCTCCTCTATGGATTTCACGAACTGATTGGTAAAAATGATAATCTCTTACTGTGGTAATGGAGTCAGGGAGAGATGCATTGAGCCATATTTCACAGACAAATATAATGTCGAATTTAGCCGTATTTAGTGAGAGGAGAAATTTAGGTATTTTATTCACAAGGCTTCTTGCATTGAGTAGTTGGAATTGAGGTAGTTAGAGACAGGCGTGTCTAGTTTTGACTGATGGTGGGTTGGATGAGGTAGGGTTGGATGTGGAGTTGTGGGTTGTGTGACTTACTTTTGATACAATCAGCGCAGTAGTCAATGTAGAGATCCTTCTCTCCATTGTCTAGACATCTTTTGAGTTCCTTGCGGAGTTCACAGGAGTGGATTCTTTGCAGTATGGATAAGTCTGGTCTTGAGCAAAGTTTTTTGTGGTTGGGATTGGTTTTTGCAATGAGGTTTATTTTATGAATGAATATGCGTTTTCTGGACTCATTTTTGTAAACAACTCTACAAAATTTTGGGGCCACCGAATCATCATTGTATTTGAACTTAGGGCCATCTCTGGTTACTTTAATGATATCTTCAGGAGAGGTGTTTGTTATATTTGAGTTGCTTATGCTATTACGAACTTTGGTGATATCATCTGATTTGTTGATGTCTTCAAGACCAAATAAGATGGCATTTGGATGTTTCTGATCATGTTCAATTACTAATCTACTAATCATTACCTTGATCAAATATCCTGAAGTATTTTAAAATCATCAGTTATAGAAAAGATGATAATTCATAATAATATTTTGGGAGCATGCATTTAATCACTCATCATATAATTGTTCATTTGAGATTTATAGTTGAACATATCAAATTAAGATACATTGTGTATATATCCATTATATATACATATATATATATGTATGTATGTATGTATGTATATGTATGTGTATGTATATATATATATATATATATATGTTTTTTTAAGTTATCGCGGGTACTTACATGTGTGCTGTTCAGCTTCCTTCGGGTATTATCCCACGTCATTGTAGTTCAACTACATTGTAGTTCAACCAATCAATCAAACTCCAAGTCCAATGAAATAGGTCCAGGCTCCCAGCCAATCAGAATGAACCAGCCTCAAATTTAAAAACCAGGAGCTGTAAGACCCACATCCATACAGAAGCCTGATGATGGCAGATGAGATTCTGCTGAAACGTTGCTACAACTTTAACAGAACTACAATGACGTGGGATAATACCCGAAGGAAGCTGAACAGCACACATGTAAGTACCCGCGATAACTTAAAAAAACAAATATCTGACCTCTACGGGGAGGAAATAAACAGCCAGATCAGAAGCTATGAGAAGCTGGAAGTTAAAAGAGCAGGAATACTATGTGACCTAAAATTCCTATGCAGCTGCAGAGACAACAATGTAACACCAACCTGCTTCAAATTAACATTTCATAAAAACACAGCAGCTACCAAACGTATCCTGAAAAGGACAGAGATATCTCTACTCAGAAATGAAGTTCACAGTAAAAGATTCCAATTAGATCAGTTAAACAAAGATTTGCTAGCACTACACCTGGAATTGAGCAGCAAAATCCACCCTCTACTTTGGGATAAGATCAAACAACTTACAACTTGGAGAGCTGAAACTGAAAATACTTATAAAAATGATAAACTCTCAAAAAAACTGAAAAAATTAGAAAATGACAAGAAAATTCCCAATAACCCACAACAACACCTGAAACAACTAGTATACAACGTTTCCAACAGAGAACTCAACAAAACAGAAACAGATGTCCTATCCAAAGGATTCAATTATGCCATAGCACCCAAAAAAATCCCAACAGAATCCATCATATGTGCAGTAGAATCCAGCCTAACCAAATTAAATACAGATGAAGCTGACAGAATAAGACACCAGGTTACTCACATCTTATGCACAACGAAACCACCCAAAAATAATTTGCAAAAAGATGAATTCAGAGCGTTACAAACCCTGAAAAATGATAATAATATCATAATACTCCCAGCAGACAAAGGAAATGCCACAGTAGTAATGGACAGAAAAGACTATGAAACAAAATTGACAGACCTACTCCAAGACTCCACATACAAAGCTATAAACACAGACCCAACCACATATCTGGAAAAATTAACCAAGA
>BLBF01000017.1:4915110-4927568 GCA_015471245.1 Laticauda colubrina | reverse complement strand
TCAGGTCTTTTTTCAATCTCTATGGCTTCTCTGATGATTCTGTGGCTGGGGTTTTCTATAGTGGCCAGGGTTTTAGTGCCATTGAAGTTAATGTTGTGACCTGTGGTTTTCATGTGTTGGACTAGTGAGGAGGTGTGTTCCAGCTTTTTTACTGCATTTTTGTGTTCCTCTAGGCGGGTATTTATTCTTCTATTGGTCTGTCCAATGTATGTGGCCGGGCATGATGTACAGGGAATTTCGTATATGCCTTGGTTTTCCAGGTCAATTTTGTCTTTGGGGTTCCTCAGGATGGCTGCTATTTTTTTGTCTGTTTTGAAGGCAGTCTTGATGTGATGCCTGTGTAGTATCTTACTGTTTTTATCTGTGGTACCTCTTATGTAGGGCAGGACAGCTGTTCCATGGATCTGTTGATCTTCTAGGTCTCTGTTATGTCTTGGTGTGTTTTTGTGGATCAAGTTGGTGATTTTGATGAGATTCTGCTGAAACGTTGCTTCAACTTTAACAGAACTACAATGACGTGGGATAATACCCGAAGGAAGCTGAACAGCACACACACACACACACACACACACACACACACACACACACATATAGGCTTGTTTCTTCAGCTCTGTGCTTCTCAGAGTAATGTGAGCTTGCAGCTGCTTCTTCCTTTTAACTGCTAGTGGGAATGTGACTTGATTGGGTGGGGGTTTGGCTGTGTTCTGATTGGTAGGGGGGTTGGCTGTGTTCTGATTGGCTGGGGGTGTGTTCTGCTTAGGTGGGGGCTTGGTTTTGCTCAGGTTAGTCTTAGTTACTGGGGGATTAGAGCTGGTGAGCTGTGATCTTGTTGTTTGGCTTCGTGTTCATGGTCGTGCCACATCTTCATGGTGGGTGTCAGTTTGCTTCTTGTATGGGTCAGAGGGGTTTGAAGCGGGTAGTGGTGCAGCTGCAGTATGGTTTCTGGTTCGTGGTCGTGTCTCCTCTTCTGTGTGGGTGTGAGTCTTTTTTCTGTGTGGAAGTGTGGTGGTAGCATCTTGTGTGGCACTTGCGGGTGTGGGTCTGGTGTCATTCTTCATGTTAGTTACTCATTTATTAATGAGGGCAGGTTTCCAAATGGTTGGTAGGCGGGAGGTATCATCTCATCTATTCATGCTGTGTGGGCGTTTCTCTATCTCTATGGCTTCTCTGATTATTCTGTTGTTGAAGTGTTCGGTTTTGGCGATAGTTCTGGTATTTTTAAAGTCAATTTCATGTCCTGTGGCTTTGAGGTCACCAGCTCTAATCCCCCAGTAACTAAGACTAACCTGAGCACAACCAAGCCCCCACCTAAGCAGAACACACCCCCAGCCAATCAGAACACAGCCAACCCCCCTACTAATCAGAACACAACCAAACCCCCACCCAATCAAGTCACATTCCCACTAGCAGTTAAAAGGAAGAAGCAGCTGTAAGCTCACATTACTCTGAGAAGCACAGAGCTGAAGAAACAAGCCTGAAGATGATGAATGAGACTTCATCGAAACGTTGCCTAGATACTTCCAATTCTACGCGGGAGAAAACCTGAATAACCAAAGATCCACATACAAATACCCGCGAAAACCTCAGAACACACACACACACACACACACACACACACACACACATATATATATATATATATCTGTCCACCACACACACTATCCCTACCATATTAATATCTCTTTTACTTGCTCTTATTTTCAGCCGTACATAGAGGGTCAGCTTGTGGAGTGACACCAGTAAGGCCTCTTCTGCCCCATATGTGGACTGCCCATTGCCGGTAGGACAGTTATAGGGGGCGCTTCTTCAAGTGTACCACTCATTAGACTCACCCATGAATCCCCTAATTGACTTAAATCCCTTATATTATTTCTCAAACTAGTACTTATGACAGGGGGTCTTCCAAACATCATTTCAAAAGGAGATAACCTAATTCTTTTATTACTTTGCTTCCTTAAACTTTGAAAGTAATATATCTTTCATAAAGGGAATCAAACAGGAGAGAAACGCTAGAACCCAGAATCCTAATACAACAGACTTTGTTGAACCCTTCACCAATCCAATTTGCTATGCTCCCAAATTTTTTATTAGGGCTAGCTGATTTTGCACAATGTTATTTCCCACACTTTCCTTTTGCTAAGGGTCACAGGACTGCAGTCATCTCCTTTAAGTTTGTAGTCAAATTTAATTGTAAGTCCATTAGCTCCTAGAGTGCCATCCTCCACCTACATATAGGCCCTTTAGAGTTTCAAGCATCCGGGGACATCACTGGTATCTAGGGATTCGAGGGCTCTGCTTTCCAAGCCTGAATTCATTCCTTTGATAGCGATTCCCCTATGTTGCTTAATAAATCTCGTCACACAAGGTCCAAACCACCCAGTGGGGAGGTTAGTATAGGCATATTTTTCACATTCCCTATAAATAACTTCTGGGGTAGTCCAGTTGCTATTAGTTGCTACATGATTCTTACAGTAACATACTTCACTACTTGTCACATTTTTTTACTAGAACTTCGCTCAATCCAGTCCCATTGGGCAAAACACAATAGCCACCCACAATGCAAATTTGCTGGATTCCATTAATCTCCCATATTTGATTCCACACACACATACGCAAAACACAGAAATGGCTTGTTGAAACTATTTTAGACAATTTATTTTTCCCTTCTTCCTTTGCACAGTGTTAAGGTTCTTTTGACACCTAGATGACTGCAGTAAGATATATCTATCTCTCTGCAAAAAATGCTTCTGCCTATAATAAGTTGCATAGAGAGCTTATATTTCTACTAGGTATATTTTAAGCTCAGCATTATTCCTAAATTCTTATATTTTGCTTTACAAATTAATATTTATCTTCCAACTCTGGCTATTGATGCTGGAGTTAGCGTTTCCCATTTATTAGGGGCTAGTTCACTCAATGTAATTTC
Source organism: Laticauda colubrina (assembly GCA_015471245.1). NCBI lineage: Eukaryota > Metazoa > Chordata > Lepidosauria > Squamata > Elapidae > Laticauda > Laticauda colubrina. Next base: position 4,924,642 of record BLBF01000017.1, on the reverse strand, counting down.
CCAACTCCCACCATCCAAACATTTAGTCTGTGGTTGTTTTATTTTATTCAGTTCTTGGTGGACCTTCAGATGCAATGACTCATGACATATTTTATTTTTCTATCATTCTAATTTTCTCTGTTCCTTCCTCTCTCTCTAACCTTAGTAACTCACACACATTTCTCCATGAGAGCTTTCTCATTTCCTGGTACATGCAATTTCTTGATATGAAAGTACTCTACTCTTAATCTGGGATGGGGGTCAACACACAGACATTTACACTAATGTTTTTGTTTTTCTTCATCATCAACATACTCATACATTTATACTGTAATAATATTTGCATAACCAATTTCTCACACGAAAATTTCATTTCATTCTTTCATTCTTTCTCCAAGCAAATCAATCATTACTTACAATTCTTTTCTGAGAGCTGTTTCACACAGGCCAATGAGCTCCATTTTTTTTTTTTATTAAATTGTTGTTAGAGGGTCTCATCCTCCAGGTTTGGAAATGATTACACACAGACACATTCACACACACAACATTTCCAGACCTGGGAAGGTTTTGTCCTTTAAATCTCCACTTTTTCTTTCGTTAGCAATGGGTTGTTACCATTCCCTTTTTCTTGAGTCAGGACTGACTCCAAGAGCCATATTATTCTTTGAGTCCACATACAAATTGAAAGATTTCTCAAGGTTGGGAAGTCCCATAACAGGAGCTTGAGATGCTAATTATTTTTAAGTCCCAAAAACTTGTGGTTTTTTTTTCACACGTCCAAACAAAGGGTTCCCTTCCTCCCCCCTTTGTGGACTCATAGAGCGATTTGGCTAGCAGGGCAAAATTTCTACAATAGCCTGCTGCTCAAAAAAAAAACCTCCTGTCTGTTGGTTCTGCAATTCAGCACACAGCTTTCTTTTTCTCATGTCCTATAGTTCTGTGGCCTTAACTTATAGCAACCTAAGTATCTATCTTTGGGTTTCACTAAATGGGCTTTCTTTCTTATTGCCTTAGTGAACTTCCCACTTTTAACAGGTGAATCGGGTGGGATTCTACTTTCCAATGGGTAGAGGCGGCCAATTTACCTCAAGACCAATGAATCCAAGGTTTTATTTCAGCCACCTGAACGGCAAGGGGGAGACAGTGTGCGTTCCTTTCCACTTTGGGCTTAATGTTTCTCATTTCCAATCTTTAACCCAGACCTCCTGTCCCAAGTGTATGTTATGTGGGGAGGTGACTAAAACATGGGGTTTACAAGTTGCTGCAGTTTCTGTACTATTGTGTTAAGGGTTTGGAGTTGTCGCATCCTGATAGTATCAGAAATCTGTACAGTATTTTTGAATATTTAAGCAAAGTAAGTTGGGGACTCGACCATACAATAATCCAAATGGTGAAATAGTCCTATTGGCCCCTTCAACCCTGCCCCCAGAAGGGGCATGGAAGCTACAATGCAGTTTCCAGCTGATACCCAATACCTTAGCCGGGTAGTCTTGTGGATAAACTTAGGACCATAATCTGATGAAATTCACAAAGGTAGACCATACCTAGAGATTATAATGTGGAATAATGCCCTCACAACTTCAGTGGCTTTCTTAGGGGTGGGATGCACCTATAGTGTGCAAACATTCACTGCAATACTGTGTATTTTGTTACTATAAACTTCCCTTTATAGGGCCTTCACTAGAGCTGTTTTCCCTAGGTGCAACCATTTGTGGACCTGCTGCATGATATCCTCAGCCATATTTCCAGGGACAAAAACTTGATTGTCTGGCAAGATCCACCAACCTCCCTTTTTATGGACCCGAAACACTCATAAAGTCCTAGGGTACCACTACTTTAACCCTGCCATACCTCATTGCCATAGTCTCATCCTCTTCAAATAAGAGATGTGCTCGAAGGTTGCACAGCAAAGCTCTCCCAGAAGTGGGACAGGGCAGTTAGTCATATACATAAATTGGTGCATTATACTCTTTCTTTTAACTGTACATACAAGGGGCTTCAAAACAAGGACATTGTAAAATACTTCCAGTTGCCCCCCTGAATATTCATGATATGAGAGGAGGGCTGTGTTAGGGGTTGGGTTAAAACCGATTGTGTGGCTCCAATATCCACTAAAAAGAGATTGATCTGCCTCCTACATTTAGTCAGACCATAGGTTCTGGGAGGCACTCTGAACCCGGTTGGCTTCAGTCCCATCCTTCCGCCTCTGCCAAACATATCGGGGGGGGGGGGGTTTCTCCTGCATCCTTGTCCTCCCTGGCTTTCTCCCAGGGGTCTTGAGGGTCCCTTTGAAAGTGTCCTTTTCTTCCCTCTGCCCTTTCTTCCTTACCTCTTTCGGGGCACTCACCCTTCCAGTGCCCCTACTTTTTACAAACACCTTTTGTGCTCCTTCCAAGAGCTCGCTCATTGGGTTTTGTTCCATCCCTTATCTTTCTAGTTTGGATCTCCCAGATGACGCTGGCTTATTTTTAAAGATCAAGATTTATAGAGACCTCTTTCTTCTTTTTCTTCACACTTTGTTTGCACCAGACCAGGGTTCCCCTGAGCAGGATTGAATTCCACTGCTCTTTTTAAAGACAACTTTTACTGTTTTAACGTGTCCCCATGGGCACCCTGGAGACCACAACCCTATTTTTAACAGTTCCAGACACTCCTATGCCTGTTTCCAAGTACAACACTAACCTGACCTATTTCCCACTCCTTTAGGAGTTTTTCATTTTACTATTTTCTCCCTCACAAAACACTTGTATTTTGTGCCTACTCCACACAATAATCCTGAGATTCATATGTTTCCTTAAAATGTTTTTTCATCGCCCTTAACAGAGTCAGGGGCTTACTCTCTCAGCCACCCATGATCCGCCCAGGATACCAGACAATACAAATGGGAAAGGGGTTTGGAGAGGAGGGTATGGGGTCCCTCCTTTTCCAGAAACACCAGGGACTTTCAAACACTTATGTCCAACCCAGGGAGCCAGATGCACACAGTCTCCAATGGGAACTGTGAACGCCACTTGCTTTCTACTGGTCCACAGTGCTGGACACTCACAGTCACCAATGGGAACCACAGTAGTCACTCACCTCAACCATTTTTGACAATTCCTCCCACCTTTACCTTTACCTAAGAGAGGGTGATCAGTCCTCTCCTCCATCCCTGCTTACAGGGAGAGATTATTTCCCAAGTCCAATACTTGCCTGCAGGCTTCTTCTTCTCCCACCAGCTGGCTGGAAAATGTCCTGGTCTCCTCACCAGTAGTTCTTGGAGGTGTCAACCGCTGCCACCAGAACAGGGTAGTCTCAGGAAGTCCCTCGGATTCAAAGGACCGATGGCACCTGGGATGTTCCCTTCAACTTACCCAGTCGCTGGCACCCAGGGTAGACCTCTAGCAGGACTCAGGGCCCCTAGGGTCCCAACTGGGGTGCCATAAATGTTGCAGCAAATCTTGCTTCCAAATCAGGACCATGAAAGGTTGGAGAGTACAGGTTTTATTTGTGCACAAAGGTTCAGAGCATTAGCATGGCAAATTCTGAACCCCTGGCTCTTTCTGAGGTGTCACTTTTATACATTTCATAACCTCAACCTAGCCTGGGGCGTTTCTTATGTTAAACTATACCAAAAGGGAGAAGTACATTTCTGTTATTTTCCAGACCCATCCTTATTCACTGAAACATGCTTACTTCCAGTTCCTTAGTTCAGCAACATCATGGTTTTGCACAATATCTCTATAAGAAGCAAGGTAAGGGGTCAGAGGATTTCTGGTAAATGCAAATTTTGTTTTTGACCTTCGAAGTTGCTTCAAATCCACAGATGGTCCTCCCTTGTTCTCCTTTTTAACCATAAAGATTTATAGCTGGAAAGGCAATCCTGCAGGTAATAAGGCTCTAGGCTATTTAGGCTTTTCAATGATAGCCCCAAATACATCACATTGCAATAATCAAGGTAACCAAATATGTGGATAAATATTACTAAGTATAGCCTACTCACCAAGGGTCAGCTTGCATACTGGCATTCCTTGCCAAAGCCAGCTTTTGCAAATCTAATGACATTTGAGTTTTCAGGAATGTGAACCTGCTCCTTGAAGCACATCAAAGATCACTCACCTAGATAGTCACCTATAGTCCCCTTTGCACCATATATTGGCTACCTCCTGATTGCAAGAACCAGAATTATTGTTCTCAAAGCCTAGTCCCATCAGATGGTCTAGTCCCATCAGATGGTCTAGTCCCATCAGATGGTCTAGTCCCATCAAATGTCTAGATCAAGTGTCAAACTTGATTTCACTGAGGGCTGCATTAGAGTTGTGTTTGACCTTGGGGGGGAGGCAAGGAGCATGGCCAAGGTAGGCATGGCCAGCTCAATGTCACTCATATTGGGGGTGCCTGTGGTAGCGGCCCGAGCACTCTACCAGCAAAAGCGGGCTCCCAAGCTCCATTTTTGGCTGCGATGGTCTCCTGCACCACTCTGCCAGCAAAAATGGAGCTTAGGAGGGCCACACATTTTTGTTGGCAGAGGCACCATGGGCCAGTCCTTTGCTGTTTCCAGGGTGACCCTATGGGCCAGATCTAAGGACCCATGGGCTGGATCCAGGCCCTGGGCCTTGAGTTTGACACTGCTAGTCTAGATTCTAGAAGAACATCATGCCATTGATACTGAAAGGCACAGAAAGTTTCAAGAGAACTGGCAGGGCCACATTGCCTATAACTGGCTTCCAGTTTAGACTAGGCAGTCTCAGTACCAGAGCTCTGGGGAACGCCTGATCAAAATGGATCCAGAAAAAATCTATTTCTTTCAGTCTAGGTCTTGACTTCACTTCTGTTACTCAATACTGTATAGAAGTAACAGTGCATACCTACATTCATATTCATTTTAAACAAGAAGTCTAACCAATATATGGTAACTTGTGATAAAGCTGGAAGATATTGGTATTTGATTTTTTAAAAAGTTGTTCCAACATTTAAAAACACATCCTAAATAATTATAATTTCAGTGAAAAGGGAAATTTAAGAAGACAATGAGCAACTGAAGCAACACAACCTCTTTTAAAGTAGTCTCAGTGCAAGAGCAATTTCCCACTTGATATAGTTTTTGAAAATCTGATTCAACAGTATGATAAATTCCACCATGATCCTAGAAGATGCTAGAAATATCAGAATCTGTTAAGCAGAGACTTTCACTGAAAACATTATACTTCACAATATATTGTTTTAGGAATGTAATTTTATAATCAGAATAACTTCTGATTATAAAATAATCAGAAACTTCCATTGATCCCAGAGTAAAGGAAGGAGAAATCAGTGTACGTAAGTGTTGGCAAACACATCAAAAGGGCCATTTGGATATCAATAACAAATAATAATACAGTAAAAGATTAATCCAACAGAAAATAAAATGTCCAAGTTACTGTAAATCACAACAAAATGAAAACAAACCCAAAGTAGAACATCCTCTCCATTAATTACTTTTAACTCATTAACAAGCCAAAATTAATCTATATTCCTTAAACCCATTCATAAAATATCTAATAATGATTTTGATTTTTTTGTATTCTTACTCGGAAAGGGTAGTGGTGCTATTTTATGTGCCATTTTTGTCAGTTTCTTCCAAAAATTGCTCAGAAACAATAGCTGAAGACATTCCTGCTTTAAGAAACAAACAAAACAAAACAAAAAAACCAGAATAAACAGGGATCTGTAGCTTTATACACATAGGTATGTGAGGTATTGTCATTTTAAATGCCACTAAAATGCATTTGTTAAAATTGTATTCATGGTCAAATCATTTTTCTCTTTCTGATTCAAGCTCATGCATTAGAAGAATCATCTAGGATACAGGCCTGAATCTGAACCTGCATTATTATTTGGAGACCCCCTTCTTTATAATGAAAATGCTCACACTTTCTTCCTCTTACTCGTCTCCTTTTAATGTATCTCTGGGTGGGCATATTTGTGCTTTCTCATTTTGCCCTTTATTAGAATAGGTGGAGTCTGATTACCTACACAATCATGTCCTAACAATCTAGCAATAGCAAATACTGCCTGCTACCAGCCAACTCTTGATGCTCCAGGACTTGCCTGTGCAATTATTATCTGACTTTTCAAATCCAAATCAAACCTTATTTAAACTCCAAGCTCTTCTACTCATCAACCAATTCATGAAGTTTCAAATTATGCATCAACCCCCAACAATTTATTAAATGAAAATAATTCAACAATTATTATTTTAACTATTAATACTACAAAACCATGACCCCTTGGTCAGACTTATTGGTATTTGGGGGTTGATATATAGACTATTTGGGGAACCCTGATTTAAATATATAAATCTCCATTTTTTCAATTGGTGTGCATTTGTTGCTGTGCCCTATTCTTCTCATTAGGGTTCTGTGTTTATTCTTATAAAAACTAAAGTAATTCCAGATTAGAATTTGATTAATTTCTCCAAAATAAATGTTTTAAATACAGAAAGGAGGAAGGGAGGGAGGGAGGGAGGAATTGATTATTCTCACATGTTTTATGCAAATTAAAAGATTCTATATTTTTGGAGAAAATATTTTATGAACATTGAATGAGTAAATTCACCAAGAGAACTTGAAAAAAAAAACCTTTGGTGAATTAGTATTAGACTAATTAGTTCAGGACATAAGTCTGAACTAATATGGTAATACTGTGGGATTCGCTCCCTTCTCCATATTATATGATTAAATGCAAAATTTTAGTCCTACTAATGGTTATTGTGTCTGTACTCAATGTGCTATGAATGCGATGAGTAAGAAAAATAGATATAATTTTTCATATGCTAATCCTCATAAGAAAAAAGGCACAGCTTAAAGACACCAAGATTTATTAAACAACTACTATTGTACTCAATTAACATCACAGAAAAATGTAATCATTTATCTTTTTTGTACCCTTCTGCTTTTAAAAGTTTCACAACAATCAAGCTTGGAATACTTCTTTAATAACTTATTTATTTACAATATGGTGCCTACTGAAACCACATGGGAACAAAGTAAGTTCATTGTCTTTGGGTCATGACTGATTCTTTAGATCTCAGCTGTGATCTGCATGGTCTTGGACAATGAGAATTATCTTTTCATGAATGGCTACTTGGCTACATATGGAATGACAAGAGAAACATCTGATATATAGAAGATTGCAGCTGCAATAAATTGTTCACACATCTCGGTGCTCATTAGGGACCTCTGTAAAAATAAAAAAGCTGGTTATTCTTTCTTTTTAGTTTCTGTTCTTTCATAACTAGTCTATCTGGAGAGTCAATGTAGTTAGGTGTTCTTTAGCCATCTCTGAGAAGCTGGGTGCTCTTTAGCCATCTCTGAGAAGATCCCTAGGAGAGGGAATGTAGTCAAACATAGTATTCACCTATACAGAATTGCTGTAGAGTTTTTCCTGGATCTTCCATTAGTTCAGTCACAAATGTATTATTCTTTAATTTGAAAGAGAAATATATCATGATTTTTTAACCAACAATAACAATGAATTAAACAGAGATCCAGGAAACCACTCATTAAAGTGATAGGCCCCTCATCCTATTTTCTGATGTAGCATGTGACTAACTACATTTCAGGTTTATGAGCTAACAGGATCCTTTCTCTAGAGTTGAGACCAGGGGGTCTCCAAACTTGGCAACTTTAAGATTTGTGGACTTCCCATTTGCTTTTCAGGATGAACCTCGTAATATTCCAAAGTATCCAAAATTACTCTCATATTGTCGTTAATTTGTCTCTGGCAGAAATCCATTTTGATCAGGATGGATAAAATTGTTTAAGTATTTTTAAAGTTTTTCTGCTAATATTGAAGCAAAAATTTTATAATCTGCATTTAGTAAAGAAATAGGTCTATAGTTCTTAATTTGTAATGGAACCGCCTCCTCTTTTGGAATAAGTGTAATATAAGCTTCTAACCATGTTTTAGGTATCTTCTTCTTTAACATAACTTCATTCATAACTTCTAAGAATGAAAGATTCAATGATTCTTGTAGTGTTTTATAAAATTCTGCCGGAAGTCCATCTGGGCCTGGCGCCTTTCCATTATTTTGCTTCTTAAGTGCTTCAGTTAACTCCATCACCGTTATATTGCTTTCTAACATTGTTTCAATCTCTTTAGGTATCTGGGGTAGATTAGCATCTTGTAAATACTGTTTGACTCTTTCCTCATCAATATTCTCTTTTGTGTATAATTTCTCATAATAGTGAGAAATAGTGAAAAATGATTTCCTTCTTTTCTCTACTACCATAACAAACTTGGCCTTGATGATCTATTAGTTGCAAAAATTTCCTTGATTCTTTCTCCTTTCTCAATTTATATGCTAACCATGTTTCCAGTTTATTTGCATCTTCAAAATAATTATGTTTGGTACCTCTAATTTTTTGTGCTAGCCCTCCTTTTTCTATTAAACCCATTTTATGTTTAATTCTGTCCATTTTTAACTTGATATCCTTTTTCTGTGGCATTTCTGTAACTCTTTTTCAGGTCCTTTATACTTATCCTTTAATGCCTAAGAGGCTAATCTTTCTGTGGTATTTATTTTCCTTGTATAGTCTATTATCAACCTTCTGGTATATGCCTTCATTGTATCCCATACATTCTGGATTGAACTATCTTCTTTTTTGTTTTCTCTAAAGAAAAGAGCCAATTCTTTCTCCATCCATAAAGTCTTTTTCCTTTAAAATAGTATTATTTAACATCCATCTAGATCTTCTTCTTTGTCCTTTCCATTTAATTGTCATTGGATTGTGGTCTGCCCAAGTACTTGTTTCAAAATTTAAGCCCCTGTCACACTGCACCAACGGATGCAAAGAGGATGTAAAATGGACAAAAAAGCTTGCCATCCGTTGCAAAACGTGATGTACTCACTGCCTCCGTTTTGCTTCCTCTCTATTAGTCCAGCATCCGTTTATTGACGTTTCATCCGCTCAGAAAGTTTTGGGCTGCTCAAAACTTTTGTGCAGAAAATTTATCCAATGCGTCAGTTCTGCATCCGCTGGGCATCCGTTCTGCATCCATTCTGCATCCGTTACGCATCCGCTATATGCGCTAGGCATCCGCTGTGCATCCGCGCAACTCGCATCCGCTCGGACGCAGGGAGGAAGCGGAACGATGCAGAACAGATGCAGAATGGATGCAGAACGGATGCCTAGCGGAAACAAGGTGTTTAAAATGGAAAAAACGTTCGCAGAGGGGACCTATCTCGGATATTAAGGATGTCTAGAGGATGCCTAGAGGATGCCTAAAGGATGCCTAGAGGATGCAAAGGGACACCTATACTGCCTATAAAAAAGGGGAGCAACTCACCTGCATCTCACTTTCAGACCAGCACCCTAGCTGTGCAGAACTCTGCAGCCTTCATCTGACTCTTGCTCTTCCACACCATCCAGTCATGTCCACCGTGGATCGTAACACAGTCCTTTTGGCATCCAACATCCTTCTGCAACAGTGCGAAGCCAACTACAGGCTCTGTGAACTCTACTATGGGAAGAAAAAGAGGTGACCAAGAAGCGTCTGGGTACGAAGATGGATCAGGAGAATAGCAGAGTAC
>BLBF01000017.1:4888434-4915100 GCA_015471245.1 Laticauda colubrina | reverse complement strand
CCTGCAGGAGCTCCTCCATTGCCCCTCCACTGATGAAGGTTGGAAGAAAGTTGCAGAGCAGTGGTATCAAAGGTGGAACTTCCCACACACCGTTGGAGCCATAGATGGCAAGCACGTGGCCTGCAAAGCACCACCCAAGTCGGGCTCCACTTATTTCAACTACAAGGGCTTCTTCAGCATCGTCCTCTTTGCCATAGTTGATGCTGACTACAAGTTCATGTACATCGATGCTTCAGGCAGCAGCTCATGTTCAGATGCCCAGGTATACAACGTCAGTGACCTCAAGGAGGGGCTGGAAGGCAACCCCTGCCCAACGACATGCTAGATGTGCCCTACTTCATCGTGGGGGATGACTCCTTCTCCCTCAGAACCTACAGGAGCATGCAGTACCTCCAGCAAGGCAATGGGGACATGGAGCCTGGGGAATGGAGGCAAAGGCGAAACCTGATAGACACTCAGGATGTGCAAGGCCCCAACAGAGCCTCACGTGAAGGGAAGAAGCAGCGCAACCTCCTGAGACACTGGTGAAACTCCCCAGCTGGAGCAGTGGAGTGGCAAGACAGGATGATAGATGATTAATGGGTGCTTCCTTCAGCCTGTCTCATCACACGGATGAGATTGGGCCATGTATGTTGGGTGGGCCTACAATGAACAGGGTGTTTAATAAAGAGTTGTGTTTGTGTTGACATGTGTAGATGATTATTACATTGTTATTGATGATAAAGGGCCATGGGTGTGGCACCTGGGAGGGTGGACCATACAGTCCCACTATGCTTGCACTGGATGTTTATCTATCCCACAGCTATTACCCATCCCAAAGGTATCCCTGCCCACCCCACTGCTATCTTAACCCATCCCACAAGCATGCAAAGGCTTAAACCAATTCTAAAAGTTTCCAAGACTTTATTACAAAAAATAGAAATGAAGCAAGTGTGTGAATCAAAGATAAATTTATTGAACATCAAGCTGTAAAAAAAAAAATGACCCAAGTCAAGTGTCCAAATAAAGTCCATAGGTAGCCAGCTACCCAGTCTCTGGCACTCTTATTGGTCACTCGGAGGTGTGCCCAGTCTCAGGGGTGAAGGGTCCAGGTGCTGTGGAGGTGGGTGGTGCTGGAGTGCTGGTCTGTATTGTCATTGGTGTGCCTGGCCCCGAGAGGACAACAAGGGATGGTGTGTTGAGGAAGACCCGTGATGCTGAGAGGTCCTGCCTCCATGCCATGGGGTGTCAGCCCCAGTACTGATGAGAGATGTACTGAGGCCGGACTTGGCTGTGGGGTGGTGGAAGGAGAAGTGTAGTGGGGCTGTCTGGTCTGCAGCTGGGTGAGGACTGGCATGGGTGGCATCGCTGTCGTCAGTGGCATCATTGTCGTGGGTCGCATCGGTGGCATCAGTGGAACCGGTGGCAACGGTGTCATCCGATGACTCTGTGCCTGGACTGGGAACTGCTGCTGCCTGTGCTGCTGGACCTCCTGGTAGCCGTAGCCCTGGTAGGTGAGGGGCTGTGAGAAGCCTTGGAATGGGAGGGACATCACCTGTGGTGGAGGTGGAGGAGCAGACCTGGTCTGGGTGGGAGCAGGTTCCTCTGGATCTGGAGGGTTGTGAAGCAGCTTGGTGATCCAGTCCTTCACCACCTGGTACTGGGGTTCCTCCCTGTTCTTGAGGGTCTGGCTGACATAGGTGAGGAAGGGCTTGCGGTTGGAGTATGAGGAGTCGGTACTGACCAGCTGAGAGAGGAGATCTATACTGGTGCGGATGGTGTCCCTGATCTCCAGGAGGACAGTGTGGCTCTGCCCCTCCTGCTGTCTGGCTCTCTGCCTTTCTGTGGAGGCGGAGGTGGGGGGGGTGAATGCGGCTACGACTGTGGTGGACTCGATGTCCCCTTTCTCCCACCGCACCAGGGAGTCCTCCACGTGCTCCACCACGGTGACAACAGCTGTCCCCGGGTTCTCTGCCGTGGCACGCTCCACAGAAACCTGCCTGGAGACAGGGACTGACTCTCAGCCAGAAGAGGACTGGGTCTCAGCAGGCTGCCGGAGAGAGAGGGTAGACAGAGGGGCTCCTGGTGCTCACCCTCCAGGAAGCTGCACCTGGCCATGACGTAGGTCTCTCTGTCCGTCAGCTTAACCGTGGCCTGGCCAGATTTCTTCAGGTGCAGCTTCCTGTACCAGGTGTGCATGTGCTTCCACCAGCCAAGGAGAACCTCTGAAGTGTAACCCATACTCTCCGCCCTCTCTCTCCAAGCAGCCTGCTTCCACTTGGTGTCCCTGTACAGCCGGTGTCCCTTCCGCCACAGATAGTCATTCTCTCTCAGCCACTCCAGCACCTCATCCTCGTATTCCTCCTCAATGAAGTATTGCCTCCTCTTCCGTCCCTGCATACGCCTCTTCCTCCCTTTGGCAGGACCAGATGGGCCCTCATAAGAGGGGCTCCCTGGTAGAGGCTGCTCCTCCACACCACCACCAGCAGCAGCACCAGCAGGATCATCATCATCATCATCATCACCAGCATGATCATAATCATCATCATCAGCAGCAGCAGTAGCAGCAGCAGCAGGATCATCATGAGCAGCAGCAGCAGAAGCAGCAGCAGCAGGATCAGCAGGACCAGGATCATCAGCAGCAGAGTAAGCCCCAGGAGCCCCAGGAGCCCCAGCACCAGCAGCACCAGCAGGACCAGGAGCACGAGCAAGACCAGGAGCACGAGCAGTACAAGCAGGATGAGCAAGTCCAGGAGCACGAGCAGGACGAGCAGGAACAGCAGGACCAGGAGCAGCTTCAGCAGCGTACGCAGCAGCAGAAGCACCACCGCCAGGAGCATCTTCAGCAGAAGCTCCAGCACCAGAAGAGCGAGCCTGAGCAGCAGAAGCCCCAGCAGAAGCAGAGTCAGGGACAGGGGGGGGGAGGGTGTCCCTGTCCCTCTTGGCAGGGATGGCGTCAGGTTGCTGAGACTTTCGCTTCTTCCCCATGGTTGTGGGGTTGCTGGCTGGCAAGGAGGCTGGCAGGGAGGCTGGCAGGCACCAAGGCTGGCAGGAAGGCTGACACCAAGGCTGGCAGGAAGGCTGGCAGGAAGGCTGGCAGGAAGGCTGGCAGGAAGGCAGGTAGGAAGGCAGGCAGGCAGGCAGCAAGGCTGGCAGGCAGACTGGCTTGCAGGGAGGCTGGAAGGCAGGCTGGCAGCAAGGCTGGCAGGCAGGTAGAGAGCAAGGCTGGCAGGGAGGCTGGTCAGGAGGCTTGGAGGCAGGCTGGCAGCAAGGCTGGCAGCAAGGCTTGCAGGCAGGCATGCAGGCAGGGTAGGCAAGGACTCGATGTATCCTGCAGCAGGTCTTTCCTCCGAATGCTGGCCACATGCGAGCTGCTTCCCTTTATATCCACGTAACTTATGCAATGCATCCCCCCTGCATGCGCAATTAATGCCAGGCATCAGTTAGGCTTCTGCTGTGCATCCGCTAGGCTTCCAGTCTGCATCCACTTCATCCGCTGTGCATTCACTGTATCCGTTCCACGTCCGCTTTGCTGAGGCCCCCCGGAAGCCTAGCGGATGTGCCATCTGCTCCCATCCACTTCCATCCACTGGGCTTCCATTCTGCATCCGCTTTCCATCCACTCTGTGTCCTCCCCACGTCCGTGTTATCCGCTCTGGTTATGCAAATTTTTGCCCCTTTTGAGAGCGGATAACAACGGATGGAACATTGTGCTCGTCCGTTGTGTCCGTTTTGCATCCGTTGGGCAGTGTGACAGGGCCTTTACTTCTTGAATATTAGTTAACTATTCTATTGACATCCATGTCATATCTGTTCTGGACCATGATAAATGTCTGTCTGAATAAAAGGTATATTGTTTAGTTTTAGCATTTCTTTCTCTCCACGTATCTTTTAAGTTTATTTCATCCACCATTTTAAAAAAGGATTTAGGGAGACTCTTTCTGTTTTGCTTTGTTGTTTTCTGTGCTATATAATCCAGTTTATTATCTACAATTCCTTTGAAATCTCCAATCAAAACTATATTGGCATAGTCCAGTTCAATTATTTTCATGTGTAGTTTTTTGTAAAATTCTTCTTGATTATCATTCGGGGCATAAATTGCAATCAGGAGTGTTTTTATATTGTTGTCTATGATTTCCACCATTAGTATTCTTCCATCATCATCAGTATATATCAATTTCATTGGGATAATATCTTTAATATACAAGACCACTCCTCTTTTCTTGCATTGTGTCAAAGAGGTAAATATTTTCTCTAATTTTGACTGTCTCAGCAATTGTTCATGTTGCTTTTTGATGTGTACTTCTTGTCAACAAATTATATCAAATTTTAATTTCTCTAATTTATGAAAAAAAAATCTTCTTTAACAACTGAATTAAGTCCATTTATACTGATTGTGATTAATTTTTCTTCCATGGTTAAATTTTGTAATTAGGTTTAACAGCTCTCGTAGATCTTAGTTCGCGTTGTTCATCATCAATTGTTGGATGTTTTCCACTTTTTCATCAGTTTTCCCTGTTCTTTGTTCAATGTTCCCTGTTCTTTGTTCAATGTCCTCTATTCTCTTTTCAATATTCTCTGATCTTGTTTGAATATTTTGAATTCCTTGCATAATCATCTGCATAATCACTTTTTCATGCTCTTTTTCTTGCTTTAATATTATATGTATTGAGTGTTGTCCTCCAGATGGTGGAGAGGAGGAAGCAGAAGTAGAAGAACCAGGAGCTGTTAACTTCCTACTCATTTTGAAAAATTCAAAATCTTCAAATTCTTCTAAACCTTAATCCAGTTGTAAAATAACCAGCGACAATTCCAAGTAAAAATAGTGGAAAAAGAAAAAAACCAAATAGTAATAATAATTAAAAAGAAAAAAGGGAAAAGAAAAAAAAAGAATTTCTTGTATGCCTTAATCCAATCAATTAGTTAAGGCCCTGTCACACTGCCCAACAGATGCAAAACGGACACAATGGACGAGAAAAATGTTCCATCCGTTGTTATATGCTCTCAGAAGGGGCAAAAATTTGCATAACCGGAGCGATAACATGGACACGGGGAGGACGCAGGGCGGATGGAAAGCGGATGCGGAAAGGAAGCCCAGCGGATGGAAGCAGATGGGAGCGGATGGCACATCCGCTAGGCTTCCGGGGGGCCACAGCAAAGCAGATGCGGAACAGATACAGCGGATGCAGAGCGGATGATGCGGATGCACAGGAGATGCATAGTGGAAGCCTAGCGGATGCCGAGCATTAATTGCACATGCGGGGAGGATGCATTGTGTCAGCCCCGCGGATATAACGGAAGCAGCTCAGAAGCAGGTAGCCATTCAGAGGAAAGACCTGCTTCCAGACACATCGACTGCCTTGCCTGTCCTGTCTCCATGTCTGTCTGCCAGCCTTGCTGCCAGCCTTGCTGCCAGCCTTGCTGCCAGCCTTGCTGCCAGCCTTCCTGCCAGCCTTGGTGCCTGCCTCCCTGCAAGCCTTCCTGACAGCCTTGCTTCCTGCCAGCCTCCCTGCCAGCCAGCAACCCCACAACCATGCTGAAGCACAGCAAGCCTCAGCCATCTGCTGCCAGCCCTTGCAAGAAGGACAGAGCTACCATCCCACCCCCTGGCCCTCACTCTGGTTCTGCTGGGTCTTCTGCAGCACGGGCTCGCTCTTCTGGGGCTGGGGCTTCTGCTGCTTCTGCTTTTGGAGGAGCTGATGACAAGCACTCCAGCACCAGCCACCTTCACAGCACCTGGACCCTTCACCCCTGAGACTGAGTGACCAAGAGGAGTGCCAGAGACTCATTTTTGTTTTATAGCTTCTTGTTAATAAAGTCTATTTTTGATTCATACACTTGCTTCGTTTCTTTTTTTTAATAAAGTCTTGGTGGAAACTTTTAGAAATGCTTTAAGCCTTTGCATGCTTGTGGGATGGGTTAAGATAGCAGTGGGTTGGGCAGGGATACCTTTGGGATGGGTAATAGCTGTGGGACAGATAAACCTCCAGTGCAAGCATAGTGGGACTGTATGGTCCACCCTCCCAGGTGCCACACCGATGGCCCTTTATTATCAACAATAATGTAATCAATCATCCACACATGTCAAGATAAACACAACTCTTTATTAAATGCCCTGTTCATTGTAGGCCCACCCAACATACATGGTCCAATCTCATCCATGTGATGAGACAGGCTGAAGGAAGCATCCATTAATCATCTATCTTCCTGTCTTGCCACACCACTGCTCCAGCTAGGGAGTTGCACCAGTGTTTCAGGAGGTTGCGCTGCTTCTTCCCTTCACATGAGGCTCTGTTGGGGCCTTGCACATCCTCAGTGTCTATTAGGTTTCGCCCTTGCCTCCGTTCCCCAGGCTCCATGTCCCCATTGCCTTGTTGGAGGTCCACGAGCCTGTTCTGCAAGACTGGGTAGTGGGTGTGAATGAGATTGTGCAGGATGCAGCAAGCTTCCATGATCCTCCTCATGGTCTCTGGGCGATGCTGCATGGTGGTGAGAAGTACCTGGAACCTGTTGGCCAGGATGCCAAAAGTGTTCTCCACTACCCACCTTGCCCTGGACAGCCTGTAGTTGAAGATCCTCTCTTCATGGGTGAGGAGTCTGGAAGTGTAGGGCTTCATGAGGTAGGTTGTGAGGGAGAAGGCGTCATCCCCCACGATGAAGTCGGGCACATATTGTGTGTCGTTGGGCAGGGGGTCTGGATCTGGGAAGCCCACGATGAGGTTGCGTTCCAGCCCCTCCTTGAGGTGACTGGCGTTGTATACCTGGGCATCTGAAGATGAGCCGTTGCCTGAAGCATCGATGTACATGAACTTGTAGTCAGCATCGACCATGACGAAGAGGATGATGCTGAAGAAGCCCTTGGAGTTGAAATAAGTGGACCCCAACTTGGCTGGAGCTTTGCAGGCCACGTGCTTGCCATCTTTAGCTCCAACGGTGTGTGGAAGTTCCACTTCTGATACCACTGCTCTGCAACTTTCTTCCATCCTTCTTCAGTGGAGGGGTACTGGAGGAGCTCCTCCTTGTATTCTTCGATGATGGCCTGCACCACTTCTCTGACCACAATGCTGATGGTGTTGGATGGTACCCTCCAGCCGTACTGCATGCTCCTGTAGGTGGTCCCTGAGGCCAGGTGGTGCAGAGTCAGTGCCACCTTGAGCCCAGGTTCCAGGCTGGGCCGGAAGTTGGTGTTTACCTTGGTCAACCTGGGTGTCAGCTGCTGCACAACTTCATCAAACATGGCTGGAGGCATCCTCATGAAGTTCTGGAATGCCCGAGTGTCTTCTTTCCTGAGTTCCACCATCAGCTTGTTGTACAGTCCGTCCTCTGCTCTTCTGGCGAACCATCTTCGGACCCAGACTCTTTTTGGCTGCCACTTTTTCTTCTCGCAGTAGAGTTCACAGAGCCTGCAGATGGCTTTGCACTGTTGCAGAACAATGGTGGCTGCCAAAAGGACTTTGTTACAATCCACGGTGGACATGACTGGATGCTGTGGATGAGGAAGAGCTGGATGAAGGCTGCAGAGGTCTGCACCGCTGGGCTGCTGTTCTGAAAGTGAGATGCAGATGAGTTGCTCCCTCTTTTTATAGGCAATATAGGTTTTCCGCTAGGCATCCTCTAGGCATCCTCTAGACATCCTTAATATCCGAGATAGGTCCCCTCTGCGGACGTTTTTTCTGTTTTAAACACTTTGTTTCCATGCTGCATCCGCTAGGCATCCGTTCTGCATCCGTTCTGCATCTGTTCCGCTTCCTCCCTGCGTCCGAGCGGGTGCGAGTTGCGCGGATGCGCAGCAGATACCTAGCGGATATAGCCGATGCGTAACGGATGCCTAGCGGATGCCTAGCGGATGCATAGCGGATGCAGAACGGACGAACTGGATACATTTTCTGCGCAAAAGTTTTGGGCAGCCCAAAACTTTCGGAGTGGATGAAACGTCAATAAATGGATGCTGGACAGATAGAGAGGAAGCAAAACGGAGGCAGTGAGTACATCGCATTTTCTAATGGATGGCAAGCTTTTTTGTCCGTTTTACATCCTCTTTGCATCCGTTGGTTCAGTGTGACATGGGCTTTAGGTTTATATACATCTGCAAAGCACCATAAATTAACTGCAAAGGTAGCTGTAATTCTTTTCTCTACTGAAGAATTGGAAAGTCAGAAGAGACTGGAATTTCTCACAGGACTGTTTTAAAATTTACTATTTCTTTTAAAAATTTGGTATATTATTTTTGGTAGGCAAAATATTGCTTCAGGAGACCATCCCTTTCCTCATGTGTCCCCAATCTCATTCAGTTCTCCCATCAGCACCAGGACTGGCTGCATAACAAAATAATCACGTTAATAATTATCTGCACAATAGTGCTATTTTATTTCATATGTATTCCATTAGTACTTCTAGGTCTTTCTTAACTTTTTTTAAAGAATAGAAACCTATACATACATTTTTAATAGGATTTATGCAGCCACTAAACTCACAAAATGTTACTCTAAGCAGCTAATGTAAGATCAGGAACAGGAGGGTTGGAACCAAACACTCATACATATTAAACTCATTAAAATAACTGAAAATCAAGTTGGTAAATAATCTTGGGGAAGTTATACAGAGAACCTTGGTAAAGTTTGAGGGAAAAAAGGCAATGTGTATGTGTGTGTGAGGGGGAGGTTTAAACTTACCCTGTCTTAATTCTCTTCGATATCTGAAGGAGGGAAGGAAAAATGCTCTCAGACTTTCAAGGTTCTTGAAAGTAGAGTTCTAATAGTTCTAATAGTAAAATCATTTTACTGTGATTCCAGTAGAGAGAAGTTCTCTGAGGACAGGCTCTAGCATGAGTCTGAAAGCTTGGAAGACTAAAACCTGGTCCTGGTGATCAACCCAAATTGGATCTTGCAATATTATCCTGGGACTTGTATATTTGCTTTCATTTGTCTTATAAGTTGTCATTATGTCTTATTCCTGACCTGGCCTACCTTGAATGTGACAGCAAGTCACTGCAGGAGAAAGTCCCTAGCTGACCTTAGTTCAGGGGTGTCAAACTTGGGTCGTCATGGCATCATCATGTGATGTATCAGGACTTTTTTCCCTTTTGCTAAACCAGGTGGGGGTGGGGCCAGCACAGGATGCATCTGGGCTGTGGGCCATGAATTTGACACTCCTGCCTTAGTTGATCTCAAAAAAGTTAAACAGATCCCCTGATTGATACTCAGTTAACAAGCTACTAGGAACTTCTAGGACTATAAGCTGTAGTTATCCCACAACAATGAAACAAGATATAAATATCTTTTTCATAAAAACTATATGGATGTGTCCACCTATACTAGTAATCAAATTCAGTTTGAGAAGACTTTTCCTTCAACAAAAGCCTAGCTTCAAAAGCCTAGCCTAAATCTCATTTACATCTGAAAACCTCCCTCTGAGATCCACACAAGAAAAAACTTAATTTGTAAAACTAAATTATAATGGAATTAGAGTCGTACATATCCACAGCACAAAGATTTGAGATGTTTTTAAAGATATGCTTTATGTGCAAGCCATATTATTAGGAACTAATATTAAATTTTTTATTCCATTCCAACAATATGAATGATTCATAGCCAATCATTCATACTGCTGGTCATAAAACACAATTACATATTCTGTAGTTGTGCTGATAATACAAAAGGATGGATATTTTACTGGCAGTATGAGTTGTTCCCCCCCCCCCCCAAATACAGTGTTTACCTTTAAACTCAAAGGATGCTTAGGTAATAGAAGTAGGTAATCTTTTTAGGTGGCAGAGCTTCTTAAAAATTTTATTTTTTAAATATAATATATGAGCAGTTCATTTTAGGGAGTCCCCTCTTGTCCTTTGTCTACTGTATATCTAACTGAACCTGTAAATTGTACTATGATTTGCCATCATACTAGAACCAAATTATCCATATCTTTAAATTTTGATATTGAATATTCCCTAGTCAGTCTGCAAATATTTAAATATTTACTAAATAGTCCATATCTGTACTTAAAAGGTACTATTTTACTTTTAAGATGGTTTTCAAAATATATTAGATAATTATCAAACATATATTTCTCATAACATGGTATGTAATTTTTGGCATGGAATGGCATTTAATGTTTAACTGTATGTGCAAATGATATGTTCCAATGGCTTACAGAATAGTTTAGGCTTCAAACACATCATAAACTAAGAAAATCCAGAGTTCTTAAATATCATCCAAACTAAAGAAAAGACAAAATTTTGATTCCAAACTAATAGGATATAAGAAATTTTTGAATAGACTTTTATATGTGGTTAAATTGTTTCAGCTCTAAGCAGGGACATCTATATTCCCTTCTCAACAACATTATTTTTAAGTTTTGCAGTTCAAGATTGCAGAACTTTTTGCTGCCTTTTAAAAATGAAGGAAAATTATTTTTTCTGGAATTTGTTAAGTGTTTTATTCCATCTTTCTTTCAAGAGCCCAAAGTGACACAAATAATTCTGCCTTCTCCCATTTTTTTCTGCACAACAACCCTGTGAGACACATTTAGCTAAAAGAGGCCCAATGTCAACCAGGAAGTTTTTTTGAATGTGGGTATCGATATGTCTTCAATGCATGTATGGTTCTGCTGGAGAAATATTTAATGGGGTCAAGATGTTGAGATCTCTTTCATTACAAATCTCAACAGAGATATGGCAAAGAAGGATTAAGGTAATCTTGGTATTTGAAATAACAGATAGATTGTTACATTTTAGCTCAATGACCTTTATTTATATTACAAGCATGATCTCTGAATATACTGAATAAAGTGTAAAGAGACATAGAGTAGACCCTTATATGGTACACATATACTTACAGAGATCTTGCTGTCCAAGGCAGGGGTCTCCAAACTTGGCAACTTGAAGATTTGTAGACTTCAACTCCCAGAATTCTCCAGCCAGCTATGATAAAGTTGCCAAGTTTGGAGACCTCTGGTCTAAGGTTTTAGCTTGCTAATCCAAAAGTATCTCCAAAATGCAAACCTAAAGTGGCATCACTCACAATGCTATAAGCAAGAACTAGGAATGCATATTTAGTTCTTTTTTCTAATAGGAATGACAGCCTGTCAAAGACTCTCACATGGTAATGCAAAGCAATGCAATAAATAGCACTTCAAAATGGGAACTAGCATATGGCTCTTACTCTGTCTTCAGAGCTTTTCTTTATCTGCTTGAAACTAGTGGGAAAGATCATCAGAAGAGGTGAACAGTATTATCATATGATATCCAAACCATAAGTAGATTATATCTTCAGTAATTATATGCCTTCCCTGGACATAGACTTGCAGTGGGCAAAGAATAATTATGTCTTATTAAAGGATGATACATTGAAACCCAGTTCAGATAAAACTAAATTGCTTTTTGTGAAGGTCACATACAGAGAGAACTGTTTGCTATGGATGAGATCATGGTCATGAAGGAGCAGGAATATATCCAAATCTTCAGCTTTCCCAAATGGAACTTTGATTGATTGGCCAACATTATCCCTTCTTGGAAGAAACCAGTCTTAAAAACATAATGCATTCATTAGAAACCACTACAAAGAACCTATATACAGAACTGACCTTGTGCCAAATTTGGAAATGTATTTAATGCAAAACTTAACATCCCAGCTGGTCGTATTGGCTGACAACATCTTTTCAGATAGAAATAGAAATGCTTTCTTATTTTTAGAGCCTACTACCAGTACTTTCCCTGCTCTCCATCTTATTCACTGAAATAATTTGAGAAGGAAAAGGTTGTGTTTACTCTCCATTCTTTTGAAATCCTTTCCCAGCTGAGTCGGGAAGCATAATCTCTTTATTAAGTTTCTAAAGGGCCTGTCACATAGGCCAACGGATGCAAAAAGTATGTAAAAAGGACACAGCGGACGAGAAAATGTTCCATCCATTGTTATCCGCTCTCAAAAGTGCCCCAAATTTGCATAAACAAAGCGGACAACAACAGAAAGGAACGGATGGGGGGAGGACGTAGCCAGGATGTAAAGCGGATGCTCCATGGAAGCCTAGCAGATGGAAGTGGATGGAAGTGGATGACACATCCGCAGGACTTCCGGGGGAGCACAGCAAAGCAGACGCGCAGCGGAAGGAACGGATGCAGAGCAGATACCTAGTGGATGATGCAGATGCATCACAGAAGCCTAGCGGATGCCTAGTGGATGCACAGCGGATGCAAAGCATTCACTGTGCATGCAGGGAGGATGCATTGCGTCAGCCCCGTGGATATAAAAGGATGCAGCTCGCAAGCAGGTCACCATTCAGAGGAAAGACCTTCTGCCAGACACAGTTCCAGCCAACAACCATGGGGAAGAAGAGGAAGCCTGTGGCTACTGCTGCCAGCCCTGGCAAGAAGGACAGGGCCAACACCCCACCCCCTGGCGCTGACTCTGCTTCTGATGGGGCTTCTGCTGCTGGTGCTGACTCTGCTGGTGCTGGTGCTTCTGCTGGTGCTGCTCCTGGTGCTGGTGCTTCTGCTGGTGCTTACTCTGGTGGCGCTGTTCCTGGTGCTGGGGCTTCTGCTGGGGCTTACTCTACTGGCGCTGCTCCTGGTGCTGGGGCTTCTGCTGGGGCTTACTCTGCTGGCGCTACTCCTGGTGCTGCTGGTCCTGCTGGTGCTGCTGGTGCTTACTCTGCTGCTGCTGATCCTGGTGCTGCTGGTGCTGCTGGTGCTGCTGGTGCTGCTTTTTCTGCTACTGTTGTTGTTGCTGCTGCTGCTGCTGCTGGTGGTATGGTGGAGCAGCCCCTGGAACCTCGAAGCCCCTCTGATGAGGGCCCAGATGACCCTGCCAGAGGGAGGAAGAGGCATATGGAAGAACGGGAGAGGAGGCAATACTCCATCGAAGAGGAATATGAGGATGAGGTGCTCAAATGGCTGAGGGAGAACAAGTACCTATGGCGGAAGGGACACAGGCTCTATCGAGACACCAAGAGGAAGCAGGCTTCTTGGAGAGAGAAGGCAGAGAGCCTGGGCTACACTTCAGAGGTGCTCCTCGGCTGGTGGAAGCACATGCACACCTAGTATGGGAAGCTGCACCTCAAGAAGTCTGGCCAGGCCATGGTCAAGCTCACCTACTGGGAGACCTACGTCATAGCCAAGTGCAGCTTCTTGGAGGGTGAGATCTGCCACTGAGGAGCAGCCCCTCTGTCTACCCTCTCTCTCAGGCAGCCCACAGAGATCCAGTCCTCTTCTGGTCAAGGGTCAGCTCCTGTGTCCAGGCGGTATCTGTGGAGCATCCCACGATGGAGACACCCCCCCGACAGCTGCACTCCCTGTGGCGGAGCACGTGGAGGACCCCCTGATGCAGTGGGAGCAAGGAGAGGGCACTTCCACCAGAGACCAACCCACCCCCACCCCCAGCTCCACCTCCACAGAAAGCAGGCAGAGAGCCAGATCGGAGGGACAGAGCCACACTGTCCTGCTGGAGATCAGGGACACCATCAAAAGAAGTGTAGATCTCCTCTCTCAGCTGGTACACACCGACATACCATCCTCAAAAGGAAAGCCCTTCCTCACCTATGTCAACCAGACCCTCATGGACATGTCTGAATCACAGTACCAGGTGATAAAGGACAGGATCACCGGTCTTCTGCACAACCCTCCAGGCCCAGCTGAACCTACTCCGACCCAGTCCAGGTCTGCTCCTCCACCCCAGGTGATGTCACAGCCCTTCCAAGGCTTTCCACAGGCCCTCTCCTACCAAGGCTACGGCTACCAGGAGTTTCAGCAGCACAGGCAGCCCTTCCCAGTCCAGGCAAAGGTTCATCAAATGCCACCAATGCCAAAGATGCCACAGATGCCACAGATGCCACCGACACCACAGATGCCACCCACGCCACAGATGCCACCCATGCCTCACCTCGCTCACCTGCAGACCAGACAGCCTCACTACACTCCTCCTTCCTCCACCCCACAGCCAAGCCCGGCCTCAGAACATCTGTCATCGGTCTTGGGACTGACACCCCATGTCATGGAGGAAGGGGCTCTCAACATAACAGGACGGAGCCAGCTCTCTGAGAGCTTCCTCCACACACCATCCCATGTTGTCCTCTCGGGGCCAGGCAGCCCAATGGTGCCTCAGACCAGGACTCCGGCCACTACCACCTCCACAGCACCTGGACCTTTCACCCCTGAGACCATGGGCACGCCTCAGGGTGACTGAGAAGAGTGCCAGAGACTGGGTTGCAACCTGTTGACTTTATCTTTGCTTGGGACACTTTACTTAGGTCATTTTGCTTTTACATTTTGTTATTAATAAAATTTATCTTTGCTTCACATACTTGGTTCAGTTCTTTTCATAAATAAAGTCTTGGTGGAAACTTTTAGAAATGGTTCAAGACTTTGCATGCTTGTGGGATGGGTAAGGATAGCAGTGGGATAGATAAGCCTCCAGTGCAAGCCTAGTGGGACTGTATGGTCCACCCTCCCAGGTGCCACACCTATGGCCCTTCATTATCAATAACAATTTATTCATTGATAAACACATTTCAACATAAACACAACTCTTTATTAAATGCCCTGTTCATTGTAGGGCCACTCAACATACATGGCACAATCTCATCAGTGTGATGAGACAGGCTGAAGGAAGCATTCATTAAGCATCTACCATCCTGTCTTGCCACTCCACTGCTCCAGCTGGGGAGTTGCACCAGTGTTTCAGGAGGTTGCGCTGCTTCTTCCCTTCACGTGAAGCTCTGTTGGGGCCTTGCACATCCACAGTATCTATCAGGTTTCACCCTTGCCTCCATTCCCCAGGCTCCATGTCCCCATTGCCTTGTTGGAGGTCCTCGAGCCTGTTCTGCAAGACTGGGTAGCGGGTGCACATGAGATTGTGCAGGATGCAGCAAGCTTCCACGATCTTCCTCACGGTCTCTGGGCGATGCTGCATGGTGGTGAGAAGTACCTGGAACCTGTTGGCCAGGATGCCAAAGGCATTCTCCACCACCCGTCTTGCCCTGGACAGCCTGTAGTTGAAGATCCTCTCTTCACGGGTGAGGCATCTGGAAGTGTGAGGCTTCATGAGGTAGGTTCTGAGGGAGAAGGCGTCATCCCCCACGATGAAGTAGGGCACATCTTGTGTGTCGTTGGGCAGGGGGTCTGGATCTGGGAAGCCCATGATGAGGTTGCGTTCCAGCCCCTCCTTGAGGTGACTGGCGTTGTATACCTGGGCAACTGAAGATGACCCGTTGCCTGAAGCATCGATGTACATGAACTTGTAGTCAGCATCGACCATGGCGAAGAGGTTGATACTGAAGAAGCCCTTGTAGTTGTGATAAGTGGACCCTGAGTTGGCTGGAGCTTTGCAGGCCACGTGCTTCCCATCTATGGCTCCAACGGTGTGGGGGAAGTTCCACTTCTGATACCACTGCTCTGCAACTTTCTTCCAGCCTTCTTCAGTGGAGGGGCACTGGAGGAGCTCCTCCAGGTATTCTTCGATGATGGCCTGCACCACTTCTCTGACCACAATGCTGATGGTGTTTTGTGGCACCCTCCAGGTGTACTGCATGCTCCTGTATGTGGTCCCGGAGGCCAGGTGGCGCAGAGTCAGTGCCACCTTCAGCCCAGGGTCCAGGCTGGGCCGGAAGTTGGTGTTTGCCTTAGTTAACCAGGGTCTCAGCCACTCCACAACTTTGTCAAACATAGCTGGCGGCATCCTCGTGAAGTTCTGGAATACACGAGCGTCTTCGTTCCTCAGCTCCACCATCAGCTTGTTATACAGTCCGTACTCTGCTCTTCTCTCTATCTATCTTCTGACCCAGACACTTCTTGAACGCCTCCTTTTCTTCGCGTAGAACAGGTGAAAGAGCCTGTAGAGGGCTTTGCACTGTTGTAGAACGATGGCGGCTACCAAAAGGAGTGTGTGACGATCCATGGTGGAGATGACTGGATGCTGTGGAAGAGCAAGAGCAAGATGAAGGCTGCAGAGGTCTGCACCGCAGGGCTGGTGGACTGAAAGTGAGATCCAGGTGATTTCCTCCCCCTTTTTATAGGAAAAATAGGTTTTCCGCTAGGTGTCCTTTTGCATCCTCTAGGCATCCTCCAGACATCCTAAATATCCAAGATACATCCCCTATACGAACGTTTTTTTCCGTTTTAATGCTTTGTATGTGAGCTGCATCCGCTTTCATCCTTTCTACGTCCGTGCTACTAACGCTGCGTGTCCGTTCCACTTGCGTTTTGCTTCCTCCCTGTGTACGTTTTCCGCTGGGGCGGATGCGAGTTGCGCGGATGCACAGCGGATGCCTAGCCGATATAGTGGACGTGTAATGGATGACTACAGACATATAACAGATGTTCCCCGTATGCGTAGCGGATGTAGAACGGACGTGTTGGATACATTTTCCGCTCAAAAAGTTTTGTGCAGCAGATGAAATGTCAGCAGATGGATGCTGGACGGACAGAGAGTATGAAAAACGGACACAGTGAGTACAGAACGGATGCATCGTGTTAACCAATGGATGGCAAGTGTTTTTCTCTGTTTTACATCCACTTTCCATCCATTGGTGCTGTGTGATAGGGGCTTAAGGCTGCTAAAATTATACTTCGCTTTTTTTAAGCTTTACAGTAGTAAATTTAAACTTGAAATGGGGAATGTACTGACTGTGAGAGTTATTAAACAGTGGAAGGACTTGTCTCCAGGATTCATGGATGATCAGTCACTGGAGCTTTTTAAGCAAATGTTGGACAGTCTAGCATAATCTGAGATTTCTGTACAGTGCATTGAGTTGGACTAGAAGATCTCAACAGTACTGTACAATCCTATGATTCTATGACACATTTTTAAATGGACTTCTGCCTTTTTAAAAATTATTTTATTGCTACTTTATGTAGAGTTTTTGATATTGCATGTTTAACTTTTGAATGTGATTTATTTTAAGCCCTTGAACAATATCAGAAATTGGCAGTATAATGTAACACTTGAAATGATTAAAAATAAATAGCAAAAAAAATTCATCCCCCTGAAGCATATTTCTCAGCAGGTTCTATCCCTAAAGGAACTAATTTTATGACATGGAGACTGTCATAAACATGTTTCCACACATACAGATATTCTCTGGTAGGATATGCATTGCAACTGTAAATTACATGGGTAATGATTTTCATGTCAGTTAGAATATGACTATGAAATACAATCTTATGAAAAGTTAAAAGCACTGATACTTATATCCAAAACCTGCTTGCCAATAACTTGGGAATAACACAATCAAACTAAATGTTCTCCAATATATGGATTAGAGTATGGAAAGCCTTGATGAAGATTATCTACTAGATGAGGTATATATGTCAATGAAGTATACTAATATTTTTAAAAATTTATTTTGAACAATGCTTAATTTCAAAAGAAATACCTTAATTTGATTCTTGCACACAAATGCAATCCTTGTTGAACAAACAGGAGTTCTTACATTTGCACAGATGTGAATATGTTCTAACAAACCATTCTCATTTTAATGAGATGTTAATATAGCAATAGTACTTGGTATCAGACAATATGAGGTCCCTAAATGTACACATTTCTAAAAATGTGTCATAATGTAATTAACTCTTCTTTTTGTAGCCCCAAAATATAATTATAGACAACTCACATCATAGTTGTCTTCTTTCAAGTGTACAATTATTTATGAGGCAAAGTTTTTATAAATTTGGGGGTTCACTACAGCAAGGGAGCTCTTCACTTATCTGTCAATAAAATGAATATTTTCAAGGCTCCTGCTTTGTCCAAAGCCCCAGAGAGAAATACCATGGTGAGAACAATTCAACACTACTAAACATCATTAAATGGATGCAGAATACAGAATAAAAGAGTTGGAAGGGACCTTGTAGATCATCTAGTCCAAATCCTGCTCTAGCAGGAGACCCTATACCATTCTGACAAGTGGCTGTCCAGTCTCTTTTTGGAAGCCTCCAGTGATGAAGAACCCACAACTTTGGAACTCAAGCTGTTCCATTGATTAATTGTTCTCACAATCAGAAAATGTCTCCTTATTTCTTGGTTGAATCTCTTGATCAGTTTCCATCTATTGCTCCTTATCTAGTTTTTGGGTGCTTTGAAAAATAGATTGTCCCTCTCTTCTCTGTGACAACCCCTCAAATATTGGAACACTGCTATCATGCCATTATTGGTGCTTCTCTTCACTAAACTAGACATGCCCAGTTCTTCCAATTGTTCTATATGTTTTAGCCTCTGGACCCCTGATCATCTTTTCTGCTCTTCTCTGCACTCTTTCTAGAGACTCAACATCTTTTTAATAGTGTGGTGACCGGAACTGGATGCACTTTCTAGGTGTGATCTTACTAAAGCTTTGTAAAGTGGTACAACAAAGTTATTCATAACCATAATGCTATATTAAAAATATTATTATTCTACTGAGTCAATATGCCTCAAGTTAATGAAATTTATATTTAGATATTGCAACCATCCACTTGTAATTGCCAGTGTCAGCTGACCATACATCTGTGTTGTGCAAACTAAAAAGAACAATTGGGTGATAAGAGAGACAGTGATTCCCAAACAATAGGAGGATAAAAAGAATGTTCTATCATGCAGGGTATCCCAACCATTGGGTCAAAATGAAAACTCAGTCTAGTGAACCCTGCTATAAAGTACACAAAATAATATAGAATCTGTTGCTAGCTTTGGAATTATAGAATTAGACTTTTCCAGAATTAGAAAGAAAATGAATTAGAAAAATTGTTTTAGATTTTAGATTTAGAATGGCACATATTGACCAATTCACAGTGCTTTAAGGCACTAGAATTGCCCTTCCACAGACAACAGAAATGGACTAAGATTAATGAGACCTCTCTCTGGAAAAAGAGGGGGATCATTTTCATTAATTTCTTCTTCCTGCAGTCAACCAGACCCCCTTTCTAGAAAGTTCCCTAACTCACAGAAACAACATGGAGTTACAGGCAGATGAAAGAAGAAATAGAATATGTTTTTGTTTCTTTTCCTCCCCTATAATCCATTGAAAAATGGCGATTTATATAGTGTTCTACTAAAACTTATTTATATCCTGTCCATTGTGGCTTATACTTTGTGCTGCAAGCATCAGCTTGATGCCATTTGCCCACTAGCAATTTATGTCATCTCCTAGAATCATCTTATCATTATCATCCCAAAATATATATTCAACTGTCTTGAAAACAGGGTTTATTTCACCTCATTCTCAGCTGGATTATGCTATGAAAATCCTTTTATCATTTATAAGGGGAGAAAAATATCTTGAGACAAAAAAAGAATATATAAATATATAAATAAATATATATATATATATATTGGGGATACTTCAGCAGAGTAGATACAATTGTATCGGGAGCTGAAGGCTACAAAGGGGAGAAATTAATACTGATAGAAGAAAATATGTGTAGCTCACGGTTGAACTGTGGAGACTTTTGTGCTCTCTGAATTTGGTTATTTTCTTGCAAATGTTTCATTATTAAGATAGATGACACCATCCATGCTACCTTGTCAGTGTTCATAGGATTGCTCTTGGTGGTTCTTTGATCAGGCTGTTGTTTAGCTTGTTTGTCTGAGTTAGCAGTTCCTATATTGATGTATTGTTTACTTCATGATTTTTGGTACAGTATTAATTTTGGTGTTAATATATGATCATCTGAGTATTGATTGCTGCTGAGGAGATATTTTGGTATTTTTGTTTCCTTTTTGGCTTTTTGACTATCTCTTTCAAATGATATGCAGATGTTGTTTACCTCTATGTACCTGTTGATGGCTGATTTGTCCACATGGTAGGCTTCCAGAAATCCTCTAGTGCTTGGCTTGGCTTGGTATAGGTTACTCTCAGTTTTCCATCTGAAATGATAGCTAAGTCTGTCCATGTGTTGTGAAGTTGAGTTTTCATCAGTTTCTGTGATACTAGTATGTGTTCATGGATGCACTCTGCTAGACTTTTGCTTGTTTGTCCAACATAGTGGCTGTTTCAGTCCTTACTGTGTAAGTTGTAGGAGATGACTCTTATTTTTCCTTCTGGGCTGCTGGATCTTTTGCTTTACTTAGGATGTTTTACGAGGCTTTAGTTAATGTGTGTGTTATGGTGATGCCATGTGGTTGTAATAGTCTGTTGGTGGTTTCTTAAATGTTTTTGATATATGTAGCATTATTCTTTTCATAGCTTGGGTGGTTGTCTTGCAGTGGGCTGAGTGATCAGGCATTTTTTGATGATGTTGTATAACATGGGTATCCGTTTTATTGGAAGATGTTGTATATGATCGGTTTCCTTTCCCTGGTGTCCAGGGTTGCTGCATTTGTTTGTGCTCATCTAAATAGTTTGGTAATGAAACATCTGTAAGAAAACAACTTACTCAGAGAACACCAAGCATTTCAGAAAAATCAGTGAAAATCACAACCTATATCATCTCTCCATCAAGAGGATTCCAATTCTCTTTAATGAAAGAAGCTGATCAAATGAGAGCCAACTCTGGATTCAACTCACTGCATGATTCATAGTATTATTTAATTATTACATCTCACAGTCTTCTCAATGATTCTTAAGACTGCTTACTGCTCTTTGTCCATTTTATGATCTGAGATGACACAGTGAGGTTTCTAGTGAAAAGGAGATCTTAAACTGGATAACAGAGCCCTCCTGTAACTTTTGCTACTCATTGAATTGTTTTAATATTCCTGTTTTGTAAAATGTATAGCTGTTCTGAACATTATTTGTAAGTAGGATATAAATACAAACTCTGAGCATCCATCATGATAATTCTTCAAAGTTACAAAGAATGTTTTTTTTTCTGTTTTAGACTTGTATAGCCATCATTTAAAAATTTAAAATAAAGCAATGTACATTTAAGATGGTAGCTATAATTACACAGAAACAATAATAATAGCAGAACAGCCTTCTTAAACATAGGGGTTAGGCAAGAAACAAATACACATCTTATTTTTTATTGAATTTAAACTATATATTCAATTAAAAATCAGAGAACCTTGCATATTTCATTTGAAATAAACAGTGAACTTTAAAGGCTTTAAAAGATGCATAGTTTTGTACAATTTCTGAAGCTGGTATTTCCCTTCTGAGATGATTCTCACTTCTTGTTCAACATTCATCTTGGATCAGAATTTCCTCATCTAGCATCTGCCTTGAATGTTCTTGCTTATAGTGTGGGTGTAGTGTTCCATGCACCTTGGCATATTGTCATGCTCGCCACCTGAACATGGAAATGTCTTCAGACAATGCTGGCTCTGTTGGCCAAGAAAAGGAGATGAGCACCACCCCCTAAAGTCAGAAATGACTGGACAGGACAAACTTTTACCTGCTGTGGGTAAATACAGTTATTACCCTGGAAATCCATGTTCCAGATTCTCCTATTTGTTTATCCAAGCAGAGTAGGAATTTGTTCTGCCAGAGTTGTCCAAGTCTAATGGTTTTGGCATGCAAACCAAAATCACTATCAAAACTTGTTTGTGGCTTTCTGTCTTGTTTGGACAAGCTAGCTTTGGTAAAAGCTTACAAACTGAGTGTAAATGAAGACAAAGCAAAAGTAGAAATGGGACTTCTAATAGTTGGGAACATATCTGCGAGAAGAAAATTCAGCTGCTCAAAATTCACCTTTTCATTTTATCTGCCAACAATAATCTGGCCCTAATTTCATTTTAAATAGTGCAGTGGAGGTTTCTGATTGCTTTATAAAGTTATTAAGTCTGAAACTCTTTGAATATTCCTTCCCATCTTGACTTTATTTATTATGTGCAATAAATATTGACTGGACGGGTTAGCATTCCAATTTGTACAGCCAGGAAATGGTGATGGATGTACACTGCTCAAAAAAAATAAAGGGAACACTTAAACAGCACAATGTAACTCCAAGTCAATCACGCTTCTGTGAAATCAAACTGTCCACTTAGGTAGCGACACTGACTGACAATCAATTTCACATGCTGTTGTACAAATTGAATAGGCAACAGTGGAAAGCATAGGCAGTTTGCAAGACATCTCCAATAAAGGAGTGTTTTTGCAGGTGGTGACCACAGACCACTTCTCAGTTCCGATGCTTTCTGGCTGATGGTTTGGTCACTTTTGAATGCAATGAAGTCTACAACCCACACAAGTGGCTCAGGTAATACAGCTCATCCAGGATGGCACATCAATGTGAGCTGTGGCAAGAAGGTTTGCTGTGTCTATCAGCGTAGTGTCCAGAGCATGGAGGCACTACCAGGAGACAGGCTATGACATCAGGAGATGTGGAGGACGCTGCAGGAGGACAACAATCCAGCATCAGGACTGCTAACTTCACCTTTGTGCAAGAAGGGACAGGAGAAGCACTGCCAGAGCCCTGCAAAATGACCTCCAGCGGGCCACAAATGTGCATGTGGCTGCTCAAACAGTCAGAAACAGACTCCATGAGGGTGGTATGAGGGCCCGACGTCCACAGGTGGGGGTTGTGCTTACAGCCCAACATCGTGCAGGACATTTGGCATTTGCCAGAAAACACCAAGATTGGCAAATTCACCACTGGTGTCCTGTGCTCTTCACAGATGAAAGCAGGTTCACACTGAGCACATGTGACAGATGTGACAGGGTCTGAAGATACTGTGGAGAACGTTCTGTTGCCTGAAACATCCTCCAGCATGAGCAGTTTGGCAGTGGGTCAGTAATGGTGTGGGGTGGCATTTTTTTAGGGGGCCGCACAGCCCTCCATGTGCTCGCCAGAGGTAGCCTGATTGCCATTAGGTACCGAGATGAGATCCTCAGACCCTTTGTGAGACTATATGCTGGTGCAGTCGGCCTTGAGTTCCTCCTAATGCATGACAATGCTGGACCTCATGTGGCTAGAGTGTGTCAGCAGTTCCTGCAAGACGAAGCCATTGATGCTATGGATTGGCCCTCCCGTTCCCCAGACCTGAATTCAATTGAGCACATCTGGGGCATCATGTCTCACTCCATCCACCAACGCCATGTTGCACCACAGACTGTCCAGGAGCTGGGGGATGGTTTAGTCCGGGTGTGGGAAGAGATCCCTCAGGAGACCATCTGCCACCTCATCAGGAGCATGCCCAGGCATTGTAGGGAGGTCATACAGGCATGTGGAGGCCACACACACTATGAGTCTCATTTTGACTTGTTTTAAGGATATTGCATCAAAATTGGATCAGCCTGTAGTGTTTTTTTCCACTTTAATTTTGAGTGTAACTCCAAATCCAGATCTCTATGGGTTACTAACTTTGATCCCATTGATAATTTTTGTGTGATTTTGTTGTCAGCACATTCAACTATGTAATGAACAAAGTATTTAATAAGAACATTTCATTCATTCAGATGTAGGATGTCTTATTTTTTTGTTCCCTTTATTTTTTTCAGCAGTGTATATAACAGCAGTTACTGTACTATTCAGAAGCCAAGTAGAATAAAAATTTTGAGAAGGGATTCAGGAGTTCTAAAATATGAAACGAACATTGTTATTTCTGCAAGGCTATTAAAGCATCATTTTTGCTCCTTAAAGCCTCTTAAACTCTAAAAAAAAAAAAAAATCCAGATTTTTTTATCCCATCCACTCTGATGACCCAAATGGATATTGTATGTGGCCCCAACCTCTACTTTAACGTACCCCAATAAAAGCACTAAGCTTAAGGAGAGCAGCAATAAAGTTTGCTGTAGCATCCAAGCTTCACCTCTCCTGAAAAATGCCATCTTTATTATTTGTTCAAAGAGCTATATCCAACTCTCACTTTGAAGGAACAACCTGCCTTCCTCTCTATCCAGATACCATAGAAAGTTTCCAAGCTACAATGTATTCTTTTCATCAAGACAGGTTCCCTATTGACTCCTTCCATACCATAGTGTTGTATACCATGTGCAACCAAACACTTGTACACAGTTCCAGAAGTTTATCCCTCTAACACTACATCCATGACTGATGGAGGGAAGGATTCAAAAGAGGCAATGAGGCAAATGAGCATGCAATTAGTGTTGAAGATGGGGGTGGGATAAATGGATTGAGCATTACCCCATCAGATTAATGTTATTGCTCTGCCTGGACAAATACTTATCTAGGGAGAATGGGAGCATATTCTGGCAAAGATCCTGGTTTACGCATGCAAACCTTCTTGCCCATCAAATTTGCTTGTGAATACAGGAATCACAATCCAGTTTCAGAAATTTTACAATAGCCTTCTCCAACTTTACTTACTACCTTTCTTTGAAGTAAGAAAAAAATATATCTCTAATCTAATCTAATTATCTATCTATCTATTTATCTATCCATATCATTTCTGTTATCTCTAGCTAACTAGCTAGCTACATAGCTATTCCTATTTCTTAATTGCCCATTTTCCTCAGAGAGGGGCTCTGGGCAATGTACAATATTTTTTTTGTAAAATATTTTTTTTACTTTTTAAAGACAAACACTAACAAACATAAAACATCAACATAAAACCATCT
Organism: Laticauda colubrina; assembly: GCA_015471245.1. Taxonomy (NCBI): domain Eukaryota; kingdom Metazoa; phylum Chordata; class Lepidosauria; order Squamata; family Elapidae; genus Laticauda; species Laticauda colubrina. The sequence goes on along the minus strand of BLBF01000017.1, from coordinate 4,890,701 downwards.
TCCAAAATACAGCATGTTGGTTGGTACATTTCTTTTGTGCAATATCATAATATCAACAGTCTTCCCGTTCCAAACTTATATTCATATTACATAAGTAAACTATACATATTATATTGTATTGTATTATTATCATTGTTAGACTCAATTATAAATTCACATATTTCTTTCCGAGCAAATCTAAGCTTTAACAAATCTGAAAACATACAATTCATTTCATTATGTTCAGTTGTATAACATCATTACATCATATTATCTTACATATTATACTATTCCTTTTTATAATATAATTTACTTCTCTATTTTCTTGTCTAACCATTGATAAAATAAATCCCAAATTTTATAATATTCTTTATCTTCTTGCTCTCTAATTGCTAGTGTCTGCAATGTACAATATTTTGTTTGCTTGTTAAATTTATTGGTTGCCATAGTATCACGGGTAACAATATGGATGCATTATTTCAGCAATAGCACACATTAACTTCTCCATGTTGGATCTGAGATTTGCCTGTTCATGGGAATAAACATAGGAATCAATGCAATTGAGCGTACATTCCACAGTATAAGTGCATGACTGGAAATAATTCAAAATAACAGAACTGGGATGGCCTTGAAAATCACCTAGCCCAGCTGTCTGGGCACCATCCTGATCTCAATTGTCAAAATTTCCCAAACTATATAATCTGTGTTATGAGCTTTGCCGTGTAGCTGAAAATTGAATAAGGCTGACCTACTCCAACATGGTGATGAGGCTGGAACTAATTATAATACTGGATATATGAAATGTCCACAGTACCAAATAACATATCTGTTAAGAGCGGGACTTCCAGGTATGACCTGGAAAGTCTCTTAAAACAACATATAACAGAAAAGACTTTTTATTATTAGAAATTTTTACCTGGAATGCAGCCCTTCTTTCCATAAACTGTAAATTCTGGTAAATCCATTCATATGGGATTGTAATAGTGAGGAGCAAAAAAAAATACTTATTTTATTTAAAAGTATTTTTAATGCTGTAATCTAAAACATATATTAAAATGTGAATGCTTGGGGATTTTGCGAGGAAAATTTGGTGGACCTCCGCCTTTTCCTTATAGTTACTCCATTTATCCATATCACATGGATAATTGTATCTTACATACTAAAATGCTTGAAAAGTCTGTCAAAATTTATTTTATATAGAAATGATTGAAAAGAAAGAAACCTTACAGTATTCGCAGAACATGTATGTTTGAAGACACATATGCTTTCAGTAGTCAAATAACTGCCAAGAAAAACTACAGAAATAAAATATTAGGATTAGTGAGTATTTCGAAGGTTGGTCTCTAGCTTTCAACCTTTCAAGAATTCAGAAAGTAGCAACTAAATCAAATTACATTCTTGCAACTGCACAAAAAACTCTCCTCAGGCCTTCATGCATTTATACAGGGTATATGTTCCTCCAATTATATGGCTTTTTTCCACCTTGTAATAAATGTATCTAGAATGTAAGGAAATCCTTTTTAGATGTCATGTGGAGAAACCCATATCTCAATTAAATATTTTCTCACAAAGAGCATGTTATAGTCATTTTATTTCTGGCTCTAGGATTTGAAGCATAATAATAAAATGTGTAAATGTACAGGACAAAAGAAAAACTCTGAAAAACTTTTGAGAATAACACTCTTGGAAGTTGAAACATTGATTGCCATAGATTATGCATCCTAAGATATCTAAGATGAGACTATTATACCGTAAATTTGTCCTTAAAAGTATGTGTCATGATTATTAATAAATCTATTTTCCAGGAAAGATACTTAAATTTGACAACTCTGTGGCATATTAGTACATGAAACAGTTGTTACTTTCAGAATGTATTGGGCATTCAGAGAGCTTTGATATTTAGGCATCATATATACTGTTATTCCATTTTATAGCACATAGATTTGAAAACAAGCTCCATTAATGCAGAAGCAGGACCGATTTCTCAACGGCCATAGAACACATCCCCAGGGAAATATTTCTTTTTGTTTATTTGAAGAGTGACAAGTAAATTTGAATCAATATAGATTTAAAACCAGACCTGAGGCTGCATATAAAAGAATTGCTATAGAACACCAGTCTTATGTATGTTTATGTGTGTGTGTGTTTTTCCTGTCAGAGAGAGAGAGAAAGAGAGAGAGAGAGAGAGAGAGGGAGGGAGGGAGGGGGAGAGAGAGAGAGAGAGAGAGAGAGAGAGAGAGAGAGAGAGAGAGAGAGAGAGAGGGAGAGAGAGAGAGAGAGAGAGAGAG